>MU224979.1:2220421-2241659 GCA_018584345.1 Thuja plicata | reverse complement strand
TCACTATACTACTACATTGTAATGAACAACTCCTAACAGGGTTGAAAGATCTTTTAACAGGGATTACTACAAATAGTATAGTTCTTTGTGGGTACTAATTCCCACCGGGGTTTTTACCATTTGGTTTATCCATAACCAAATTGATGTGTTGTGTAATGTGTTATCTGAATGTGCATTTGATTTATATCAATCTAGATTAATAAGTACAAAGGATTTAAAGTTGCTGATAACTAATTCACCCCCCCTCTCAGTTATCCCTGAAGTATTCTAACATAGAGGCCCAGAGAGAGATTAAGATGAAGCTCAGGAGGACCAATACATAGGTCCTACCTTGAAAGAAGAGTCATAGAGAGTGAAATCTAGGAGGAACCACTAGATCCTAACCCTAATTTCACCTATACATGTATAATCAAGCATAGATGCAAACCTAATATGCAAACATACTAAATAAGGGTGCTAAACCTATCAAAATGGAAGTGCTTCCAATTTAAGGCAATACACTATCCTAGTCTTACCAAGCTTTGAGAATCTTTTCACTATTGAGTGTGATGCAAGCAATGTGTCTATTGGAGCTGTCCTAAGCCAAGAGAGCAGACCAGTAGCATTTCATTCAGAAAAGTTGAGTGAAGCCAAGAGGAAGTATTCTTCCTATGACCTTGAAATGCATGCATTGGTTCAAGCTTTAAGGAAATGGAGGCACTATTTACTCACCAAGGAGTTCATAGTCTACTCGGATAATCAAGCTTTAATTTTTATGAATTCTCAAGAGAAGTTGAGCCACAAGAACATGAAATGGGTGGAATACTTACAAGCTTATACCTTTAATATCAAACACAAGAAAGGTATCCTCAATAAAGTGCCAGATGCATTGTCTAGAAGAGCTCTTACCATCCAAGAGATTCAGTTGAAGAGCATGGGAATAGATCATTTCAAAGATCTATATGTTGATGATGAGGATTTTGCAGACATTTATAAGGTATGTGCTAAATACAAAAACCATTTTCATAATAAGTATGCTGAATACACTTTACAAAGTAATCTTTTGTTTAAGGGAAATCAGTTGTGTGTCCCTAGAGGGTCTATTAGGGAGAACTTAATCCAAGAAAAGCACAATAGTTCATTGAGTGGTCATTTTGGGATCACTAAGACCCAAGAATCTGTTCAAATATTCTATTATTGGCCAAGGATGAATCTTGATGTTAGGAGGTATGTGGAAAGTTGTATTGTATGTCAAAGAGAAAAAAGGTACTTCTTCAAATGTAGGCCTTTATCAGCCACTACCTATTCCCACTAGGCCTTGGGAATGCTTGAGCATGGATTTTGTAGTTGGGTTACCCAAGAAAAAACAAGACATGGATAGTGTATATATATTTGTGGATAGATTCAACAAGATGGCTCACTTTGTGCCATGAAAGACCACTAATGATGCCAGCCAAATAGCCTCTCTCTTCTTCAAAGAGATAGTATAAATCCATGGGTTGCCGATGAGCATAGTGTTAGATAGAGACACTAAATTTATGAGTCATTTTTGGAAGACTATTTGGAAAAGATTGGGAAATAATTTATCCTTTGGGTCTGCATACCATCCCCAAACTAATAGCTAGACCAAAGTGGTGAATAGAAGCCTTGGAAATCTTCTAAGATGCTTGACCAAGGAGTATGGATAGCAATGGGATCAATTGATTGGGCAAGAAGAGTATGCCTACAATGATACCATCAATAGATCAACAGGGAAGATCCCCTTTGAGGTAGTGTATGGATTACATCCTAGAGGAGTCTATGAGTTGAGAGACTTGAAGGATGGAGTCAAGGAAATTGGATATGCAGATGATTTTTCTTATGTAATGCAAGAGATACATGATACAGTCTGGAAAACTTTGACAGAGAACACCTTGAAACATAAAACCAAGGTTGATGAGATTAGGAGAGTAGTTCAGTTCAATGTGGGAGACATGGTCATGGTGCATCTTAAAAAATCAAGACTTCAAAAGGGAGTCCCTCAAAAGTTATAGATGAGGAGGATAGGTCCTTGTCCTATCTTAGCTAAGTATGGAGAGAATGCATTCATAATTTAGCTACTGAAAGATAGTGGATTGTCACCTATTTTCAATATTGTAGACTTAGTCCATTACAAAGGACCATATAAATACATGGATCAGAGTCTCCAAGAAGTGATCAAAGATATCAAAGATCTCCATTTACCCCCTGCTATAGTCACATGAGCTAACAGTGTATTGGATACTAGAGTCTACAAATAGACTAGAACCAAAGCCTACAAGGAACACTTGATAAAGAATCATGATCAAACAGATGTTGATGCAGTATGGGTCAAAGAATCGGAGTTCAAGAAGATGGGGATTGATCCAAGCATCCTCAATCCAAGCATGGATTGAACTTTTTATTTTGGGGAGGATGGTGCAGGAGCACACCAAGGCTAACCTCCATAGTTAGTATGTTTTGGCTTGTACTTTACATTCACCAAGTCAAGATAGCTAGGTTGTTTTTATACCTTAGAAGTTCATTGCAATGTGGGCTAGGTGAGTTAGTCATTAGGACTAAGGTCACCAAATTAGCCAATGTTAGTATTTTTTAAATTCTTAGTGTTAAGAGTTTGAGTTGGAGTCTTTAATGTATCTCACACAAATTCATGATGTCATAGAGATGTCATATGGTCATAAATGGTCTTGGATCCTTGAAATTAAGAGGTTAGAGGTCCTAAAACTCAGGGAGGAGGCATAATGGCAAATATGCCAAAAGTTGCTAAAATATTGCATGCAACTCGGTTATCTTTGGATCCCCTTATGAATAGGAAGTGGGAATCGACTAACAGTCCCTAGAAAGATGGAGATGGCATCTAATGTTACCCAAGACTCGAATCTAGAGAGCATTCATACATTGTAACAAGATTTGAATAGTGAAATAGCTCTGCAACTCTATGTATTCAGGAATCCCGATAATTTAGTTATGATAATCATATGCAATGGATTGAAAGACTAAAAATAATTGTTGTTTTGTGTTCCTAGGATATTTTGAAGCATCTTTCATTCATTAAGATAGTTGTTTAGAGGTAGTGTAAGGTCTTGGATAAAATATTTTGTGTTTTGTGTGTTCACTGGTCCTGTCCTGACCAGTCAGTCGATTCATGGCTCCCCCATGAAATCTAACCATGGGATCTTCCTAAGGATAGATGAAAATATTAGGGGAGTCAATGGTATATATAAATGTAGAGTTAGGATTCAGGGAAAGTCGAGTTGCTATTTTTAGTTCCAATCCCTAGGTGAGCATGCATTGTCCGGTTAGTGGTTTGGAGGTGAAACAGTGAGCATTCTTATGTAGGGTAGTGAAGTAGTGTATGGACTAAGTGTAGTTTCAGTTAGGGAATAGTCATATCTTGACATTCTAGGAGGTTTGAGTTTATATCAATCCATTTGGTCAAGTCTTGAGCAAGTTTTGCATTGTGTTGCAGACTGTCCTAGAAATTAGGCCTATTAGCCCTATTGATCCTAGTTTGTAGGAACCCTATGTACGGAGGACTTATGAAACTAAAACCTTCAAAATCTCTTGTAAATTGATAGAGGGTATCTGAATGTGTGATTTTTTTTTCAACTTCTTTGGGAAAGTTTTGAAAGAAGTGGGAAAAACACACTGTAAAAGGCTACAAGGAATAGGCCTCAATTAGGTTTCCAAGTGATTGAATCCTTGAACCAGGTAAATACCAAGTTGAAGATCCTAGTAAATGGTTTCAAATGACAAGGAGATGAAAATTTTCAAGTAGATAGATGTCCTTGCAATGAATCATGAATGTTAAAGTGGAATTGGCACTTAGATCCTTCTAGGTGTAGTGGGAAAAGTGAAGATTTGAACTAACTAAAAGGTGTTAGTCTTTCAAGGTGAAGCACATGAGTTGAGAACTCTTAGAGGACAGTTGGAATTGGACTTAGTTAATCATCTAAGCCAATTAGGACCTAGAGCAGATTAGTTTCCTAGAAGAGACAGCCTAAGGTCTCTTAGTTGAAGTGCTAGCAATCCTTGGAACACTCACATCAATAAGAAACAAACCAGATTTGGTACATATGAGGAGGCCAAGACAAGAATAAAATCTGGCCTATTTGTTAAGAAGATAGTCAAGAAAAAGGACAAGATGGTAAATAATCTCAAAAAGATTCTATCAACAACTAAAGAAGAAGCTGAGCAAGATGAAGAAGTTGAACAAGAGGAGGAAACTGAAGAATAGTTATCTGTCATTAAAGATGAAGGAAACGATGAATCTAAAGAAACAGAGTCAGATTCACCACCTCCTCCACCATCTAAGAAACCAAGGACAACAACTTATTCTAGGACAAGAAGCCAAACATCAAAAGATTCTACACCTTCACCTTTGAAGAAAGGTAAGGTAAGGACATACAAGAGAAAAAGTTGTCACTCCGAAGAGAGGACAGAACAAGAAAGGAAGAAAATTCATCAGAACCCAAGAGGACATAGAAGATACCGAGTAGGATGAAGCCATAGAGGTAGAAATTTCTAAGGTAAAAGAACCTAAATCTATTGATGACATTTGTGTATATATTGCAAATTTTGGATCTATTACAGATCCAAACATTAGAAAATGGCTAAAACTAAACCCAGAGGATCAGAATAAAATTGAGGACGCCATCATTGCTAAAATGTAAAACTTAAAATATGTACCAAAGCAATTTGAAGGTATTTATGTACCAAGATAACTATTGGATAGACTTTATTCCAGGTGGACATTTGCCTTGATGAATGAGAAATAAATTAGAGAAAGAGTACTTGTTTCTCTCATGCCACATGAATCAAAGAAAGAAGAGATATATGAGATGATGGAGAAGCATAAGAAGAAATTCTCACCAAAGCTAAGAGCTTATAAATTTCTTGAAGGTAGGCTAATAGAACTAAAACAGGACAGCCACAAGAAATGGTGTAAGATTATGAATAGACCTATTGAGGAGGTAAGCCCCGATAAAGACCTTCAATAACAAGATGTTGACAAGGCAACTCAAGATGACATATTTATTGAGTTGGACAAAAAAGAAGATGATACAACAGGAAACAAGACTGCAAATGTTGCAGATGATACATGGGAAGATACCACAAATGACAACATTGTGGATAAAAATTTTATTGACATTACCAATGAACCAGAAGAGGAAGTGAATAAAGATGAAGATGTCACTGCTGAAAAGGAAAAACCGATGAGTAGGATACAACAGTTAATACTGCAGAGGTGAACATTCCAAGAAATATGCCAATATTGATGCAAGCTATCAATATCATGCAAGAAGCAAGCAAGTCACCTGACAAGGATACTCCCAAGGAAGAAACATAACACTGATTGTTAGCAAGACATCAGAGCTATTCAAGATGTAACTGACACTGATAAGGTTACTGAAGGAGATAAAGAAAAGGATGTAGATACTACAGAAAAGAATGCAGAATCAAAGACTAATGAAGCTAAGGACACCAATGATGGAGACAACCCTAAATATGGTACTCCTAAGGAAACCAACAAAGGTGCTACCGATGATGTGAAGGTGAATGTGGAGATGTTTGCATACACTTGACAAGCTAAAACTGACACCAAAGAGCATAAAGAAGCACAACAGGTCACTTCATCAAGCACTACTGAAAAAGTAGAAAAGTTAGCAATGGTATTACATTCTAGTGAATCATAGAAGAAAAAGAAGAAATCAAAGAATAATAAGATAGAAGTATCAATGGATGAAGTTATTGTCATTCCAAAGTGTGACCCATCTACACTTGATTTTGAAGGTCTACAAGAATATGGAGAAATATGCCAAAGGAAGATATTGCAAGAGAAGTTGAAGAAACAGTACAGGGACTCCATGGTACTAGAGACAACTAGGGACATCCTATAGTAGATTGTACCCCATGTTGATATTGATCATAACAAATCCATACTTGATCAATTAGCTACTCTAACTAAAGCAATTACAACTCAAAATATTGATGTTGAAAAGGAAATTAAGGAGAGAGACGAGATGAAGTACCAGTAAAAGCTAATTGAGAACATCAGCCAAGAAGTGGTAGTAAATAAGGTAAAGCTATTAGAATTCATCACTGAATTAGATCCAATAATATCTAAAGCTATAACCTTGATTCAAAAATTGAGCACAATAGAGAAGTTCACTAAGGATAATAGTGACAATATAGAAAAGCTAGATGTAGATCTAGCAAACAGTGCTAGTAGCTTAACCACAGATGGAGACAATGTAGTGAAGCTACATTATGAGAAGATAATTGAGGTAAAAAGGTTAAGGCAAGAGCTATGGGAGGAAGAAATAAATTTTAGGGAAGAATTAACTAATCTCCAAGCTCAACTTCTACTGAACCTAACACTGCTCCAATAGCATATCAGTTCTGCAAGGCAACTGATAGGAACTCCCGAGATGTTTGTAGCAGACAGCATCTATGATATGCACTCCAAGATCACACTTGAGCACATGGCTTTGGAGAACCTCAAAGAAAAATGGGAGAAAATGATGGAAGACATGAATTCTTCACATTCCCATATTTTGATAAGCTCTAAGGTAAAGACCTTTTCCCTTAATATCAAATAAAGGGGGAAATGATACAAGTACAAAATACAAAAAGAGAAAATGATGATATGTACATTCATTCATTCAGATGTGAAAATGGTAAATATAATATGTATATGGTATAGTTATAAGGGGAAAATGATATGTAGAAGGAAAAGATATCATATGTATAGTTATAATGGCATATACATAGGGGGAGTCATTAAATGACTAAGGATTATATATGTTGTATATACTTAACATTTTGTTAGTATTTTGCACATATCTATTTTTTATACTAATGTCAAAGGAGGAGATTGATGAAATTAATTTTATATTAGTATACAAAAAATAGTTTTGGTAAGTCCTACACCGAAAGATAGGACAAGAGAAAACTGAAGATCAGATAATAGAGATCACCAAAGATGACTAAGTACAGAGAAGACCGATGACACAACTCAGTGTGTAAACTGAAATTACAAATCAGAAAGACAAAGAGGAACCCAACGTGCAGGATATAGTGCAGACTAAAAAAACATAAAGAGAAACCTGAAATAACAATACTGAAAGATAGTCAACTGAATTAAGAGCATGACCGACAGACAGGACTGAAAGTCAGTTGTAGCCCACAAAAAGTGGATCTGATTCCACGTCAGATAAATCAAGTTTATTCTATTTATAGGATATTTAATTGTTTTAAATTTATTTCTTTAGGGACAAGATACATGAATGTAAGTTCTTTAATCAGCCTAACTGATTTAAAACACATAGACTAGGAGATCTAGGTATAAGTTGTAAACCTGATCTTAGAGTTAACATTGTTTTTATCAAGAACTTGATGAAGTCAGTCCATCTATAAATAGATGATGCAATCATTCATTATGGATAGTGTGAGAAGAGAAAAAGGAGAAAGGAGAATAGAATGAGCACATCTATGTATTAGATTGAGAGTTTTCTAGAACAAGAACAACAAAATAAGGATTTGGTTAGCAGAACCAAGAACAGAGGAAGCCGATAATTAGAGGCATTAATCAATCACAATTAAGTGATAATATTTTTCATGTAAATGAATTTGGATCTGTATCAGCAATAGGAGATTGCATTTATTAGGTCAATTAGTAATTTTATATTATTCTAACAAGTGGAGCAAAGTGTAAAAATCCTTTCAAGGAAGGTGGATTTAACAGCCCAATATCAAATCTCTTAACTGAGTGCACACTTAACAGTGTTGCTAAAGCTCTTAACATAGTAGACTTTAACAGGTCTCCACCGATACTCCTAACAGTGTAGATCATCAGAAGTGATCAAATTTTAAGCCTTAACCGGCCCCTTCCAATCTGTAGATAGTGAAGTTTTGTGGGTGTCATCCCCACTGCAATTTTTACTTCCTAACAGGAGTTTTCTGCGATATCATATCTTATGTTATGTGTCAATTACTTTCATGAATGTTTCTATGAATGATTCACATGTATGTTAATGTTATGAATTGATATAACTCACATCAAGCTAATATAGATCAAATTGAATGGATATACAATTGATTACAAAGGTTAATTGATTAAAGGATACAAAAAATTTTAGAGGTACTGATTCATGCCTCCCCTCTCAATACATACTTCCCATTAAACCCAACAGCTAAGACTAATCATATTGGTATCAAGTATCACTATCTAAGAGAACAATTACAAGAAAAGGAAGTGACACTTGATTATGTTCAATCAAAGGAACAATTATTTGAAATATTCACCAAGCCATTATCAAAGGATACCTTTGAGTACCTAAGACAGAGACTATGGGTACAACCCTTGTCTATCAGTTAGTAAGCTGACTAGGAGGTTGCATCAGCCTATACCAAATTGGAAGATCATTTATGTAGATGCAAACACTAAGACAAATAGCAACCGATACATATGTACACATCAAGGTACAAACTACACTGAAAACCAGAGACATAGTAATGTAGATGGATAGGGAAATTCAAGGAATATATTATGCAAAGGGATGGGACATGATATAGATGAGAAATCAAGGAGAAGTATTTTCATTTGGCATTGTTGTCAAAGGGAGAGAGATGTTCTCATTATCTTACAATGAGAGATGATTATGATAAAGGAAAATATTATATCATTATCCATGAAGAGAAATTCTTGAGAATCAGAAGGAAGAGTTAATCAATATTCTAAGGGAGAGAAATTGATTACACATGAAATATCCATCCAAGGGAGAGAAGTAACAAAGGGAGAGAGTTCAGACAAAGAGAAAGAATGATGTCAAAGGAAAAAGAGATTATCAAGAAGAGGAATAGCCAAGGCAGAGAACATATTAGAATAAAGAAATTAGATGAAACCTCTATGTAGAGAAGGGATTAAAGATTGAAGACACAACCACTCTGCAAGAAAAAAATCTAAGCTATTTTTGAGCTTACTAAAAGCCAAACATTTTTAATAGTTACATTAGGAGAGCTTGATGAAACTGTATATTTCATATTGTATTAGTGATAGTATAGTATAATAATGTAGTATGTTTCCATCAATGCCAAAGGGAGAGATTGATGACATGTAACTGATTAAATGTTTGAAGATGTTAAGTTGATCACTAAAATGCAAAAGGATAATGCAAGACATTAAATTAGTTAATGGATTGTATTGTCATTGATGTCAAATTGATATAATCTATTCGGTTATATACAAAGTATTAAAGACTTCAAAGAATTAGAAAGATAAATATTATGCTTTTTGTAATGCATAAAAGACAAGCATTCACATTGTGACTTAAAACACCAACGATCAGTGGAACCCAATGTACATAGATCACCAAAATTCAAGTCATAGTGATGCCCTAGCAAAGAACCCGATGAGCATTACCAACGAGCAGAATCACAAGCATACCTGATGGCCAAGAAACATAGTGTAACCCGACAAACAAACAAGCCCAGAGGATAGACACACCCAACGGATAGACAACCCTGATGGAGAATCTCGGGAGAACTGGAGTGTTGACAGATGCTATCAAAGAGTTAAACCAAAATTAACTGGAGTTCAAAAATGACAAAATATCTAACTGGCAGAGCTAAATATAGACTTAACTGGTTGTTATCATTGTTTTCATCGACAAGATAAGCCAAAGTTAAGTGAATGATTTAAAGCTGATTTGTCCAGTTGGCAAGAAGATATCAACGAGATAAAATAGGAGTTTTTCTTTAAATATAATTGGCTAAGATTGTGGATCACACCAAGATCAAGAAAATCAAGAACCTAACAACAATGATATCATGTCTATAAAGAGACAACTCAATTCATTACGAATTGTGTGTGGGGAAAGAATCAAAAAGAGGATGCTAAGGAGAAACTGATAAAGAGAAACTTCAATCAGTGTTGATCAATCAAGCTAAGGATAGAGCTAAAGTTCTTTGCAGACACCAATCAATAGAGCATAGCATCACCAAGCAGAATCAAAGTGGAGCAAAGGTATAACATAGATACATTGATCAGATTATTTTATGAGATTACAATAGATCTGAAAATATGCAAATATAAGTTGTATATGTGAATAGATCATGCTATTTTAGTTTAACCATTGATTCATAAAGTCTCTTAACCAAGTGGGGTTTAAAGATCCTTTATATATTGAGATAAATCCAATGGAGTATCAAAAAATTTTATCATGAAGATAACATGAGATGCCAAATACCAATTGACAGGCCAAGTGAGTGTTTGATCAAAGATGGTAGCATGAGATGTCGGATATCTAAGTGATAGACTAAACTTTTAAATACTCTAACAAGGTCACACCTAATAGTGTGTTTGTAACCTTTAAGATGGTTGGCTCTTCACCGAGCTCACTTCAGAAGAGTGAAAATTTTGGGTTACCGGTCCCAAGTGGTTTTTTCCCTTTACAGGGTTTCCATGTTAAAAATCCATGTGTCAATGTGTCTATAATTCATTAATTTAGTGTTTTTCATTTCACATAACTTAATTAGATTTATTGGTATACTATAGATAATTTACTATCTATCGGTAAATTAGAAGACTACTTTTTGGTAAACATACAGTAGAAGGTGTTACAAAGCATTCCTGTCAATAGTAATTTGATAAAAGTATTTGGAGGCATTTATCTTAAAGGACTAAAGATAAATAGAGATAAAATTTTGTGGTACTAAGTTTTAAAGGTTGATTATTGGAATATTTATGAGGCCACTGATTCACCCCCCCTCTCAATTATTACTAACACTTTCCAGTTATGTAAGTGAGAGGAATGGCTTCCACCCATTTAGTGAAGTACTATGTTGCTACTATGATGTATTTATGTTCATTATCTGAAGAAGGTGTAATATTTCCCACTAGGTCAAATCCCCACATAGAATTTTTTTAGAATGCCCCCTGTCTAGCAAGGCGAGGAAATTATTGATTGATGGATGAACTCATAGATAGATGAAGGTCAAAGGTCTCTTCGTATGTTTTGAAGTTGTTTGGATGCCAAGGACTATCCATGGCATGAGATAACATGTTTCTCTACAAGATAAAGGACTGGACATGACAAGATAAGATAAATACATGGTGAATTGATTGGAATGTGGTTGAAAAGAGTGGACATGTCAAGAGGATGCTGAAAATAAGTTTTGCATTTTTTTTTTATTAGTATTTTCTATCAAGACCAAGAGAGGGATTTGATAGGATAATGATAGGACATGGATAGGGAAAACAAGATCAAGAATGGACAAGGGGAAGGGATATGGATTCAAGACTATGAAAAGATAGAAAATATAGACCATAGGGATGTGGACAACATGAAACATATAGGACAAGTGATGCTTCTCGGGAGATCCCTAGCCTTGTCAAGATAAAAGTTGGAAAAATATGGATGCTGATAAGATAAGGGATATGAGGGATATAGGTTAATGGAGGAAATGAAAGGGATATGATATGATAGGAAAATACCGATGGAATATGCACCCATGTATGGAATGCAAGAGGTTCATAGATTACTAATGATGCCTTTTTGCCTGGTTTTCATCATGATACTTGCCCAATGTGCCTGTTTTCCAGGTTTTCTCTAGTGGAAGAATATTTTTCTCTCTCTTTTTTTTCTTCTTCTTCTTTTTTTGACTTTTTTGGAAGATAATAGACTCATGATAGGAAATGGAGGAAGGACTTAAGCATCTTTCTCTTCAGATTGTAACATTGTAATATGTGTTATAATAGATCATGGCTATTGAAGGTATGCTCAAAGATGTTGATAGGGTGATGGAAAAGGGGGATAAAATGGATGAAGTGGGATAGGGTAATTCTTTATGCAAAAGATTGGACAAGAGGATGGATGGAAGACTAGAATATATGTGTTGGATAATGGAGGGATTGTGAGAATAATTGATTTTGAGTGGATATATATGTGGGAATGAACAACATTGGCACACACCTTGAGGGGTGATGGAGTGATGGAGGAAAAAGAGATTTTGGATTTGATGGAAGATAGGGGATTTTGGACTTGATGGAGGAATGTTTATGAATTTTGGGACATAATGACCCAAAATGGATTTGGAAGGTTGGAGACATTTAAATGGATGGATAGAAATTTTGGATGCCAACTTGGATTTTTCTTTGGGATACTGTGCTTCAAGAAGCTTCTAAGGAATCCACATGGATTTTGATTTTTTAATCTTTTGTGGGCCCTTAGAACGCATTGTTTCTATAAGATTTTTAGGAACCCATATTGATTTTGAATTTTATTTTTTCTCAAGGGGCCTTTGTGGCCTTTTGGATATTTCTTTTTCCTTTTGGATCATATTTTTATTTTTTTTGTACATTTCAATTAGACTGTACATGTTGATCCTTTACTGCAATTGGATTTCTTGACTTATGGAACTTATCTTTGGCATCCAAATTTCTTGAAAGGGGAATGTGATTCATGGATGGATAATAATGGTATGGAGACTTTTTGGATGTGTGGAAGGTTTTCCAAGATGTGTGCCTTTTTTGACCTTGATTTAGGAAAGGAGAAGTAGATTGTGAACTATTGGATGGAGGAATATATGGACCTAAGATGGATGGAAGGGGTGAAGGGGAAGGTATACATTTGGATTTGGAAGAGGTACCAACATATTGAGAATGAGTATTGTTCTGGAGGCCATGACCATCAAAATTTTCTTTGATATGAAATGGCTTTAAAGTACTTTGTTCATGGAGTTCTAACCTTTTGACTTGATAATGTTTTCTTTGACCAGTAGGATACTTTCTACAAGTTGTGAGTCTATTTTGAGTTGGATATGATATGGAAGAAACAATAGGATCATGAAGTGGACCAGACTGGATGAAAGTAGAGGAATCCATTTGAAATGCATGGGATTCATGAACAACTTGCATAAATGTGTTGGGATTGTGAGGGGGATTAGGAAGAATAATAGGATCTTGTGATGGAATAGGAGTAGTGATAGGATCATTTTGTAGGATAGGATCTTGTGGAGAAGATGGAGGATTAGGACATGGAGATGAAGGAATTGTAGGATCATGGGGAGGATCTAGATGGATGATGGGATCTTGTGGTGGAGATGAAGGTGAAGGGATACTTTTATCTTCACTTGGAAGAGGACCATCAGATTCCATTTTAGGGGTGATTTTCTCTTGGCTGTGAATGGAATCCTTCAAAAGAATGGGAAGGATTTCATGATCTTTCTTAGGAATGGGAAGTAGAAGGTCCATAAGACTTGGAAGGAAACTTTGTTCTTGGTATGGAAGGGGATAAGCTTGGATAGGATGGACAAGGATAGTGGAATCTTCATGAGTTTTTAGAAGTATAAGATCTTGGTCAAAAACTACATAGTTTTGGTCATTCTTGGGATCTTGATCTTGATTTTCTTTAGGACTTGTTTCTTCATGCTTTGCATAATCCTCTTGACATAGGGTATCAATTTGAATATATATGATGGATTCTTGGAAGGGTTCAATGTTTTGACATGAGGGAGAAGGATTTTGAATCTCTGGAGTGGGTTTGTCTAAGAATGGAGCATGTGGTGGCATTGGATCTAGGATAGCTGAGTCATAAAAGGGATTAACATTTAAATATATTGTGGATATCCCTTGGGAGGTCTCATCACTGGATATATCATTTGATAGGAATGGAAAAGATTTCTCTTGTGACTCTTCAGGGGATGAAGGACTAATGGGAAGCATGGAGGCTTCTTGTGGGACAAATTCTTCATAGGAGATAGATGTGTCAACAATATTATTGTTTTGGAATGGACCCTTGCTAGACATGGGTAGATGATTTTGATCTTGCTTAATAATAGAATGATGTCTATGAACCAGTTTTTGAATTAAACTCTTGAAAGGTTTAGATTGGTCTCCCAAGGATGACATATTTTTAATTGTGTTTATTTGGGAAGTCATCGGTGGTGGATTTGATAAAATAAGAGGACATTCATTGACTTGTGATATGATCTGAGATATATAGTCAATAGGGTAGGGATATAATTCCGCTACAATGTAAGGCTTTGGTTGACTTTGACTCTGAAGGTCCTCTAGCTGATTTTACAGATCTTGCACTTGTTGCATGAGGATATTAGTTTGTCATTGTTCATGTATCAACTCGGGGAAAATTTATGAATAGACAAGAGGGTTGTTGTCATCATAGTAGTTGGGTTCTTATTCTTCTTTGTATGGGCGAAATGGGTCATCATACTAGTTGGTTTTATTGGACACAATATGTGCTAATGTTGTTGCTGTCAAGGATGGGAATATTTGAGATACCATAGGTTCTGTTTGAGAGGGTCGAGTAGTGTTTTGACCTATGAGAGGGTTTTCGGTCCATATTGTGGACACATTGAATTCAGTGGGGAGTTTGACTCCTTTTTTAATCAACATGGCTAAGAAATGTTCAGGGTTCCTCTCTACAATAGTGTCAACCACTTGCATGGAATGGGAATCTTGCTCTATATATTTGAGCTCCTCTTCTATGATATTTTGGAATAAGGCTGACCCACGGGGATTCTCAATAAGAGCAAGACTAGTATTCTTGAAAGGATCATCCTCTTGCCCTATTTCCCAAGTGGGGAATCTATTGATGTATGAGTCACCAGGTTGAGTTCTATCCTTTGACCTTATGTAAGGCCCTCCATGAGGTGTTTGAGACATAGTGTGGTCCAAATTTTGTGAGTAAAATGAGTGATATAAAGCAAACAAAAAAGGATAAGCTTTCTAGGAAACTCTGAGTTTATGTTTGGACAAGGGTAATTCTAAGGATAGATGTTGATTTATCTTGATCTCAAAGTTTTGATGATGTAAGAATAAGATTTGTAGACCTTTGCCTGGGACAAAGTCACTGATAGAGATAATGATGATGTTTGAGATAATAGGATCAAGATATTTTGAGTCTGAACTTTCAAACTAACAATGCTTGGACAATAATCGTGCTTTCAAAAAAAAAGGATAATCTTTAATGTTTAAAGATTCACACAATGTTCTTCACATTTTTTTGGGATAGATACTGGTCTTTGACACAAAATGGAGAGTATTTTCAAGGTTTTAGGTAAGAATAGGAGTATAAATGTCTCTGGTCAATTGCAGAAAAACTTCACTAATTGCGGTAAAGTGAAGGGTCGATCGCGGTAATGTATCACCGATTGTGGTAATAAACAGGTCAATTGCGGTAATAAAAAAGTTAACTGCGGAAAACTTTTGTCAATTACAGAAAAATGTGGGCAATTATGAAAAAATGGAAACAGTCTCAAAAAGACTCCAAGATAGGTCTCATTGTTTGACAATTTTGATATTCTGGAACAAGGATTCTGATTTGCAAGATAGTTTGATGTTGACAACTCTAGACTTTAACATGTTTGACTCATTTTGATAGTTTGGATGTTTGTTTTGAATTTTATAAACTGATCATAGAACAAGCACAAAAGACAATGTGTTTTGAAGAATGAAGACTGACAGTGTGTATGTTCTACAACTCTTTCAAGTTGAAATGTTATTACAAGATCTCAAAAATGAAAATTCAGATTAATCTAGGTCAATATCTTTAGAATACAATATTATAGGCCCAATGCTTGAATGTTTGTTAGCTCACATAGCAAGTGTCACACTACTAGGACATGAAGGTCCACAACGTAGGCGCCCATTTTTTTTTGTTGCCAGGTATTGTTTCCATGGAGTGAAGATCTATTTCACTACACAAATACCTTGGAACACATATGTTGGGAATCTTGGGGGGAAATTCTACAACCCCTTTCACTATAATAAGATATCTGTTCAGAGGTAGATCAGGTTGGCCTCTAATTAACAATTTTGTAGTAAGGGTTTGTGGCATCTATCCAATCATTTTTTACATGTGTGACTCACTTAAGATCCTAGTTGACCATGCTGGCTCCTTAGGGATATTCACCTGATCTAGACTATCATCAACACACCTCGGCTAAGCTTGGCTAGGTATAAAATGGAACTTTGGTTCGCGTCTTTTTTTATATACCAATCAGAAGGATTACCAGTTTAAGGTAATTCTCTGGGGAAGAAGCACATTCCCCGAATAGGCCTTTCTAAAAAAGTATAAAGGTGTCTAATCTAACAGATTGTACAAGTGCACCCAAAACTCAAGACACAAGGTAAATCGCTTAAGCTTTGAAAGTTTAAAATGTGAACTAAGATACACCACCATAAAAGCACAAGTGTTTAGTTTTAAACCCAAAAGTAGGTGTTGATTTCTTGTTCAATTTTAATGTACCAAATTGAGAGATTCTTTTCCTTTGTTCAATTTTAGTCTCCACATCAATTTTAAGCACCAAATTCCAAAATGCAAGATGTGAGATGTGTGACAAACATTGTTCTTTTTAAACCCAAATCGACAAGTAAATGAATTTTATGTTGTATTGTTATCTTGTCTCCTCGATTTGAACCTGTCAAAGAAAGTGGTTAGTATCTCAAAAAATGAAAGCTTTTCAATCCAAAACAATAGAATATCCAAAAACTCCAGGATTATTGAGATTGATGAAATTAATGGTGACTTTATACTTACTTGCAAATCTATTTATTGAATCAATGTACCTTGTGTATGCTTTGCTTTGATCTTCAGCTGCAATTGTGAGAATAGTCCTTTGTTGTGATCAATAGTTGGTGGTTCTCCTTATTGCAGTTCTTAATGCTCCAGCACCTGGTATGCATCTGATTACCTTCTTTGTCATTCATTGTCAGTCATCCCTACATAGAAACCAAGAAAAATAGACAGAAATGTGTCTTTTATGTCAATTGCGGTATTGGTTGTTCAATTGCGGCACTCTCCTATCAATTGCGGCAGAATGTTGGTAATTGTGGAAAATAACTCTATTCTATGGCATAATGCTTTTGTTTGTGGCACGGATCAGTAAATTGCAATAAAGAACAGACAATTGTGATAAAGCACAGGTAGTTGCGGTCAAATACAGGCAATTGTGGCAAAGTGCTAGAAAATAGAAATATAGAAGATGACAGAATAGTGATGTGAAAGCCTGCAATCAATTACGGTATTAAACCAGTCAATTATGGCACTATTTCATCAATTGTGACAGAATACCAACATTTAAAAAATAACACAGATATCAAAAAAAGGTTAAAAATTTAGGTCTACGACCATACGCCCTTGGCTGATTGATTTTTTCTATCGTCTGCAAGAGATATTCGAGCTATTTGATTCACGTCGGGTTCACCAAAATGTATGCCTCCTTTCGTGATTCATGGTTCCCAAGCTTTCCAAAGGTGTGGGTTAGTAGCACCAATTTTTAATGATAGAAATCAAATACACAAATCTACCAATAACAAATACTTAAAATGTAACCAATAAAATGTACAAGAAAAGAAAGGAAAACAAATGAATGCAAACCCCAAAGTGCTTGAAGCTTCTATTGTCTCTCTCTACTCCTTCTGAAATGTTATTTTTGATGCTCAGTATTGGTGTGGGTAGTGTCTATGACTTGAGGAGTGTCAAGAATTTTTAATTGAAATGGATGTGTGATCGCAAGATGGATTGAATACTAGAACAAAATTGACGGAGTAACGGTGCATGAGAGCTTGGAATCCTAGATCCTTCAAATGGGTATGAAGGGTTTATTATATAGGAATTGAGGATGATATGAATGGTTAAGATCAATCCCAGAGATAGGGAGATGAACGGTTGAGATTAAAGGGAACTAGAGAAGCCGTCAGTAAAATCCACCTCTTCAACTGGAAGAGAGGAGATAGAGTTTGGTTGACTGAAGAGCTAATTGTGAGTCACCTTTTAGAACTGAAGAGGTGGGTGGAGTTACCCATGTGAACTGGAGAGATGGGTTGAGTTACCCATGTGAACTAGAGAGATGAGTAGAGTAACCCATGTGATCTAATTAAGGATTATCTCTTTGAAAATAAATAAATGTTTAATTTATTTATGTAATTAAAGTTTTCAACATGTGAGATAATTGAATTCTTTTTTATTTAGAATTGCTTTATTGAATGAAGTTAAATTAATTTAATTGGAAGAATTTAATTTGTAATTTTAAATATTTCAATTTAAACTATAGGAAATTAAATTTAATTAATTAATTATTGGTAATTAATCAATTAAGGTTAATTAATTAAATAAAATTATTTATTTGATTAATTTTGAGAATTTGATTAGACGATTTGGGGAATGAATTTAGAGGAAAATAGATGATTAATTAATGATTAAAAAACCATTAATTAATAGATGAAATGAATTTATAAGAAAATAGATGATTAATTAATGATTAAAAACCATTAATTAATAGATGAAAATTAGTGTTTTTAATGTCAAGTCACAAGTCTGTCCATTTTAGGGTGTCTATAGGAACAAGATTTTTCTGTTGAAAATATTTAAAATTATCAAATGATTTAATGTACTTATTGTTTATCAAATTTCTCATATATTTAATGTATTTATTGTTTATCAAATTACAAATGCAATTCTTATGATTCTCAATTGTTGGTGTTGATTTCATGTATAAATTTTGTGTGATTTTATCACCCTTGGTGGAAACATGTAATTGACCATAGATTCAACCCTATTGTTGAGGATCTTCCACATTATAAATAAAGTAAAGGTAAGGAATGAAATAATATACAATAATTATGATGACTGTATACTGTTCATGTTGTCTATTATGTAATTTTTATCATGTGTATCATGTAATTTTTACCTAACATACAATAAATGAATTACATATGTAGGAACTTGAACCGTATTGGTGGGGATCCTACACAGTCTCATGGATTGACAGGTATAAGTCAATACACCCTATAGAAATAGTATATTATTTTCTTTCTTTCTTGATGCAGAGCCCTCCTAAATTCCTCCAAGGAACCTAACTCAACCCAAGGGATTCAACAAAGACTTGAAGCCTCTCAAGGAATTAGACTCAACTCAAGGTTATATAGAAGGGTCTGGCTTTGGTTAACCCAAGATAACATACTTTTGAACAATCTCTCTCACATTGATCAATGTTCTTCAATCCCAATCACGTCCCAACTCTAATCTCTTACAACTTGGTAACACACCAACCAACATATCATTAAATCAACTCCCCTTCAAGGTATACTAGCCCTTGTTTCTTCACCAAACTCCAACTACAAAATCTAATGGCTTATAGGGTCTTTAACTTGTCCTATCCCAACTTTCATCTACTCCCCACACACTCTCCTAATGTAACTCACTACTTAGACCTATCAAAGGTCAATGTACCTTTCTTAAAATCCCTCTAGACTCCACACCCTAAGTGTAATCCATCATCACTAAACTTTAAATCCTCTTCCACTTTCTTATGATTGTCCTTACAGATAGCCCTTCAAAAAAATCCACTTTAGACTCTTGATTTCGACTAACACTCACCCCTTGGATTCCCCCTACACCCAAGCAACAATTAGAACCCTTAACCCTTGATTAACAAGGCCCCACCCTTGACCCACAGTCATCCTCTTTTTCCTATGACAGTCCAGTCACTTTCATGGCTTCATAGCATATGCTATCAATGCATGCTCCTCTATAACCAATAAGGGGTATTGTACAACATGTCCTCTCTCATCCCCGAACAATTTACAACTTATTCTACCCTACATAAAATTAATTAATTCCAACGATCAAATAAATTTAACTCATTTCTTTAACATCTCCAAACACCAATATTTCAAGAAAAACACATTCAAATGGAAACAAACGCATATATAGTGGTTGTTCTATGGAAAAATCATAGAAAATGTAGTTTAAACAGCATTTTATTGATTCCAAACTTAGATCTTCCTACCTCCTCAACCAAACTCATGTTCTCTTCCCTTTGTTTACAATAAAAAGAGGTCTCTTTAAGACCCAAACATTGACCAACCACTTCAAACTACTTTCAAACTCCCTAAGAAACCAACATTAACAGTCTAAACTAACTATCCTCACAATTGGATAATTACAAAAAAGATGTAAATGTTGTCAAGTTGACAACTAAGGATGTAATTTTTAATTTCTCTCATTAACAACTATATCTCTCATCTAATGGACTGCAGGTACCACCAAATAGGTATTTTTTAGATGTGTCTTCCTCGGGTGAGGGAAATGCGAGAATAAAAGATGAAAGTATCTCTTCTAGTAGGTCTAAAATAGGGAGATCAACCAGAGGTCAAAAGCTTAGAAGAAAATTCAATAAACACATGGAATTTTTCCTTTCTCAAGGAGGGTCATGTTCTTATATTGATGAGACCAAAGGCAATATTGAGGTTCCTTTGAGGTACACACATCTACAGAAACAATGGGTACCCAAGGAACTGCCTCCAATAAACACTGACTTTTGTGTTAATGAGAGGATATATCGTATAGCACCATCTTCATTACATGGTTTGGGTCTATTTTCCATGGATGACATAAAGGTCAGTTAAAAAAAGTTGTTGAACTGATGGAGTATGTTGGACCTTGTTACAATTACAAAAATTGGATGCAGATTGTTCAATATACAAAAAGTATGCATAGGTATGCACTGTCACCAAATTATGTACAACAAAAAGATAATGATCAAAGTAAAAAAAAGTTTCTATGTACATTGACAGAATGCCAAAAGCAATAGGGAATATTGTAGGTTTCATAAATAGTACGTGAATTGGGTCAACTAATAAGTGACCCAATTGCATATTCGAGGCATGTGAGGAAAATATTGTATTTGTATGTGCAATAAAATTAATAAGTGTAGGGGAAGAGTTGTTAATAGATTACAATTTGAACCGCATAGATACAAACAAAGTTACTATCATGAGGGTGGTAATGTTGGAAACAATTGTTTAATTATGTATTGTCCTTGATGTTACACAAATGTCATATCAGTCATTAGACAGAGTCTACCGAGTTCAGAATGTCATATCAGTCATTAGACAGAGTCTACCGAGTTCAGAATGTCATATCAGTCATCAGACAGAGTCTACCGAGTTCAGAATGTCATATCAGTCATTAGACAGAGTCTACCGAGCTAAGAATGTTCAGCAAAGCAGTTTTCTGAGTCTACCGAGTTCAGACGGTAAGAGAAGCAATTTACAGAGACTACCGAGCACTCCAGAATACTATATCAAGAAGTTAGTTACTACCGGGCTCACTCGGTCAACAAACGAAATTCAGTGCTTACCGAGTTCAGTCGGTCATCAAAGTATATATGAAGGAAAGTCAGTCTTTACCGAGTTCGCAGTGCTTACCGAGTT
>MU224979.1:2187174-2202422 GCA_018584345.1 Thuja plicata | reverse complement strand
TTAATAATAATAACTCTTCAATTCCTTTTATGTATATTAGCCAAAGAGGGTGTATTTGATTTAATTAAAATTACTTTAGGACTTTAGGATTAAATCAATTAATCATAGGGGTTTTAGCTAATAATCATTTTAGATTTAGGAATTAAATTGTAATGTCAGATTTATGCAAATTTGGGTTTTCTGCATTTGAAACTCAGTCGATTAAAGTCAATTAGGAGACGAATTTGCCTAATAAAATAGGACTTCAAAGATAAGAAAATGCACCAAAATTGATTGATTATTAGGTGCCAATTTTGGGGTGTTACACTGAGGGACCTACTGTTGGATCTATGACAGAAGGTGTAGAGAATGTTGTCAGATCAGCAGAAAAAGTAGGAGAATCAACGGTGCTTCTGTCCAGCAGGGCCAATGGGTCAGATATGGGACCAGAGGCACAAAATCCAAAAAATTTGAATGGTCAGGGAGAATCGTCCCAAGATAAGTCACTTGATTTCTCCATTAATTGAGGGAAAGGCAAGTGGGTGGGTCTCTTTGGCATAAAACCTTCGAGTAAGTTCATCTTCCCTAAAGTGGATATATTATCTAACCCACTAAAAGTAGAGATTGGTATTCAGATACCAGATCAGTTAGTTGACCACACGGTCTCTATCATGGCCTCTACCCTAGTAGGAAATTTTTTGGGCCCTAGACCGAATATTGATCTATTTAGATCCTTTGTGGACAAAAAATGGAGGCTGAAAGGTCAAGTCAATGTTACAGCTATGCTAAAAGGTTTCTTCTCCTTTGTTTTCTCAAATGGGGAAGATCTTTCAAAATTTTTGTGTGGGGGACCTTGGATGATGGGAAAATCTTCTCTATCATTGCAAAAATGGACAATGATTCTAGACTATAATGAAATCTTTTTTACGACAACGTCGGTTTGGATCCATCTTCCTGGGATGCCTTTGGAATACTGGCATGAAGATATCCTAATAGCTATTGCAGGTTCTTTTGGGGAACTCTTATCTATAGATCCTATGACTAAAGCTAGAACTAGACAAGTTTATGCAAGAATCTATGTAAACATCCAAATAAATTTTGACCTTCCTTAGGTTATATCTCTAAAATCAAAACTGGGGATATGGAATCAAGAGATTGAATATGAATCGATGCCTTTTGCCTATTTTACTTGTAATAAATCTGGTCATTGGACTAAACACTACCCTCAAAAAACCAAAAAGGATAAAAAGAAGGATCAGGAGCAAACAAAAGGATAGAGAATGGAGTGGAAAAGAAAAACAGAGGAATTGTAGGTGACCCCGAGCTTGCTGGAAGAAAAGAATGAGTCTTCCCAACAAGAGAAAAATGTGGAAGATGTCCAAGCAAATGATAAGCAATTCTCCTATGAAATCTCAAGAAAAACAATAGAAGAAAGAGGGGAGATCATCATAGCTGAAACAAAACAAAATGAAATAAGAAAACAAGACAATGTTACTCTGTCAAAAGGAGAAGAGAAAGAGAGGTACCATGAAGTAGAGAAGGAGATGGCAGTAAAAGAAAAACAATGGTCAGAAGAAAAACAAAAGAAGGCAATGGACCTAATCAAGGAAAGTAAATTTGACTCCCCAATAGATCAAAACTAGAAAGAGAAATAGAAGAAAGAGAAGGAAGAAGAAGAGGAAAAGTCATGGTCAACTGTGTGTTCAAAGAAGGGATTAAATAAGAAAATCCCAAAATCCCCTAAGGGAAGGCACCTTACCTTTGAATTGAACTTGAGCTCTGGAAAGAAAGCTCAGAGTTCATCTATGGGGAAATCAAACAAGAAGGCAGGAGGCCAAAAACCAGGAGTTCAAACTAGACAACAAAAAGCAGATACAGGAACTCCAAAGCAAGAAAAAGGAAGAAGGTCATGGAAAAATCAAAGGGAGGAGGAAGAAAAATAGAATATTACTGATGGAAAACAACTAAATTTCCATCAAGTTTGTACCCCAATCCTTAAATGAAGATTATCTCATGGAATATTTGAGGACTCAATAGTTCTCATAAGCAAGATGTAGTTAGGAATCTAGTTAGAGACTCTAAACCTGATATTCTCTTGATTAAAGAAACTAAAATGAGAAAAGATAAGATAGAAAGTATGAAGCTGGTTAAACATGGGAAATTTCATGGTAGCAGTTCATAAGGGGCCTCAGGAGGTCTATCTATTTTCTGGAACCAATCATGTTTTGATTGTAAGCTCCTTAAAGAAGACAAAAATTTCATTGCTGCTGATCTTAGGAGCTTAAAGGACAACTTTTCTTGGACATTAATTAATGTTTATGCTCCAAACACAAAGAGATGAAGACTTAAGTTATGGAAGAATCTTCATGATCAGATGGAAGGAAGAAGAGATATCAATTTCCTCCTTATGGGAGACTTTAACACCCCTCTTAAGTAGGAAGATAAAAAAGGAGGTAATTTAGCCTGAGTGGAAAGCAAAGTTGACTTTATGGATTTCATTATCAATGAAGGAATGTTGGATGTTGATCTAGAAGGGATAAACTACAATTGGTCTAACTGTAAGGTGGGAGAGGACCTAATACAAGTTAAGCTAGATAGGGCTCTAATTAATCTAGAATGGTACACAAAGTTCTCTTGTGCCCTTACCTCCCTTACAATAATTAGATTGAACCATTTCCCTATTTCCCTCAATTTCTCTCTATTCACTGGAAAAAGAAATGCTCCTTTTAGATTCGAGAAGATGTGGCTAGACCATCCTAATCTAGAAAATAAAATCAGGGAGTGGTGGAATATTGAGGTGGAAGGAACTGCTATGTTCAAAGTGGTCAAGAAATTGGCTAAAGTCAAAACAAATGTTAGAAGCTGGAATAAGCATACCTATGGTGATATCTTCCAAGAAAACATTAAATCCCAAATGGAACTGAATGATATCCAGGAGGAAATCCAAAGGAATGGATTATCAGAAAATCTGAGAATTCAAGAGAATATAGCCCTTGCTAAATTTCATAATATTATTGCTAAAGAAGAGACTTTTTGGAGACAGAGATCTAGATCCCTCTGGTTAAAAGCAGGAGATAAGAATACCAGATTTTTCCATCTCACTGCTCTTAAACATAAGGCCATAAATAGAATCCATTCTTTGTCTATAAGGAATGAAAAAATAACCAAAGAAGAAGAAATAAGGGAAGAAATGGTGAGTTATTTTGCGTCTTTACTCTCTAAAGATCAAAACCTTGACATGGTTGAGCAGAGGAATCTTCTTGTTTCTATTCCTAACATTTTGGATTCAGAAGCCAATGCTCTCCTAAAAGCTATTCCTTCAAAGAATAAAATTAAGAAGGCTATCCTCTCCTTTTAAGGAGAGAAATCTCCTGGTCTAGATGGGTTTCAGATGTTCTTTTTCCAGCAGTTTTGGAGCATTGTTGGGAGTAATGTTTGTTTAGCTGTTAAAGAATTCTTTGGTACTAAATCTATTCTCAAGGAAATAAATTCAACATTTATTTCTCTCATCCCTAAAAAATCTAGAGTGGACACGGTTGATGGCTTTAGACCCATAATTCTATGCAATTCCCTTTATAAAATCATTTCAAAGGTAATGACGTCCAGAATTTTGAGATTACTGCCAAATCTTATCTCACCTCAATAGAATGGGTTTGTCCCTAGAAGAAAAATTCTTGATTCAATTATGGTTGTGCATGAGAATATTCACTCCCTACAAGCCTCTAAAAAATAGGTTTTTTTTATCAAACTAGACCTATCCAAAGCTTATGACAGAGTGGATTGGTCTTTCCTATCTAAAATTCTAAGCTCCTTTGGATTTGATAAAGATGTAATAAGAATGATAATGCAATTGGTTACTACAGTGTCTTCCTCGGTGCTGGTAAATGGAGGTTCCTCCATTTTCTTCCACCCCACAAGAGGTCTTAGACAAGGTGATCCCATTTCCACTATTCTCTTTTCTATAATGGTAGAAAGTCTTGGGAGATCCATTAAAAGTTTGGTCTTATCAGTTCAGATTTCTGGTCTACAACCATCCTCAGCTTTGCAAAAGTGTTCTCATGAGAAATTTATGGATGATACTATTATGATGGGGGAGGCCTCTATAATGGAAGCTAGGAACATGAAAAAGGCCTTGAACAATTACACAAAAGCTTTAGGTCAATCTATTAACTGGAGAAGAGCTCTCTCTTTTTTTGTAATACCCCTGAAGAAAGACAAAGGAAGATCTCTTCTATTTTGGGATGCAAGATAGGGACTCTTCCCTCTACCTATTTGGGTCTCCCTATTTACCATAAACCTAATGAGGCCTTCTAGAATGGTATCCTTGACCGATTTCATAATAAGCTGGCTAGATGGAAAGGTGCTACTCTTAGCCAAGCTGGAAAAGTTCAACTTTTGAAATCCACCCTCCAAAACCTTCCAGTTTATGCTCTAAGTCTTTTTAAAATTCCTCATAAATATGCTAACTTGATTGAAAAAATTTAGAAAATATTTCTTTGGTTTGGAGTGGAAGAGAAGAGGTTAAGCCTTGTGGCCTGGGAGGTGGTGTGTAAACCTAAGAAATGGGGTGGGCTTGGAATCAGAGGTATCAAAAATACTAATAAGTCTTTGTTAGCAAAATAGTGCTGGAGAATCTTTGAAGAAGAGAAGGAATGGAATGCTATCATCAAGAGAAAGTACCACTTATCCTCTCTGGAGGAAGTGCTTAGGGACCCTTTAGAGATCAATGGCTCTTTCATCTAGATTATTATAAGGAAAAGTAGGGATCTTATCAGAAAAGGGACTAGATAGAAGCTAGGAAATGGCAAGAAAATCAATTTCTGGACAGATAAATGGCCGAAGGAAGAAGCCCTTAGTGACAAGCAGGAATGGATGCCAGTGATTGTGGATTGTATAGAAATTGTTGGAGAGAAGGTTTCTAATTATTGGATCAATGATAAATGGGTGGACCTTAGCTCCTTTGATTCTTCTCTTAATTTGGTCAATAAGTTTCTTTCTCCCTAGTTTATTAGATCTAATAAACAAGATTCTTTGATTTGGGGGTCGGAGGCTAATGGAAATTTTTCTGTCTCTTCTACCTGTGCTCTTCTTTTCCAGAAGGATAACCACTCTTCTAGCTATCAGGTATGGAATAATAAACTTATTCCCAAAATAAATATGTTATTTTGGCTTCTTGTTCAGAATAAAATCCTTACAGTGGATAATATTTGCAAAAGGGGATTTAGTATGCCTAACAAATGTATCCTCTGTTGTTTTGAAGTTGAAAACTGTAATCATATAATGATTCATTGTCCCTACTCTTATAAATTTTGGAATACAGTGCTCAATGTCTTTAACCTGGACTGGGTCAAACCTTATAATTTCTAGGATATGGTTAAACAATGGAACTGTCCCCTTAAGGGTAAAGAAGTCAAAGATCTTTGCAAGCTAATCCTACCCCACTTCACTTAGAAAATATGGAAGGAAAGAAATAATAGAATCTTCAGAGAAAAAATCTCCCCCTATCAAATTGTGGCAAATAGTGTGTGTAGAAGTCTTCTAGAAAATTTTAAAAATCAGCTATCTAGCAGCTCCCCCTACAAGAATTCTCTCAGTATCAGGGATATACTTATGAACTCACAGGTGCAGAAAGATAGTAACTTAAACTTGAGGGAAAATACCAGATAGAGTGCCCCTTTGAGTCGCTGGGTCAAAGGTAATTTTGATGAGGTAGCTAAAGGGAATCTGGGGACTATTGGAGTGGGAGGTTTAATAAGTGATTCTACTGGAAATTGTCTAGGAGTAGTGGTGGCCCCGCTGGGAGTTAAGACTAATCATATGGCTGAAGCCATGGCCACCCTTCACATGGTTATTCTGGCCAAAGATATGGGCTTCTCTAAACTATGGTTGGAGGGAGACTCTCTAAACATAATAAAATGTATAAATGGCATTCATGAATCTTCATGGACAATCAGCCATATCATTGAAAAAATCAAATCCATAATGTCCAATTTTGAAGATTATCATATTTCCCACATTTTTAGGGAAGGTAATATGATGGCGGATGGTCTTGCAAACATGGGAGTTCTTTCTGATGTCATGTAATCATGGCGAGGGGATTTAGATTTTAAAATGGAGATGGTTAGTCTTATCAGGAACAATAGGATGAATAGTATTGAAGGAGTTATTAATAAACATAATTAATGATGAGGTCATCAATAATAATGAAAAGTAATGTGTGTTTTCATTCGAAGGAAATGGGATTAATGAGAAATGTGACACCGCATGCTTTCTGGGTGTTAAACTCAAATCAGAACAATCACTATAGTAAAGCTTGTCAGAATTTTGTATTCCAAACTTCAAAGTATCTACATTTTTAGACAGAGACGAGCACTATGGGGGGGTGTCTGAAGAGGGAGGAGCCGATTGACTACACCAAATGGAAATAGAAGAAGAAGATATGGAAAAGGTTGAAAAAGGGAGGTGTTTCATAGTATTTGGAGAAGCTCCATGGCTAGGATATGGAGATAACAAAAAAATTTGCAGAGGGTTGGAAGGATGGGAAAGTTAACCTATGGGGGAAATCTTTCACTCTCACTATGAGGGTTATTTCTAAAATTATGGGCTTGTCTTGTGAGGGAATGAAATTCTATAGGGATAATAAGAGGGCAGGAACTCAAGCTTTCAAGAATTTTCTGAAAAAAGAAGAAGAAGAGGCCCTTCTTAGTAAAGGGACTGGGGATTACGTTGATATTAAAAAAATTAAATCCCACTGGGCTAAGATTATCATAGTTATGATCAAGTATTTTACCTTGGATGGTAGATACTCTAAAATTTATAATCTGCACTTTTTCCTAGCTAATCATTTTAAGCATGGTAAAAAGGTTTCGTTTCCTTTTTATCTCCTGAGCTCGTTGCATAACAGCGTGATGGAGCATAGAAAGAAATTGAGTAACCTGGCGCTCCATGTGGGGCTCATTCTGTTGATCTCAGAGTATGCCCACAACCATATCCCAGAGCCTATCCCAAAAAGGGTTAAAGGGATTGTGAGGTAGGTTAAGCAAGAAAGTAAAAAATAGAGCTTGAAGAAAAGGGTTAGAACCAAAAAGAAGGCAAACCCAGAAATACAGGAGGAAACAAATGATGAAACCCTAGAGAATCAGGGAAAAGATGAAGAGATCTAGAATGATGAAGCTTGTGAGACAAATGATAAGAATCTAGAAAAGGAGAAAGAAGCTCAACTGAGTAAGGAGTACTCTTAGATGGAAGAGGAGGAAATGCCTATTACTGATAAAGAGGGCAAGGGTGATGAAGCTAATAACCAAGAAATGGAAATTGAGGGAGATGAAAAGGAGGGAAATGAAAAAGAGGAGAAGAAGAATTAGGATGAAGGCGAGGAGGGTCAAAATGAGCAGCCAATTTTAAAGGTTGATAAAAGGAACAAGAAGAAATAGAGAATGGTCCCTGAAGAGGTTGGTTTTGATAGAGATGATAGAATCCTGAAAAGCAAAGTGGACTACGGGGCGAGCATGGAAGAATGGCTTAGTGAGGAGATGAAGATAATGAAGCAGCAATTGACTGACATGCAGAAGGCCATGGAGCCTTTCAAGGCCAAGGTTGAGGAAATGGAGAAAAACCTGATGATTAAGGTAAATAACATTAACAAAGATGAGGAGTTCACTGCTAGAGTTAATGCGATTGTGGAAGAAAAGATGCAAGATATGAAAGAAAAAATAAGCCACAATGGGCACATGATACATCTCATCCTTAAGCACAACAATGAAAAGTTTTGTTTCAAAAATTGAAATCGTTATACGCTTATCTGGAAAGAGGTCTGCTAGAAAATACAACAATTACCATTGATGACAAGGCAGGAAGCTCGGGCCCAGGATCAAGAATCTGAAGTGGTATTAAAATTAAAGTCCCTAAGATCCTGAAAGAGATGCTAGAGCTGAAGGATTCCATTGATAAAATGGAAGAAATGTAGAAGGAGGTAGAGGAAGCCTACCAGAAAATGATGTAATGTTTTTTCTTGAGTTCTGGAAATTTTGCTAGAAATTGTGCTAGATTTTGTGCTAGAAGTTGTGCTAGAAACTGTGCGTTCTTTTGGCAATATTTTTAATTTCCTATTTTGGGTTTAGGGTGTCTTTTTGGGTCCTACCTTTTGTTAATTGTAGGCTTTCTATGTTTGTATGGGCTTATGATTCTTTTCTCTAGTAGCTTTATGTAAAAGGTTTCAGGGTCCTTTTAAAACCTATTTCTACCTTAATCAAGAACAACCATAAAACTAAGAGATAAAAGTTCTAAATGGATAAGAAGAGACAGTCAAGGATAGCTTCAACAAAGAGGTTTTTTTATATTTCATGAATTATTCAACTCATCATGTGCAATATTTAATGATGCATAATAATGGAAGGATACCATACATGCAAGAACAAAGTATTATCAATTATGGAGAAATAATGAAGGAGCTAAAATATAGTTTTCCTACATCTTAAGAGCAGAGATCAGAGAGCTACAATCCATATAACATGGTGATGACAAGAAGGATTCATAATGAACTTGTATGGGATATTCATCAATCAAATGTGAAAGGTACAAATAGATAAATATATGACAATCATAATATTGAAAAGATATCAATACAATTTTGTTGGTTTGTCAAGAAATCCAAGTTTCATTATCATAATCATCTTAGCCATTATGATACAAGAACAAGAGACAAAAGCCCATGGAATAGTGCAGGTCAATTGGAATAATAATGATATGAATGTAGAACTCCAAATAACACCAAAAATTATAGTCATAATACAAATCAATGTTAAGCAATTACAGTAGTGAAAGGGAAACCTGGTGAAGATGTTATAAAGTTATGGATATCAAAGGAACATATGCTTCATTGAGACCAATGAAAAATGTAGTGACTACTATGGGATTGATAGAAAGTTTTGCAAAGAACAAAGTATCATACCAAGATAGAAGAAACATCCTTAAGATAAATGTAGGAGCCACCTTCTAGAGGGCTATGGACCTGTCATTTAGAGATTTGAAGAACAAGATTATAGTGATTTACTTGGATGACCTGATAGTATTTTTTAAGAAAAGAAAGAATCACCTACACGACCTAGAAGTAATCTTCCAAGGTTTTGAGAGAATGTCATATCTTCAAATCTAAATAAATTATTATTTTATGTAGCAGAGGGAAATTTTCTAGGACACATTATTGTTACCTATTTATGCTACATGGATTAAATTGTAAAGGTATTTTCAGCTAATTGTTCATTTTAGAGATAAAATTCAGTGTGCTTGCTTTGTATAAATCATTGCACTTATTGGAGAGATAAGGAAATAATTTAGCTTGATATGCGATATGTGCTACAAAAGAAAAATTGGTTCTCATTCTATATCATCAAACATATAAGTGAACTTACTTAAGGAGAAAAAACCTTTACATATGCAAAGTGATTTATAAAGCTTCATCTTTATTACAAGAAACATATACAATTGAGAGTGAATAATATGCTTTCTATTCAATGAAGAAGAGAAATAGAAAATCCCACACAAGTCATGGGTTGGCTCATAAAACTATATAGAAGGAAATGCATGTGTAGAAGTCAAGAGAAGAGAGATAAGGGAGATCCTCCATTGCCTGGTTTGAACAGTGGATTGATTGTATTGTAGAAGCTAGTTGAAGCTTGATTCCATCTCCTTAAGTATACCTACAAAGTTAGTAAAATAGGTGTCAGTCACAGAGACTTAGCAATGAAAAATATAATATAATCTCTATAATTTTGACTTCTATACATGTATCCTATTAGTCACATGATACCATGAAAAATGGGAGAGATCAACTCCATGAAAAAAATGAATCAAATGTTTTAATTAATTAGTTTGTTCTATGTGAAGATACGGGAAAAGAAGGTAAGAAATTAGTAAAGGGACATATCATTCCAATGTGAAACCTTTTGGTTTACCATTACAAAGATAGATCAACAAGAAAAGATAAGACATCAAGAGTACAGAGTTGAAGTCAAAGTACATGTGAGTAATAATAGAGCATTTCATTCACGGTGAAAATAAGTATGCTATAGGTACATTCAACATGAGGAGCAATAAATCATCATTATATAGCTACAGATAAGCAACATTGATATTATAAAAAGAAATAATTGGCTAATTAAGAGCTAATATCCAACATTGTTAGTATCATCACAAGCATAAATATGTGGTTGCAAATTCAATAGGATGGGATACACTATGATAACAAAATGTTATGGAAATCATACCTAGGAAATGCATCACCATGACAGTAAGGTTACCAAAAAGTCTTAGAATGTTTCTTCACACTGATGCATGTGAATAAATATTATATAAATCAATGATTTTATATAGCATAAGCATGTTCAAACGATGAGAAATTGATAATGCAAGAACATATAGAGAACAATTAATGAAAATAGTAGTGTTTAGTGATAATGCTCAGTCAATGAAATAACAGTCTAAGTAAAGGGAAATATGTAGCTGATAAAATGTTACATTAGGTTGTAACTATCAATGAAAAGATACAGGTTTTGTCATGTAAAGTAATTTGAGAGGACATGATATGAAGAACTCATTGTTTTCTTTGAATAAACTATAAAGGAAGGTACAATGAAAGAATATCAAAAGTCAATTATGCAAAGGAAAGTACAAATTTGGATTACGAGGACATGACTACAGGAGCAAAGTTAAATGATTGGAAGATGTAAGTGTAGCATTTATAGAATAGTGGTAATCAAATCACCATATCATAGGCACATGAGGACAACGTAGATTTGAATTAAGAGTTTAGCTATTTTCATGTGTCAAAGTTACCAAAAATGAAGATATTGATATTCAAGGCTAAGATAAACTAATCTTCTATCTATGCCAAAGGTATGAAGGAATGTATAGGTTAACATAAGAAATAAATGCAATGTTTCAAGAACATAGCAGAAATATATAGAGAGAAAAATATTATTTCAAGTAATTGAAAGATATTCATGTTCTGACTAAATTTTTTTGAGGAGGGGGTATGGTTTCACATTAAAATGATTCATATAATATTTTTTGTAATTTTCTCTAAACAACATTATGTGCACCATACATAGCACCATGTATTCTAGGAGAGGAGGAGAGTGAGAAGAAACCTAGTGTTTCCTGAATTTGACAAAGCTATCTTTGTAGAGCTCCTCTTGATTTTCTTGCAATGTCGGGGAAGCAATTGGGAAAGGTCACTGGTGTGAAACTTAGCAAAGGAAATTAGAGATAATGATGGAAGTGTTTTGTGTAAAGGTGACGGGAAGAAATTGGGATAGGTCATTGGTGTGAAACTTAGCTGGCCTATCATTGCCAAAATGAAGGGAGATCAAGATAGATATGGAATAGAATGAGGAGGAAGAAATGTAAGGGTGAATAAATCATTTTGGGGTCTGGGATGGAAGTAAAATTTCCATGTTATGTTGTGGTGGAGAGATACGTATTGAAAAGAATTGATGGTAGCATTGCACTCACTTATTCATTTAGAAATTCGGACCAAATACAGTGGAAGTGGGAAGTGGGAATTCTGAGGGGTAAAGTTTAATTAGTTTTAAACTCTAATTTGTTTGTGGAGGAAAAGTCAAGGATAGTAATTATTAAAAGATGTTGACTTTGTTTTAGTTTGTATGTCTAGACTTTCCTTTGAAAAATAATTGGATTTCATTCTCTCTGTAATTCAAGATATTTAAATGATCTTTTTAACAAATTAGATTTGATTATAGTAAGTGGTACTATGGATATATTCTAAGTATGAACATAGATTATGGACATGATTAGTATTAAGTTTGAATAGTATTTTGAATAGAATATTCCCAATGATGGATCAAATTTTTACCGTTTAAAAGTGTTAATAAAGACATTGAAGGCCTTTTGTCTTGATCCTGTGGTATTGGCATCTGTGGGAAAATTAGTGGCGAGAACTAACATTACAAGGAGTAGACTACTTTTATACAATCCTCTTACTAGAGAAAGTGCTCAAATTCCTTGGTTGAAAAGTCTTGTAGAGTAGATAAAGTTATAGTATGCAATCTAGTATGAGAAACATCTTTCTAAATCCCTTTGAAAACACTTAGCAAAGACATTTTGTGGCACCACAACCAAAATCATGTAGTAGCACTGCACAACGGCTCAATAGAAGTTTGTTTTTGCCTCGGTTCTAGCAGACTCGTATCAATAACATGGCTTTGGTTTAGGAATTTTTTCATTGTGTGAATGTTTAATTGTAACTATTGGGCTTAAAGATCATACACCTCTCTTCTTGACTATTTCTTTTAGATGTGACTGTATGTGTTTGAATGTTGACCTCTAAATTAGGCACAACACAACATAGTCATTGCTCAATCATCTAATTGTGAAGATGAACATGAATTGTCCATTCCACAATATTGATTGAATCAACCTGTTGCCTCCTATTTAGTTGGGGTGTTTAATTACTCTCAAAACAAGAGCCAACAACTATAGACCATTGCTAAAATGGAGGATTTGAAAGCATGAAAAACTTAAATAAAACTATTCTAGATGAGAGATGCAATTGTAATCTAGAATGGAAATGCAGATTTTAATCTAAGAAGCTTGAAAGAAATAATAGAATTAAGCTATTTGATACATAAGTAAACTAAATTAAGATAAAGATTCCATTAAAATAAATGAAATTATACTAAATATGCAATAAAATATTGAAAACATGAGAGAATTGAGACAATATTTTGCTATAGTTTTGATACTCTAAAAATTGCTCCTCTCAAATGAAGGAAAGAAGGTCCATATTATAGAAGAACCTGAAAAGAGGATGAAGAGTTTCTTGGAAAGAAACGATTGACTCTTCATCTCCATGGGGGAAGGTGAGACAAAATTGAAGGAATTATTTAATTAAGTAAATGAATTATTGCCACATGGGTGGCTTTTCATCTTGAATTATTGAATTTCAAGTGAGGATAATCCATTCAAATAACCAAATAATTATTTAATTCCTTTTGATGTGTATTAGCTAAAGGGGGTGGAATTAATTTAATTTAAAATCACTTAGGACTTTAGAATTAAATTATTTAATCATAGGGATTTTTAGCTAATAAATCTTGAAAATTTAGGAATTAAATATGGTGCAAGATTTATGCAAATTGAGGTTTTCTGTATTTGAGAATAAGTCAATTAAAGACAATTAGGAAGGAGACTTTTCCTAGTACAATAGTACTTCAATGATGAGAAAACACACCAAAATTGATTAGAATTGTAAGGTGCCAATTTTGGGGTGTTACAGTGATGCTTTATTAAAAACATAGAGGCGAAGAGTTTTTCCAAGTTCTCTTTTCAGTGTGAACCAGTTGGTTTCAACAATAAGTTTTTTCAGCCTCTCAAAATTTATTCCATAATAGCATCTCAGTTCTTAGACGTTAAAGATATTTTATTTTGATTTCCAATTTATATTTTTTTGAAACCTCAACCACCAAATAAGTAAACATATTACAAGATTAAATCCATGAATCTCAGAGTGCAATTTATTTGCATATCCTTCATCATTTTTATCCATAATAAGATATAATCACTCAATCAAAATAGCCCAACATACCTTCCAGCTTCTTTGTCACGCAATTTTGCATCCATTTCCTTTCTTGGAGGATACTGAGGCAAGATTTCTAGGTCACAAGAATATGGCTCAGTAGTGAATAACTATTCAATACAAAACAAAAAGTAATTAGCCCCTAGAAAGTTCTTAAGAACAAGACTTACACACACTAACAAATTGGATATTATCATGAAAACTAGCATACTAGAAGCATGTATCTCCAGGTAATGACATCATTTTCATATAGACTATGAATAAATGACATACCTTTCTTCAAAGAACTTTAAACAAGAAGAAAAGTATGTTGGGTTTTCTTTACTATATTTAATGCTTCTTCCTTACTTTAGTCTTGATACTTAAACACAAATTACATCATTTTAGTCATTTATATAGGTTTCAGTTTCTTTCATACAATGATCCTACTATCACTCATACACCTCCATGAGATCCTTTTGATAAAACACTTGCATTACTAGCTATATTTTCATTTTATAACCATTTACCAATAAAAGAGTAAGGAAGGAAGGAGAGAGAGAAAATTTATCCTTATCTTAAGTAACCATCACTAACTGTCTCCACCATTTAAATTTCATAATGCACACAGAAATGAGTTAATACACACTCATTTTGATAGTAAGATATTATACACATACATACACACAAACACACACACACACACACAAAGGTATCATATAGTATTCCAAATATGTCTTTGGAATCATCCAATCAAGAGCTAAAAATCACAAGAATTATCCAAGCCACTCAGAGCTCATTAAATCAATTGTTTACATACAGGGTCAGCACATAAAAATAATACTCTAATCTTGTATAATTCTTATGGAAATTAGATACATAATTGAAATTTCTTAATCCATCATGACACCTTTATACATCTCATTTACTCACTAACACAAAATGGAACAAATATAATTCCAACCATCCATCACTACATCATAAAATAATAGTACTGAGCATGTGTAGAATAGTCAGAGATACATATGGATTCAAACACTCATCCCGTAAAAAATAAGAGCATACACAAGGAGGATATTTCCATATCTTTGAGGCCACATAAAGATCATCTTAATTCAATAATTCAACAAGAATGGGTGCAGCACAAAGTGCCTACTACATCATGTATTCTACCAAAATCACACGAAATTTACAAATGTAACCATGCACTCACACACATGAGAAAAATTCACGATATGGAGGGAATCAAATAGAATACACACACTAACTAACATACCAATGGAACATCACACAATGAGAACATACATGTCATAGCTCCTAGTGTATGAACCTAGGCTCTGATACCAAATTCATGCCCCACTAAAGAACCCTAAGAAACTAGCTAGGTGGATTACACGCACAACAATTTTTTTTTAATAAAGAACAATTATTTAAACTAATAAAAAGAATACACCAACATAGAATGCATGATAAAACATGAAGAATCATCATGCAATAAAGATCCAACACACCTAGCATATTCATTGTTATCCAAAATCTAACTATACAACAAAATAGGCACTAAAAGAGAAATTTGCATGTACATGTTATCCAATTAACACTATCTAGTAGGTTTTGTTAGTTTGCATCTACTTACTACATTTGTTATCAAATTTTCATTTTGTACTCTAAGTATTGATCAGATTATTACAAATTC
>MU224979.1:2150361-2165870 GCA_018584345.1 Thuja plicata | reverse complement strand
GTGGAAACCCTGTTAAGGGAAAAACCACTGGGACCGGTACCCCAAATTTTCACTCTTCTAAAGTGAGCCCTGTTAGGAGCCAACCCTGTTAAAGGTTACAAACACACTATTAAGTGTGACCTTGTTATAGGATTTTATACATAGAGGTTGTTACTTAGTATCAAGCGTCTATTGCTACCATCCTTGAATCAGCCTCCTTCTTAGACTATAAATAGGTATCAGGAAAATCCAATGCTACTTTCATGAATCAACCTATTTGGCACTCCTTAGGATGTAGCTCAATACATAGAAGATTGTTAAGTCCTGCTTTGTTAAGAGACTTGATGCTTCAATGGTTAAACTGAAACACTATGACCTGTTCATGATGCAACTTTGAATTGCAGATTTTCAGATCTATTTAAGTACATTACCTCTCTGATCAATGTATCAATTCAATTCTTTGTGTTCTACACTTTCTGCTATGTGATGTTGTGTTTCACTATTTGTTGGTGTTTGCAGAATTCTTTATCTCTCCTTCAGCTTGATTGATCAGAACTGTATAAAGTTATTCTTCATCAGTTTCTCTTCAGCATCCTCTTTCTACTCACTCCCCTTAATCCCCTTTTCATGTGATACAAAAATGAATTAATCTTGTCTCTTATATAGACATGATATTCACTGTTTCTTGATTCTTGATTCTTGGTGTGAAAACAATCTAGCCAATTTGATTTAAAGCATAACTCCTCATTTATCTCGTAGTTATCTTCTTGCCAACTATACAAATCTTCTTTAAATCAATCACTTAACTCTAGTCAAATAAAACAAAGAAAACAACTAGTTAATTCTATCTTTAGTTCTTTCCAGCTAGATATTTTGTTGTTTTCTGAACTCTTTGTTCTGTCGGTCATCTTTGTAGTTAGTCATCGGTGACAACTGACAGTTCTATCGGTGTGACTCTAGTTAGCTTTGGGATCTCCATCCATTGGGCATCATTGGATTTTTACTCATCGGGCAACTCTATTTTCAGCTCGTCAGGCATCCTATGGTTTTTCTTTGTCGGGAAACACTATCATCTGCTTGTCAGGTATCACTGTGACATTTCTTCTTTTCATTTACCAATGGTGTGCACTCCATCGGTGTTATCTGTCACTTAGTGAATACTTGACTTTTATGCATTGTTGAAAGCATAACCTTTGTTCTATTGATTCTCTAAAGTCTTTGGCATTATGTACATGATCATACAGATGATATCAAGTTGAAATCAATGACAATGCAAACCATTAACTGATTTAATGTCTTGCATTATCTTCAACTTAACAATATCAAACATTCAATCAGTTACATGTCATCAAGGATCATCAATCCAAAATGAGTTATGAATAAGTATATTCAAATTAGAATATAAATAATAATATTAAAGTACCTAGAAGCTTAGGATTTTTTAAAGGAATCATATCTTCATCGGTCAACAACAATGACGTTTGCAATTTTCCCATACTAGCAACACAAGTAGATCCAGAAAATGATGGTGAATTATCATCAGTACTGGTCTATGTATCTTGAGGAGGTGTATCTTCTACTGCACAAAATTATTCCACATAATTAAATTATAAATCAAATCATAATTAACACATAACTGAATATAGAAAAACAAGGATCTACCAACTACAGATGGTGCAAACATGGATATTTGCATGCTCCTTGTTGTTGACATTGCAATCGGCAATGATGTTGGATTGTTCATCCTCGTAGGAGGAGGCATCTGCACATTATGACCTGAACAATATATTGTTAGAAAAGACATGCATGAGGTTTTAAAGAAAAGACATACATGAGGTTTCAGGTAGGGGCAGAGATATGTCATGTTAGGGTAAAGTTGACAAAGGTAGTTGTCAACTTGACAACTTTTTAAACTTGTAATTTATGAACTTTTCACATAATTTGGTTTCAAAAGAAGTTGTCAATATATTGCAGTTATGAAATTTTACACATCCAAATCCCTACTATGCAACTTGGGTGAGTAAGGATAACAACATACTTGTGAGGGATAAAGCATCCTAAATTTTTCAATTGGTCAATATTCTGATAGCATTTTATGTGATGTCTTGGATATGAATTGTGGGCATGTCATCTTGGGTAGGCCTTAGCAATTTGTTCAGAGGGTTGTGCATGATGGTTTCACTAATAAATATCTAGTGCATATTGGAAGGGTCACTTACAAACTCAGTCCACTTCTCAAGGATGACATGAAGAATGTAGTTATGTGTTTTGGCAATGACATTTTAGTGCATGGACCGGGCAGATTTCATTGTGATGCTGGTTTGTATAGGAAGGAGTTGCAGATTGAAGGGCAGGAAATTCAAAAGAAGAAAGGAATGGTTGAACAACCTTTTGTGATGATTGGGAAAATGAAGTGTCCTGTTGATAGGCAAGTGATTGGGGATGGTATTGGCAGCAGGCAGGGTCAAAATGACTCACACAATGGGTCCCAAGTGCAGGTATTTCCCAAACAGCACTGTCACCCACAAGGACAGATAGCTTCAAGCAATTTTTTGTCTAAAACTTTGTGCATGAGTGCAGTGTCTCTTATGTAACAGAAGGTCACTTTGGGGTCTTATTTCAGCTATGTATATCAGAGGTCCTCAAATACCAGTTCTTGGAAAAAGAAGATCAACTCTTGGGACAAGAGTTTCATTAGAGGAGGGGAGTATGGTGCAGGGGCACCAAGGACACTCACTATAACCATGAAGGCCATGAAGACCTTAAAGAAATTCAATGAAGACCAGAGGAATGGCATGCACAATCAAATCCCTAAGGAGATCAATTGGAAAGTATTAGATCCTATAATGGCTTTCAAATGATGTAATGAATCAATAAGTTTGAAGTGTCCTTAATAGGACCAATTGTGCTTGTAAGTGGAGGTCCACAGGTCCAGAAAATAGTGACTACCCATTGCCCAAAAACTTAGAGTGAACATTATATCTATTAAGAATTTCTTATTGTAATTCCACATTTTTAGTTCATTCATGATGTTGCACTCCCCACCCACTAACTCATCAATCGACCCTACCTCCTTAGATTAAATAAAACATTATTGATGCAGAATTGTACTTTTGTTTAGTATCTAGAAATCCTAAAAAACCTGAGTCTTACACAGATATGTCTATGTTGTTGGTGCAGAATGGATTGGGATTTTTTTTCTTATTTAATTAGCTTTAAATATTTAAATTGTCTCTGGATTTATTTGTAAAGTTGAGTGGTCCACAAAAAAATCATCCGCTACTGAAATTTGTTTAAATATTAATGAAATATAAATAAATTTTGTATCTAAAGTCGGTATTGGCATGGTGTGATGGTTACATTGTATTATTATTCTTACCATCAAAATTCAAATCCTCCTACAATAATATTGTTGAAAATTTATTTTTGAAAATGAGATCCTTCATTTGTAATCTCACCTTTTCATAACTCACCTTTCTGAATCAAAAATATTTTTTATCAAACATCAAAAACAATTTATCCTCTGGTTAAAACTAATTAGTCATTTGTAGGCATTAGTGAAAATTATTTATTTTCTTTATAAGGCTGAGAAATCCCAAGGATTAGACCTAATCGACCAGAGTCAAATATTTTTGGTCAACCTAAAGTGATTAAGATGTCCAAATAATAAGAGGTTATCACCAGTCATCCAAAGTATTGAGTTTAGGTGTCACTAAAGCAATAAAGCAGTCCCGTATTTCTCTTTTTCAAAAATCTAATATGGCATTTTTCCAGTTTGATTTCTTTCTTGACATTTTAATGGAGTTCTCTCATTCACACAATTTCTTATAAGCACATAAGGCTCGTAGAACAATGATTCGACTGTCAAATGTAAAGATTAATTCAACTTAGTTTAGCTTATTAGTGAGCATTAGATAACTTATTTAAGGAACAATATCTGTATTCTAATTACTTGATTTCTAAGATGCATTTTGTGACTGAAGCATATATGTAGTCACACATTTTACTTTTGTACGTTCAAATTCCCATCTTTTTTGTTTAGGAATAATGCAAAAATGTGACTTCATTGTACAAAAGTGTTTTAATGGCTAACAGGGGTCTAATATTTGATTGAAATAAGTTTAAATGCATGAATATATTTCTAATATAGTAATTTATATTCCTTGAATGTGATAAGGAATATTTTACATTACTGCCCTGCACGCTTTTCTGGTTTTGACAGTCGTTGTCATATTTCCTTATAGAAATTCTCATTATTTCTTAACAAATGATCATCCCATGAACTCTTAAGGCCTTGACTTCATGGGATGATACCTAACTGACATGTATTATAATAATTTAATGATGTATTGTGTAGATAATAGGGAGAAAGGGTGATCACCAATGTTTTGGTTGAAGAAAACCATTGAAATTTTTTGGAATGCTATAGCAGTAGGAGATAGAGATTAATAGAAGTGGTGTTTTGTGATTGTAATTGATTGAGTATGTTAAGGAAAAGGTGAATCCATCACCAATTGTTCTTGGAAGTTTTGGGAAGGTAGATATCTAAAAAGCCCTAGAATCAAGGGTTTGGAACACCCAAATTGGGGCTTTTGATGTTGCAGGGGGTTTGGGGTTAATTCCTTTTGGATTTAAGCATTTTGAGTCATAATAAGAAACTTTTAATTGTTTGGATACTTGGGAGTGAAGGAAACATATACTTCCTTTGTTAATTTTCCCATTTTTATGCATTTTTTGTGTCACAGGGTGTGAGCAGCAGTATATGCTCCAAAACAATAATAGTAAACCTTTTGATATGTTAAAGTACAAGATAGAGGGTGTCTGAATCAGTGATTAGTTCCTTTGATTCCTTGAAAAGGTTTGGAGTTAGGGTATTAAGAAGGTCATTGTAGGGATATAAGACTGGTTATTAGGCCTCTGCGATAGTTTGGAGAGTTGGGCACCTTGGGGATTGCAAAGAAATTTAAAACCTATCAAATCCTCTTGAGTTCAAAAAATTTTGTAACTGCAATATATTGACAACTTGTAATTTATATTTTTTAAGAAGTGTCCAAAAATTGGAATTATAAGAATTTAGCACAAACCCTATGAGATTGTACAAGGGACATTACAATATCCTTGTATAGAGTCTGAATGTAGGGACATGCAGGTATTATGGAGGAGAGATCACAAGATGGAGCAAGGTTGTTGATTGAGGGTGCACTGTTTAGCACCAATAATTGTTGTGGACAAATAATCCAAAGGATGGGGGTATTTTATGTTGTATCTTGGCTATTGGGGCCCATTTTCAGTTGTTAGATCCCTTGGGAGGGTCTGGAGAGGTTTGATTTGATGTTGAAATTGTGTTAAGACTATCATAACAATGTTGACATTTACTTATGTTTGTGACAGAGACTTGTGACCTTGTTTGTAAGGGTTATTGAACTTTTCCAAAGTAAGGAAAATTTTATGATAACATAGTTACTGTAAGGTGATTCACCAAGAATAATTATTGAATTAATTATTCCTTGTAACTTGTTAACTTAAGGATTATTTTATCTGAGGGACCTATGCTAGTACTGTCCTCATGATGTCCATGAGCAAGTGGTTGAGTATTCAAAAATTCCAGTAACAAGAACACATACATATTTTAGTTCATGACATAAAATAGTATAAATTATAAACCTTTATTGTACTTTTTTTATAACTAAAGATTAATTACTACTTACTTCCAAACAACGTGCTCTCTGTATCAATTCATCTCTCTTTGACCGCATCTCCCCATTTTGATCTGGATGGTAAAGGATGCCAAGAAATTATGTATTGAGTTTTTTTAGGGTCTTTCACACCATATTTATGGGGTCAGAGGTATATATGATGTCATCATCACATAATATTGTGGCATCCAATTCTGCAACTATTGCATCAATTATTATAGGTGATTTTGCCTTTCCCTGAACATCAATTTGTGATAGGAATATCAATAAAACTATCAAAATAACTCCAAAAACCTAAATAAAAGAACATAATAATATAATATTTTTATTCTAACTAATTTGTACAATTACAGTAAGTTTTACCTTCGTCAAAGAAGGGGTGGGAGGAACATCCTCACCTCTTTCATGTGGTGGATCCATGTCATCCTGTGATAAAGATTAAATATAAAAACTTCAGCAAAATCAAAGCAATAGACTTAGAAAAAACTTATTAATAAAATAGTATATTGGAGTCATTAATTAGAGGTTAGTTTAAATGGTATGTAGTATAACTTACCAACCCTATGATATTAACTTTTTTTTATCTATGTGATTCAAATGATAATCTATTAGCAACTCTTCCCCTGTACTTATTGATTTTATTGCACATACAAAAACACGATTTCCCTCATGCCCCTCAAATATGCAATTGGGTCTCTTATTAGTTGACCTAGGTCACGTACTATTTATAAAACCCACTATATTCCCTTTTTCTTTTGGCCTTCCATCAATGTACATAGAAAATCCTTTACTCTGATCCTTTTCTTTCCATTGTGTATAATTTGCTGGCAATGCATACCTACGCATACTTTTTTATATCGAACAATCTGGATCCAATTATTGTAATTGTAATAAGGTCTGACAAACTCCATCAATTCAAAAAAAAAATTGTAACATACATTTATGCCATCCATAGAAAATAGGCCCAAACCATGTAATGACGATGGAGCTATACGATATATCCTCTTGTTAACACAAAAATCAGTGTTAATTGGAGGTAGTTCCCTAGGTACCCATTCTTTTAGAAGATGTACGTACCTCAAGGGCACCTCAATGTCATCTTTGGTCTCATCATCATAAGAACATGACCCCCCTTCAGCAAGGAAAAATTGCATGCGTTTATTGAATTTTCTTCTAATCTTTTGACCTTTGGTTGATTTCCCTATTTTAGGCCTACTACATGTCTCACTTTCATCTTCTATTCCTGTATTTCCCTCACTCGAGGAAGACAGATCTAACAGGTACCTATTAGGTGGTTCCTATAGTCCATCAAATGAGAGATATAGTTGGTAAGGAGCAAGATATTTTGCTAAATGAGGGTAATGTTGATGATGTAATCTTTGGACCATTGATGTTGAGGGTATTACTATTAAATCATGATCAAGTTAATACCTTATTATTAAACCACTCAATGAAGATGGGTGTAAAGAGAAAGAAAGAAAATAATAAACTATTTATATAGGGTGTATTGACTTATACATGTCGATTCATGTCACTATGTAGGATCCTCGTAAAAGGGGTTAAATTTGATGCATATGTGAATCATTTATATTAAGTTAGCCAAAAAATACATGATACCTATGCTACAAATTACATAGAATACAACATAAACAATATGCATTCATCATAATATTTGTATATTTTTTAATTCCTTACCTTTACTTTATGTGTGCTATGCAAGATTCTCAATAAAAGGTGGTGACGATGTCTGTAGTCAATTGCATGTTTGCACAAAGGGTAACAATTAATTACACAATATATATATGAAATCAGCATCAACAATTGAGCATCATAAGCAATACATTAATAATTTGTTAAACAATAAATACATTAACTATACGAGTAATAATTGAAACACGTGTATCATAAATCACATATGTTATAATCATTAGAATTTAACACAATAAATTAATTGTACCATGGCATAAGAGTTTAATACATAATAAATTAATTATAAAAACATATAATTCAAATACATTTGTATGAATAAATCAATATTTTCATCATCATCATGACCATCATAGTCATCATCGTCATCAACATGATCATCATCATCATCACCACCACCACCACCATCATCATCATCATCATCATCATCATCATCATCATCACCATCATCATCATCATCACTATAATCATCATCATCATCATCATCACCACCACCGCCGCCGTCATCATCTTCTTCTTCTTCTTCTTCTTCTTCGGTTTCTTCTTCTTCATCTTCAGTTTCTTCTTCTTACATCAAATTATACTTTACTGGCCTTCCTCTTGGATCATGTCTATCAACAAATGACCAACCCGGTTTATGTGGAACCTCTAAGTAAAATACTTGCTCACATTGGCTTGGAAGAACATAGAGCTTATCTCCAACTGGCTCAAACAACCTTGTATTAATCATTGTAAATCTATTATCATGTTGAATAAAAATTCTATCAGGATCATTTTGATTCAGTCATAGCCTATACCATTTGATGATGAATAGAACTAATTTGAAGGATTCAAAGTCGCACTCAAGGATATCATCTAAAATGTCATAGCATCAGTTTTGAGATTCTTGAGGATGCATTTCACTTCTAGATGAAATATTAGTGACCTCAAAGACTGTAGTTATCTCAGAATCACAAGTTTTCTTTGTGTCATCCAACTTTTTTATGCAAAATTTATGGCCATGGTATTACATACCTTTGTGGTGCTTGACCTACAATTTTTCAAACATGTGAAAATTATTTGCATCGTGAGTTGATATTAAACATATGGTCATGATTAATAAATTTATACATACATGTCTACCTTTTAAACCATTTTCTAGATCAATTACCATTGGTGTAACATTGGAATGTCCATTACGATGAGCTTCTTTAACCAATGAAGCAACAGCTTCCCATGTTAATGAGTGACCATCTTGTTGACATAGTTCAATTCATACCGTCATCCAATCAAGATTGTTTTCAATATACAAATGTAGTGCATCCTACTCTCAACCAACTATATAAAATAAATAGACCACTTACAAAAAACTTCAATTGGATATTTATAATAATTTATTAACTATAATAACATCTTATAATTACCTCTCACTTTTCTCAATCTACCCTTACCCATCAAGTACTCCCATTTAAATTTGTTAATGGAGTTGGGGTCCCAAATGTGATCTACATGGATCTTTTCTACAATTTTAGGAATATATTCACTAATGTACACCATGGTCTAGTATACCATATATCCCTTCACCATAGAACCCTCAAGATGTTCTCTTTGTCGAACCAAACCCTTCAAAAAATTTAGGTGCCTCTCAACCATCCACATTGACCTAGTTTGTACAGGTCCAAACAATTCAATCTCCTTAACTTGATGTATGAGGTAGTGTCCTTATGCATTGAAAAAACTAAAAGGTATGCACTTTTGCATTTCACACATAAGATGAGGAATTTTTCTCTTCCAGTATTTTATATCTTCTTTATTGATTTGTTTTTATGACAACCACCTAGAAGAGTTTCAACATGCAAAAACATATAAACGAGACTTTACAAAAAATATACAATAAATTACTGAAAAGTAAAACAAGTCACAAATATAATATCTATACAATAAATCTAACAAATAATGCTTCTAACCTCATGTATTTTCCAAGATCGTATATAACTTGTTTTACACTATTTTTGAAGTGCTGCAATAATTATAAATATTTTTAATATTTTAGAAAATAATACAATGAAAACTAAATCAGTATACAAATATATAGAGAATATAGAATAACATGAATTACATTAATAAAGGTATGTCAATCGTGTGTTTTCATCCCTGGCCCAAATTCACTTTTCTTTGATATGAGATTGTTTATATTCGTAGCAAATCCTGTGGGAAATCGAATTTTTTGTATGACTTATTTTATAGCATTGCTTTGTTGCTTTGATAATAACCAAGGAAGGGAACTTATATCAATATGGTCTCCATTTTTATTTGATCGAATGACATTTTTCAATGCATGGTTGGAATCTTCAATGTCACTACAAATTTTGCCAATGTTTTCTTTATCACACCTTCCGTCCAATAATTTCCATAATCTCTCTGTTATATTCTTTTCAATATGTATAGCATCAAACAAATGCACAATTGGGAGGTGCTCATAGTATGATAGCCTGCTAAATTTTCTAGGATAAATTTTTAGACCTTTTGGAATTTGGTCATTGACACCTTGATGACCTTCATGAGCATCAATTACATCATCAGTAAATAAAACACAATATCAAAATATAAATTTTAAACAAAAACCATTAAATTGAATGACATTACCTCAACGATTTATTCTATTGTATTCCAACTTCCATAGGCGATGTGTCATTCTTTGTGGCTTTGATGTAGTCTCTTCTTTCCCATTGAAAACATGTTTTTGGTAACTTGATACTTATCATTTCTGTGGAGAAAGTGCCTATACTCATCGAACACCAGCTTTCCTAAACTTTTAGAATGATGAGATTTAATCTTTAGACCACAAACTAGAAATGCAAATTTTCCCTTTGTCTAAAGACCTACAAGATTGTGTATAATTGGATTAATATATTGATTTTAATAATTATAATTATCATGTGCAAATTTAAACATACAACAAAAATTTGTTAGCATGATAACATACCACAAAAATGTGTTAGCCCAGGGGCATCATGTATTGTCCATACAAGCATTGCATGGAATTGAAACTTTCTTTGTCCTATTGGTCTAGAGATGTCATACATAGTGACCCCATTCTATAAATCCAACAACTCATCGATAAGGGGCTCAATATATACATTCATATCTTTAACTTGGTACTTACCTAGTTGAATGAATAGAAACATTACATAATTATTATGCTCATTTTGATGCAGTAATTATAAATAAATTTGGATGACTATTAAATGAAAAAATACCTAGAACAATCATTTTCAACATTATGTGCTCCCTCTTTATGGACATCCAAGGAGGAATGTTATTTTTTATAACAAAAATAAGCCACACCAAGTAAACAAATCTCATCTCTCCAAATAGATTGACACCGTCCGCTGCCAATGAAAGCTTGAGATTACGAGGTTCTTCTTTAAAGTGTGGCCAAGTTTTCTCTATGTCCTTAAATTTAGAACCATCCATAGGCATTCGCATAATGTCATCTTGAATTCTATTGTGTGCATGGTAATCTAGTGCCAAGCTACTGCACCTGAATATCATTGCAGACGTGGAATAATGGGAATATACCAAAGAACCTTGCGAGGCACCTTTTTTGTTATTTGATCTGTTTGATATCTACTAATATGAAAATCAAGGCATTCTCTTGCAAATTAATTTTGTTTATGATATATAATATGATCATTGGGAAATGCATGTATTATTTGATACTCCATCTCAATATCTTTCATAATGGAAGATAATTCTCGGTACGAGCAAGGTAGAATGTTTGATGGTGGTAACAAACACTCACCTATCAACCTAAGGAAAAAAAATATAATTAATGGTATATGATTCACCCTTTGTTAACAATAAGAAAATTATGACTAAAATAGGTGAAAAAAGATGACATATATGACATACCTTAACATTCGTGAGATTGCTACGTTGGATAAACCATTTAAAACCTTAAAGTTCACCAACAAAAATACAGTAGAGAGAAGAGTTGTTTGGGAGCCTTTGTATAGGGTCTCATATACCTTCTCAAGTATAGGTAAATCATGGTCATCTTCATTATCATGATCATTTGCACCAGTACTATCATCTTCAATCATATTCTCTAGCACATGATCAACTACAACAATACCATCATCTTCAATTGTGTTCTCTATTGCAGGATCATCTTCTTCCATGGAATCATTATCTTCTCCTTGGATATTCACACCTCTATGTTCCTCCACTTGGAAATTCACATTCTCAAGATTGTTATGGTCCATAACATGTAACCCAGGATGGTTGACCTATATCAAAATGATGAGCTTAAATTAACCATGACCATGATCTCATCATCAATTGATTTCTTATGTATATAAATTATTAAAACAATATATTGAAATACTTACCAATGGATGAAAATCATGCCCCCCTTCAATGTGACCATGTTTTCTACAATTTTTTCCAATTTTTTTGACTAGAAGTTTTTGAGTCTTTAAGCCCTTGCAATTTTTGCAGGGACAATAACATTTTCCATCACCTTTTCTTTTGAACTTAGACCACAATCTAGCAATTGTCTCCTTATTTTGTTTTGGGTTCATATTGTCAGACATGGTCTTTCTTCATAGGAAAATATTCAGGCTATAATTATACCAAAAACTTGTCTCCCATACTCTGAATTAAGATATTAATGTTGTAATCTGTCAAATATAAACATACTAGCATTAGTACTATCTTGTATAAAATGTGCATAAAGACCACACTAGACTCGTGCTAAAAAGAAACCTAAGTTTTCACTAGTTTTTGGAGTCTATAGTTTGTTTTAATCAAATTAAGAAGAATAAAAAGTTAATCTATAGTTAATTTTATGTTTAGTCATCCACTCTATCTTCCATATCTACTAACTAATCATGCATTCTTTTATGAAGCCATTTTTATCTAAGCATTTATTGCATGTCTTTAATCTCTCTCTAGATGAACAATGAGGATGAGGTCTAACTGATTTCATGATACCAATTATTTTTTTGGCCTTAGGAAGTTGAACTAACTACCATGCACTAACTACTATTTAAGAAAGACAATTCATGATGGATACATAAATGAATATATTATGCATAAGGAAATTAAGAAGTTTATGTTAACACCTTTAATTTCCTTGTGGGATAAAAAAGGAACATAGTGTCATTTATTTTTGGGACATGATATACATGTTTGTGCAGGGATCAAAGCAAGAGGATACAACTTGTAAAGGGGTTGAAAAGTTACATAAGAGAATGAAAAATGACAGGGTACAATTCAGACCTACAAGATAGTCTTTTTTGGGATAGGAAAACATCAAAGTTGGAACTATAGAATGACCTTTAGGAGTACAAAAGAGAGTTAAAGGTAAACCTTCAGGGGTGCAAGGTTTGAGGGGTCAAGAAGACCTGACAAAGATAGAGGAAAATAAGAAGAAACAATAGGGATATGACTATCCCATAAAGGGAACTAAACATACATTTTGAGTACTAATTTTTGTTCTAAGTTTCATGTAGGGTAAATGGATAAGAAGACAACCTTTGGGGAATTTCTTTTGCAACCAAATTCCCCTATGATACCACACAATAAAGTACCTTCAAGGAGGATTCATGGAGAAAGGAGATAACCATTTATCTCTTGGGACAAGAGATTTTCCTAAGAGGGGAGTGTGGTGCAAGACCAGATCATGGACCATTTGAAGACATAAAGGCTACAATGATCATGGATGGAGTTACAAGGACTTAAAGGGTCAATTATAATGTCTTGAAGCCAATTATGGCTTTTCAATGTAATAAATTCAATGTAATGTCAAATTGTCCTAATGGTCCTAAAAGGACCATAGGACCAAATATTGAATGTAAGGGATCCATCTTGTATAAAATCAACTTATGCAAACAATCCACTAGGGCATTATTAATACATATGACCATTCCTACAGTTGGAATGAAAGCTATGTATTTTTAGAGAAGTTATATGCATAGGTGAAAAACATGCAGATTTTACCAAGCACTATTGGGAACTTGACCCAACAAAAAATGGACTTGTGATGATTTTCACAATAGTACATCTATTGTTGGGTAAGATTCAAGTACTACTTAGGAAAATCTGCATGTTCATCACCTATGTGTATACCTTATCTAATCAACTCTTATATAAAGGTAAAGGTTGTATATTTTGTATATGTTGTGTGTGTGTGTGTGTTTGTGTGTGTGTGTGTGTGTGTGTGTGTGGAAGGAAAATCACCTAAGTGAATCAAGGTATGATGCCCCTCTCATAGAAAGGCCTGCAATATCTCTGAAACTGGTCACTTATCCGTCATCAACAAGTGAAGAGGACAAAATAGATACTGGCCTGAAAAAAGAGGTATATATAATCTTAGAACAAATACATAGAGAGCAATGATAAACATGAATATATGGAGCAGTCAAAACAATAAGGCTACCCTAATAGAGGTTTTATCCCACATATAGGTTGTTATTATCATTAATCACAAAGTCTATCATTACAATTAGAATAAAAGAGAATAAAGTAGAAGTAGATGTCAAAAATAGTGATATGATAGAAATAGAGTTGAATAAAGAAATGAGATATAGTCCTAAATACAACATACCTATACGCTATGGGAATAAATTTAGTTCTTAGTATAATCAACTAAGAATGTTGTATACCTATACCTATACAACATACATATACCATGATAGACTATCACAAAATTTTGTAGGCTATCGCCATTGGCTACCATTTTTCATTTCTGATTTTATGGATTTTGAGTGCTCACACTTTCCAGCCCATTAGAGTATCAATAGTGTTCCTATATCTCAGGTATAGAAGACAAATATAAAGTGTCTTTATAGTATTTTATGTCATTATATACATGATATATATGTGTACACTTTTTATTTTTAAAGTCCTTATTATTTTCCATAAACCACTTATGACACAACATACCTAAATGAATCTAATATTGCTAATTGTATTAGAGATTCTATTTAATATTTGAGCACTCATATTCAATTATTGTAGTTGTAGAGGTTTCAAAAAACACTAGGAAGATTATTTAATCTTATACACTCTTCCATGTTCAAGTGTTGCAGCTATAATAATTGTTGTTTGTGTTAAGAAGACTATCAAATTTTTAGACCATCTAATGTTCAAGTGATGTAGTTGTGATAGATTTCCAATGGTATCAAAGAAGATATTTAATCTCTCACACCATTTTGAGTCCAAGTGCCACAACTATGAAAAATTTCCAATGGTATCAAGGAGGTTATTTAAGTTGTCACATCATTATAATTCCAACTATCATAGTTGTGACATGTTGCCAATGGTATTAAGCAGGTTATTTAAGAAATCAATCCCTTCCAAGTACAAGTGTTGCACATGTGATAGGTTGGAAATGGTGTGAGGGAGGTTATTTAATGTATCATGTACCTCCAAATCTAAGTGTTTTGATTGTGATAGTTAAGCCACATATCATACATATATATTTATATGTATGCATGGATTAAACAACCTTCTGTTAGAATACTTCAGGGATAACTGAGAGGGGGGGGTGAATCAATTATCAGCAAATTGATCTTTATCTTAAACTTATTAATCCAGATTGATAAAAAGTAAATGCACATTCAATTAACACATTACACAACACATCAATTTGGTTACAGGGAAACCAAATGCTAAAAACCCCGGTGGGAATTAGTACCCACAAAGAACTATACTGTTTATAGTGATCCATGTTAAAAGATCTTCCAACCCTGTTAGGAGTTGTTCATTACAATGCAGTAGTATAGTGACCCGGTTAAGGGTCAGACCCTGTTAGGAGTCTTTTACAATAACCCTGTTAGGGGTGGTGGAATCATTGTCCAAGGACTCACTGTCCAAGTGGTGAAGGCTACAACCTTATGGTTATTTGATACACACTATATCAACAAGGTGAACTATTGTTTGTGACACTGCTTGTCTGATCAGTTCCTTTTGTGCGTCGATGCTTTAACCTCTTGTAAATCACTATAACAATATTCTCTGTGTTCTGAAAGCTTCTACTTCAATATCTATATTATCAACATATGATAAATATAGCTCTGTTGCTTTAACACTCTGCTCTGCTTTTCTTATCTCTGGCTTTCGCAACTCTTCTTATCACAA
>MU224979.1:2068061-2110113 GCA_018584345.1 Thuja plicata | reverse complement strand
GATTTGAGAAGATGAATTTAGAAGAAAATAGATGATTTAATTAATGATTAAAAAACCATTAATTAATAGATGAAAATTAGGGTTTTAATGTAAAGTTGCAAGCCTGTCCATTTTAGGGTGTCTACAGGTGTATATCAATAAAATAGTGTTTTCATTATTTTCAAGGGTTACATGTATTATTTTGGTTGGGTTTTTTATTGGAACAATTTGGAAAAACATCTAAATACCCTTGAGAAACAATAAAAAAAACTTTTTAATGTTTTCAAAGTCATTTGGTATGATTGTCCTCCATTTTTAATTGTAACAAGCATTGTCTTCTTTACATTCTTTGTAACTATTTTGAGTTTTTTTATAAGCACTGACCATTCAATAGACTCAAAGGCCTAGAATCCATGGAATGTGACCTATCTAATATTGTATCATAGTTCCTAGTTGTTCATATGCATAAATTTGGTCAGAGAAGGTGATCACAGTCAGCAAATGGTGGAAATGTATTGAAATTAGAGGCATAGGTATAGCAGCAGATGATCTAGTCAAGTAAGAGGTAAATTTTATGATTTTTGATGTCTTATAATGTGTATTTATTGGTTAATAAAGTGTCTATTGTGCCTATGAGTGTTTGGAAATAAGATATTTGAGAGGCCCTAGAAACAAGGGGTTGAAGTGGCAAATTTGGGGTTTTTGATGTTGCAGAAGTTCAAAGACTAATTCCTTTTGAATTTGAGTCATTTACAACATAATAAGAGACTTTCTAGAGTTAGGAGTGTTTGGGAGTTTATTGGAGAGTACTTCCTTTGTTAAATTACCCATTTTCATGACAAGTGACTAGGTACAAACCTAGAACAAAAACATTGGTCCAAAGAAACATACTGAATGCTTGGGGTAGGAGGTTGTATGAATTAATGGGTGTCTTAAAGTGACAAGAATTTGTGTGGTGTTTTGGGAATATTTCAATTTATGGTTTTGTGAAGCTTGCTGCATGGCTACAAGTAGTGCAATTAGGCCTATCTTGGCATTGAAGGAGATTGGAGTGTTGGGGATAGGGACAAACCAAATAACTTGCCAAAAACCTTTGAATCCTTCACAAATAGAATATATCCATCACCCTTGGCCATTGGAATGGTAACTACACACATTTGAAGCATTTGAAGAATTGAAGGGTTTGGAGAATAGTAGTTGATCCTCACAAACTTGTAAACTTGTAGTTGGGATATCCATCCACCACCCTTACCATCCTAGTTGTAAGTATCAATCCTTCAAATAACAATATCTCATTCCTTCTTTGTTTTGCAAAAAATCCTTAAAACTTCAACAAAGATCACTCAAAAGACCCATCCCACTCTATATACCTATCAGAGGTCAACTCCAATCATATTGGACTCCACACCTTGGATTTCATCCACTACTTCCAACCAAACCACCCAATCATGCTTCATGCTCCATACTAGTGCATCCTTCAACCAATGGACTTCTTCAACCAAAATCATGAACCTTGATTTACATGGTGATCCTAATTCTCTAAGGATCCCACACACTTAATTCATCCTTACACCAACACCTAAACTCTTTCTTTCAAACATTATGTCCCTCTTCCCCAAACCGCCTAGTTTGAGACAGTCCTACCAGTACAGCAGTGAGTGTTTTTAGTTCCTTTCACCAAATCTTCACAAACAACTTTGAAAAAAAATCACATATTAGAATACCCTTTTCCAATCTTGAAAACATATCCCAAAACCAACCCCTTTTGTTTTGGACCAACCTTCTCAAATTTTCCACTGTCCCTGGGCTAGGAGAGCTAATTCTACCACATTTACAAACCAACTACCCTTTTTTCTTGACATAGGACCTTGAGACCTTCAAAAGAGTTATTAAATGACCCCAAACCAAGGATTCTACAATAAATTTGGTACTTTGACCTTCCTATGTGAAAAATCCCTAATTTAGTCTTCAAAACCCCTAAAATCTTGGGCTCGACCAATGCCTCACCTCCAATCACCATACCATTCAATTGATGGATGATTCACCATCCCCTAACCATACTAAAGTGGATTCCATCATGGTTCCACATTTTCCATATTTCCCTATTAGGGAAGCTACATCTATAACATGTAGCTATCCTATAATACATAGAAAAATCACTATTTCCCTGTGCTTTCATGGATTTCCATACTCTATTCTAGAGCTCCTAAATTGGGACAAGTGGGCATAATGTTTGATAAGGTTTTAAAATCTAGTTTTACATCTACTAGTTGTATTTCCTTAATTATTTCTAAGTACTTTTCAATAGACTTTTTCTATGCATATTTTACAATAATTTTAATACATGAAACCACATATCATAGATGCATTTCATCAAACACTTATAATGCTTGGTATGAGTAGTCTTTGTTGATGTTGATAGATGTTTTCCTATATATTAAACCTAAAATTCTATTTAGAAAGGCCTAGTAGAGTGACCCCTACGGAAGATGTTTAGGGAAGGAGGGGTTAGGTAGTGAAAGCTATTCAAATGATATACAACGATGATATGTTGTCATATTTTCTTCTCAAAGGATAAGTCTTCAAAAAGTAAGATTTTGTTAGCAATTTACAATCATATGCAGCCAAAATTGATAAAACAGATTTAGAGCTCAACCTGATAAAATTTTAAGAACAACTTCATCAAATGAATAAGATACTAGAGAACATGCCTATCTTTGCTTACTACAAATTCAGATTTAGGTATCTAGATATTAAAAACCATCAATGACAGGGCAATGTGAAAATGAAGCTATATGTAGCCAAGAAGGGGTTGAAGAAAAGATAGAGCTAGTATTGTCCCAAACTCCAAGACTCCAAATTAGAGAAATGGATTGATCAAAACATTATTTTTTTCCATTGGGTTTGATACTGCTCAGAGGGATGATTAAATATGATCAAAAGACCCCTTTTCCAATTTCTAATGGAGTTGATAGAAGAATTGAATGTCATCAATGGAAACTGTAAGGCAAAATTCATATTTGGCTAGAATTGTTTAAATGGTTGTACAACTTGTATTATAGTAGTTGATCCATACTATAGATGTACTTTTTCTACAAAGGCTTTCTCAGATAGGAAAAATATTGAATAAAAATTTAGTCAATGATGTGTTTTCATGATAGTGATAGTAGAAGCATTGATAAATATTCTTAGATATAATTTGAATCCTACAGATTGAAATCCAACAACCCTCTACAACCCATTTTGCATGCTTGTAGTGATTTAAATTTTCTATGTTAGAGTGATTATTCAAGAAATATCATTCAAAATCTAACTGATTAATCTACTCCACTTTAAGCTTTATTGTTTGCTAGAACTTACAAGTGGTGTTGAGAGATGTGTTCTATGTGCCCTCCTTCCCTCCTTCAGTTCTGCTTTGCGGAATAACAAAATGAAATAAAATGAAACCTTCTCTTTCTTTAAAGTTATATGCCCGTGTTGGTCGTAATTACGATGACACATCATGGTTGTCGTAATAACGATGACACATCATGGTTGTTGTAATTCTGACCACATGGGAATGGATTAAAAAAATCTAAATTTTCCTTCTATGAACCGACCAAGAAAAACCATTTTAATGCTTGGTCAGAAATGTTGGTCAGAAATGTGGGTCAAATGTACTAGTGACTCATCATGAGATCAATCTTCTCTTCAAGGCATACTAGCCCTTGATTCTTCACCCAACTCCAACTACCCAATCTAATGGCTTCTAGGGTCTTCAACCTACCCTATCCAACTTACATCCACTCTCCACACACTCTTCCATGTTATTCATTCAAGGTCTCTTATTGGATCCACTCACCTAGACCCACAACCAAATGTAATGCATCCTCACTGAACTTTCATGCGTCAACACTATTCCACTTTCCTATGATTTTCCACATACATAACTCCATTAGACTCTTCAATTAAGACTTTCACACACTCTTTTGATTCCCCTACATCCAAGCACCTATGAGAACCCTTACTCCTCTGTTAAATAGACTATACCCCTTGACCCTCCTTGGTCTTCAAAACAATTTCTAATGTATTATCCTAAAGGAAAGTGAACCTACAACTTATGACTCCACACTTGGGACAATCATATAAAACATTCCCCCAAGCCTTGTGTCCTTGTTCTCTAATCTACAAGACACCCTAACATCCTTCTAGACACTATCCATACATTTTCTCATCGACTAAATCCATTAATAATTTTCTCACTAGACACAATTAATAATTCTGAAACCAACTACATCTACAAGAGCATTCAAATTACTAAAGGAATATAAGGTTTAATAATTTTCCATTGGTACAAATAGAAGTAATGAATTAATCAATCACCAAACCCTTACAAAGGAGGGTTTTGAAACAACTTTAAAATAATTTGAACAATATTTTACCATTGATCATAGTAGGACTTCTAACAATGTTCCAAATGAACCTAATCCATTATACTTTTAACTCCAATAAGTTGCAGGGTAAGATCAATCCATGCAAATAGGTAATGAACTTCTAATCAACAAAAATGATAGATTTTGGATGTTTCTAATTAGTATTTTATTGAACTTTGTTCTCCCAAAATCACACCCTCACCCTCGACCCAAAGAACTTTCCCAAACATGACTAGGGTTGTTGTGGGTTATTTTGTACCATATCTCCAATTGAGAGTTGAAATAAAAGAACTTGGAGAAAGAATTTTTATTTTCTTGCATTTACCATAATGCAACTTCATCTCTATTGCATGATGACAACCTAAAAATCCTAGTGTGTCTTAAAGATCTCATATTGGGAAGTTATTATGTATTATATTATTTGGGTTGCTCTTTAGAATGTAGGCAATCGCGGTATTCTTACCTCTTAAATTCAGCAATATGTTTGTCAGTGCTATATTGATTTCTCTACTTAGGTTTCCTCAAATAATATTGTCCGGGTCTTTAATTATTATACTTGAATGAAAAATTTAATACACTCTTTATCCCTTGTTTAAAGCAAGAAAGCTTGAATAGTAAAAAAAATTAAATTAGTACTGGGAGATTGCTAGACAGGATGTTAGTAGCTCTAAAATTAACATTGGGAAATATTTAGAAAGAAAAGTGTTGACACATATAATTATTGCTTGTTTCCATTTTCCCCTAATTATGGATGCACTGCATTATAATTCTCAAGTCAGATATATTTATCACTTCTACCTTCCATTATTTATGGATGCAATGCATTTTTAACTCTTGAGTTTCATCTTGGATATTTTTGATGAAATTTCAAATAAGAAGTGAGGTTTTGATCATTTTTGGATATCTTGTATCTATAGAAAGCACTGTCCATTTGAGGTTAGTTTGGTGTAACAAGATTTTCAATTTTTTTAGTAAAGAGACACATGTGTCCGTACAAGATGGGGTGGGAATGATTTTAAAGACGCTATTTTCACGTCAGGGTAAAATATTTGATTGAGATCTAAAGTAGGTATTGTGAAGCTATTATTAAATGTCTAGTCATCCCTCAAATATAAGTTTCTCTAGATTCCTTTTTCTTTGAAACAATTTTTGCATACATGAAACTTGTGACAAGAAATTGACTATATACTTGATCATTGTATATAATGCATATTAAAAATTACATGCTTTATTACAACTTCACTTTACCAGTGACCTCTTTATAGAATTTGGTGTTGCAGTGGGTTGGCTACAACAACAACTCCTCATTTGTTTTTTCCATTCGCCTATGCTTCTAACATGGGTAAGGTATGTTTGTAATTTGAAACTTTGAATATCTTAAATTAAATTTGGAGTTATCATCTTTACATTTGGATCAACTTGTAAATAAGTAAGATATTGCAGAATATCGTTGTTGTGACTTGCCCATCAACCCGCTCTCGAACATACAAAGATTTTACTTGAGGACAAAATATTGGAGATATCACAACTAAAGGAGAATGCATTTGCAATAATGTATATATGGTGAGTTATTATGCCTCATTTTTATTTTCAGCATATTTATCATAACAAACTCAATTCATATAATATTGAATGTTTTAAGTATTTATACACTATACGCTACAATTTTAATAAGCTTGCATTATGGTTTCTCTACTCATTCATAACATTTTTTTGCATATGTATATGTATATGTATATGTATATGTATATGTATATGTATATGTATATGTATATGTATATGTATATGTATATGTATATGTATATGTATATGTATATGTTTACATGTACGTAGGTGTGTGTGTGTGTGTGCGTGCGCGCATGTGTGCACCTATATAAATGCATACATATATGCATATCTGTGTATGTATATGAAATTCAATGAACTTACATAACATACATACATGATGTGTGTGTGTGTGTGTGTGTGTTTCAAATAAGCTATTAAATTTAAAAAATATCTTTCATTGATACATTGTCAAAATATAGAAAAATCCTAACAAAAGTCAATATTAGAAGTTATCCACTTGACCTGACTATTCAACCATCTAGAAAAACATTTCTAGCCATGTGGAGCATGTTAAAGGAATAGATCACGCTTAGAATAGATTTTTCATATTTATTTCCTCTACATCAAGTTCAAGTTATTTTCTATTGATTATTCCTTTAACATGCTCTTCAAGTGAGAAATGAAAAAAAATTCTAGCATGTTAAAGGAATAATCAATAGAAAACAACTTGAACTTGAGGCAGAGGAAAGAAATATGTAATATCTATTCTAAGACTGTACTATATTAGTATAAGAGTAACATGAAGATATTATATTATAAAATACATTGCCCACAAAATGGGAGTTGAGCTCAACCATTGTCAAAGCAACAGTATAGAGAAGTAGATAGAAGAGAGGAGTCATTTAATTAAATGAAAGCTAAAGCATGAAGGAGGAAAAACTAGAACCGACGAACTTGATAGTGCAAAATAAGGAGACTAAAGACACTAGAATAGAACCAATAGAATCTAAGAAGACAATTTCATTTAGTAAGAAGAGTCAGTATCAGTGCAACTAAAAATCCTACCCACTGCTAGCCAGTTTTGTTTCACCAACATTTTATTTCTCAATATTTGAATCCAATCTAGAAAAGAGACAGTCTATAACAAGGGAGTGAAGTAATGCTCATAAATCCTACCATCATGCATGTGTGAACTCCCAACACTGTGCTTCAAAATGAGGAGAATGGCTTCAACATTTATTTACTATTTCATAATAATTCATTTTTATCGCAGGAAAATTTATTTCCTTTTACACTAAATAAAAAATTTGTGTGATATTTTTAAATTTTATTCCTGAATTGTAGTACATGTCAAGGTGAAATATGAAGAGTACATAGATAAGGAATTTAAGTTTATCAGGAGAGCGCAGAGAGAATAAAATTAAGCATAAGTGGAAAAGAAAATTATTCTTTGTCCCATATTACATGGCTAATAAAGTTATATCAAACACCAAAGTAAGTCTTCATACTTTATCATCTATCATTCAGTGACATTGATATGATAAGTGTCTAACTTAATAATCCAACTTTTTTCTACATTTGTCATTTACGTTAGATGTCCAATGGCAATTGAGATTATGTCTTGCAAACAGTCTGAAAGAGATTATGACAACTTAAGAGACTCAAAAAAAATTTCATCTGAAAATTAATACAAATATATTTTCATATGAAAACAAAATTGAATACAAAAACTCATTGAATTGAAAACAAGAACTAAAAACTAAACTTATCATGGAAATTTACAAACTATGTAAACTACAAATATACAAGTAACAAAAAAGCACAATTTTATTCACTACATAAACAACACTACTAGTAAAGAAATAAAAATAAAATCTAAAAAACTGAGATATAGCTAATCTCCACAAAATCCTTGCATCATCCAATCCTTATCTTCCCCTTCACAATCATGGAAATGGTATTTATCAACTACTATGTAGCTGGAAAAATTTAACACATCATGAAAATAGAGGAGATTATACTATGTTTGTTTCCATGGTTACATCAATACCACACTGCCTATTTAATCCTAATATATCCAATGCTTCCTCTGAATCTTCCCCGAAAGCCTGAACTATTTCTCTATTATACATGTACACATAAGAAACAAACAAAATGAAAAATGAAATTTTAATAATAGATAAAACCTTAAATGTATCCACATCATAGAATAACCTAATAGATTAGGTAATCATGCACAAATTCCATCATATATTTGTGTGTTGTGATGACCTCTATATACTAACATAGAAAATTATTAACAATAACTATGAAGATATACTTTATTGATAAAAATGTTTGATTTTGTTTTTGTTAAGATGTTTGGTGATGAGAAGGCTATTTTTCCAATTACTTCTTCATCAAGGTGCGTATTTTTTATGATTACCACATTCAAAAACTTTAAAAGGTCAATACAAATACTCCATGAATATTAACCATGCGTAAGTGTCCTAGAATTTTCTATGACCTAACAAAGACTACAGATGCTCACTTTCCCTATTGCGTCTATTAGTGATCATCTATAAAATGAATGGTTGCAACAAAGCAATTTAGATACTAAATTCTTTCTTTCCCTATTTGCATATCTTATTGGTCATCTATAAGATTGATGGTGCAACAAATAAATTTAGCATCAATTGAACCAGATGTTGTGCCAACTTTAAAATGCTAACTATTAAGCATTTGTACACTTGCTTAAAGTTGCACAACAAAGGAACGTACAAACAACACAAAAGATTAGAATAACATGAGATTTTCCATGGAGACCTAAGTGAAGGAAACTCCAAATAGTAGTGATTTGCCTACTTCTAATATTTGTTGTGTTAATAGTTTAATAACTTATCCAAGCCTTCTAAGGACATGAACATTCACTATATGAATGTATTCACACTTGCAAAGCTTTGAAAAAATTTCATTCACACCCCTCCAACTGAATTCACTTTTCAGTTCATTCTAGACAAAAGAACCATATATCACAAGTTGAAACTGACACTTGTGAGTGAAACTAACATGGATATATATCGCCATGACACATCCACAATCAGCATAACATAGAATTTCCTTGTTACAAATGGAAATTCTACAAATAGAATCCTACAACAAATGATAAGTATGTCACTATCAAAATTGAATATGTATTCAGTGTTTTGTAAGACACCACCCAATTCATTCTTTTTTGAATCTCAGGGTAACTAGATCACCAAAGAACCATCTCCAACCACTATAAACCCATGTACAACTTTCATGCTTCATTCTTTTCTGAGATTTTCATTTTTAAGTGTTTTGAGAGTGTGATGCCGTAGTCTGATTGACTAATCAAATTAGTGGCTTTGTTAGTGAAATTTTACAAAATATCAATATCCAATATAGGTTGTTACACATCACCATTCGGCCAAAAACATAGGTGCATAGTTTACTTCTTGGACAAAGAAACCAACTATGACATGCTATTGGGAAGCCATACAAAAGTAAAGGGAATGCTATGTAACATTCCCCAGCATTCAAATAGTCCCTAAGAAGAGTTATAAATTGATTACTTTGATTAACCAACACCATTTTGCTTCTGTAAAACCTGGCCACCATAAAATTGGTTCCGCTGGGATGAGTCTAGCAGGTGGGAAAATGTCACATCTTGTTGTGTCTAGTGCATTTTCAACAGAACTAGAAAATCCTCAAGGTCATACTTAATCTGTATACTGAAATTATCCAGTCCATAAAACAATGTAGGTAAGGTAAGTCAAAAAAAATTGAACCACTTAGGCAATAGAACAAATGTGTTGTTGACATGCTACCTTAATCTGCTACCATAGAAAGAGTAGGTCACACAACAACTGAGGATGAAGCATGATGTTATATTTGATGGTATTGTTTGGTACAATTTGGTGTAGGATTGTGTTTGGGACATGATCTAGATTATGTTTTCATAATAAATAGGTTGGATATACTAATATAGTGGGTTCATCATAAAATATATCTCCCACTTTTTTCACATCTATGGCCTCTAGTTGGTAGTATTTCACCATTTTGTATATGATACCACCAACTCATACCTCTACCATGCTACCACCATTATTGAAGCTAATCCTTTCACTTTTTACTTTTAGTTATGGGTGGTTGAGTTTGGAAAACAAAATTAAATCATTGGATCATACAACTCAAATAACATAGATCAAATCTTGACTACCTTTGTTGAAGATGGGTGACCAATTTTCTTAATATATTTTTTCAGAGAAATACAATAAAACTTAGAATTTTTTATTATTCCTACTTGTTCATTGCATGATTTGAATTCATAAAAGTTATATTTATGTTTATAATTCATTAATTACATCCATATAGTGGTTTAAGACATATTTTAATGCTTTAATGATCCTTTTGGTTTCATTTTTAACCTTTTGTGTTGACTGTCCTCTTGAACTCACTGTTTTTCCATAACAATTTGGTTCAATCTTAATGCCAAGGGTCATTCCATGAATTTATTATGAATTTTTATCATGGAATGATTCCTAAATGACATTTACATTACCTTTATAACATGATATTCTTCAGATAGAGTGAATTGGCATGGTGATTGTCGAATTTGTACATTGAAATTTGTTGAAATTGCTTGGTTGGGGGAAACAATGAGAAATCTGATTGAATAAGGGTTATTTATAATGTTTTGGGTTGTCTTGGAATGGAATTTTGATGGTTAATCAATCATTTTTTGGTGGTAGAAGCATTGGGAAGTGATACATTTAGAAAGACCTAGATTTAAGGGTTATTTGGAGCCAAATTGGAGGTTTCATGTTTCCAAGGGTCTGAGGGTCAAATTGGTTGGAGATTCCTTGTATTGGGGTCATTTGTGAAGACTTTTGATATTATTGGGATTTGGGAGTAATGTATTTGTATACTTTCTTTGTAAAATGCATGCTTTTATCCCTATTGCAAATGGATAGTTTGCCCTCCTAGGCCACAAACACTCAAATGCTTATAAATGAACCAATAACTATCCCAATGCCTAATTCCCAAGGATGAAGGTTTTGGTTTTATTTTTTTTCAACAAGGTTGGATAATTCATGTACGTTGCAACCCCACCCAACACTCACATCTTACAAAACTATCTCCCTAGGCGTAGGCTCCTTGTAGCCCAACACTGACCAAATTTTCTATTTCACTCACAACTTACCCAAAGGATTCTCTGAAAATTTTAACTTTTTAGATACCCATTATCCCATAATACAACATAATAAAAACTTATCCACTTGTGTTTTGGACAAAATGCCCCAATCCTTGACTGTACTCTGTCAAATAGGGCTAAAAGCATGCATTTTACAAAGCAAGTATACATAGATCTTACTCCCAGACCCCAAGAATCTCAATAGTCTTCAAAAATGACCCAAATCCAAGGAATATCCAACCAATTTGACACTCTGACCCTTGAAAACATGAAACCCCCCAATTTTGCTCCAAATAACCCTTAAATCTAGGGCTTTCTAAATGTCTCACTTCCCAGAGTTTCTACCACCAAAAAATCATGGATTCACCATAAAAATTTCATTCCAATACAACCCACAAAATCATACATAACCCTTCTTCAATCAGATTGCTCGCTGGTGCTCCCAACTAAGCAATTTCAACAAATTTTAATGCACAACTCGGTGACCACCATGCCAATTCACTCTATCTACAAACTATAATGTTAGAAAGGTAATTTACATGTCATTTAGGTATCAATCCATGAGAAAAATTCATAATAAATTCATGGAATGACCCTTGGCATTAAGATTGAACCAAATTGTTATGGAAAAATAGTGAGTTCAAGAGGACAGTCAGCACAAAAGGTTAAAAATGAAACCAAAAGGATCCTTAAAGAATTAAAATATGTCTTAAACCACAATATGGATGTCCTAAATGCATTATAAACATAAATAGAACTTTTATGAATTCAGATCATGCAATGAACAAGTAGGAATAAAAAAAAAAGTTTGAGTTTATCTTGAAGAATTTTATTGTAATTCCTTAGAAAAAATTTTAATGAAGGAAATATAAAATTTATACATAAATTTGGTGACTGGAAATATATTTAAAATTGGGGGCCAATCACATCAATGCTCAACGCATCTTCCATTATTATACCCAAAACTCTTACACTAAAGTTCTATCATCTTCTTCCTTATATTGTGCAACCTCAAAAAACTAGCTTTATTAAGCCAAAATTATTTATCTTGGTTAATAATTGTAGTCTAGAAAGGTATGGGACGTGATTTGATGATTTTATCAACAAGAATTATTTTTTATCAAATTTTACTTTGATAACATCAAGTGACCTTTTATTCTTGCCATGCTCTAGGTTTCTGTATTTGGGTCTCTATTTATTCAAGTTATTTTATATACTCTTCTTGTATGCTTTAACTTGCCTCACTATCAATGGGTAGGAATGTAATACCTTTGGACTTTTAATGTTTATCTATCAGGGGTCTCCTTTGGCTACTAGATTGTATGTGTTTGCTACTAAAGATTTTGGCTACCTATTGACTCATTATATTTATTACATGGGTTGTTTAATTGTACTTCTTTACTTGATTCATGGCTCATTTTGTTAATAACCAATTTAATGATGACCCTTTTATTATCCTATTGCAAGAGAAAAACATATTTTCCAAGCTCTTTGCTTCCTATATTTTTTTATAATACCACTAACTCTGATATTTAATGAAAAAAGATATAATGTTACAAGGAATCGTTTCCTTCTAAGTGTCTTTGGCTTGAATATCAATAAATGGATTGGTTATGAATAAATATTTAATTTTTTGGGCATCCCTTTTATTTTTTAAGCTTTTCTAGATACTCTATGGTAATTTGTTTTAGCTCAACTGAGAAGTTATATTTATTGGTTCAACCTCACAAGCTTGGAAATCACCTACAAGAAAAATACCCATCACAAATGGAGATCAAGAAAGATATAATTGTTCAACAACCTAAGAATTGTATTGATGCACAAAATATTATGATTGAAAATTAATGAATGAATCCTTATAGAAAGGGTATTGTTTAAACCATAGATGAAGATTAAATCAACTAGGGACAAGTGTTTACACCATTATGAATGATACAACATGTGCTATATATAGCTCAATCTAATAAAATAAAAAAAGAAATCCTAAGTTTAGCTTAAGTGAATAAAGTAATAATAACCTAATTAAATAGTTTATTAAGTAATATCCTAATTACTCTAACACCCCCTTTAAGATTACCTTAGGGAGAAGTTAAAAATCTAGTGATGAATGCATGAATGCAAGAATGAAGGGGTCCTCCCAACAAGGCCTTATTAGTGCACATGTACAAACCAATGAAATTTTTCACAACTAGAGAAAGGATTAAAAATCATCAGGAAAATACTCTCCAAAATAGAGAAAAATAAATAAAAAAAGTATGTGTGACTAAGAATGAAGGACTCAATATATACCCTCAATATTTGAATCAATCACATAGGTACTATCGATAGTCCCCCTCCCCAACATAAGAGAAAGGCGGCAGTGTATCTCCCCATAAGGAAGAAGCTCTACTACTGATAGAAAATGCCTGAAGATGAATGTTTACAATGATGCAAGAGTGAAAAAATGTTCTTCCCCGTAGGAAGAAACAAATACAATGGCCAAGGTTTAAGAAAATATATGAAAATATATATTAGGAAGGCCTTAAGATGTGTTCCATGGAAGAATGTACAACTATCCACGTTTCTAATTCAAGATATGTCAAATCAAATGTAGAAAATCCCAACAACTATAGAGATACCTATCAAACAACCTCATAAAGAATTGAAGATGAGATGAAATGAAAGATAAAGCTTCCATAAAAGATAAATTGAATATCCTCAAGTATGTCCCCAATGTAAAAATTATGTGACTCAGAAATAAACCTAAAATAGCTAGTAAGAACTATTCCTAGAATACTAAAATAGAAGGAAACTATAATCCTACTGAGGATAAATAACCTATAAAGATATACAAGGTGGAGGATGAAGAGTTACAACATGTCTCAAGGACCACAATGGATGATGGAAGCACACAATTTCAAATGACCAATCCTCTCCTCATATATTTGATCCACTCTAGATACATGAGCGAGGACCAATAAATGGAACTACAAGCTCGTTAAGAGAAAAATGTGAGAACTTATATAATCAAGATGCATGATGAACACTGGGAACCATAGTAATCTCTTTGCTATGAAATTATATGATGAGCACTAAATCTCGGGTGAATTCTACTACCTTACTTGTCTCACTATGAGTAATCTTGTAGATAGAAAGGAGGTTAGTAGATAATAAAGGGACATAAAGGATATCATTGAATGTACCACCATCAAACTCTATAGACCCTCTTGGGGAGTTTTCATTCTCATTGTCCTTTCTTAGGTCATTGGTAGTATTTCAAAAAAAAATTCCATAGAGAAAGCAAGTTGTCTAGACCTAGAATCATTATTTTTCAAGCATTTTCAGCTTGAGCCTTTTTCTTGGCATGTGGTGTTATTAGGGGATTAGCCTAGAATCCATTTCAGGATAGATATAACTAGATTTGGAAAGATTTCAAGGTGAACATTCTCTTTAAATTTTGAAAAGGTAGAAATTCAATTTTTTTCTAGATACCCTTTAATCATAATTTCTTGTTTTATTCTAAAGCCATCATATTTTATAATGTGATTTCTCTAAATTTGAGTAAAATAAAATAAATTTGCACTTGAATTTATTTACCTCTAAGTACTATTAAATCACTAGCCTAATGCCCCGTGTGACATTGTTAGGGTTCCTCTAAATCCCACCTCAAGAGGTTGATCTATGTCTTGTGGCATCAACAAGGACATTGATGATCAATTCATGTAAATCAATATGCTTATTTCTTAGGTCTCTTAACTTCTTGTGAGAAGTGATCATTCTCAATGAGGATGGTTGCAACCTATTCACTATCATTCTACTTCTCCAATTTTTGGTGTTAGTATTGTTTGTGGCCCAAACTTTGACAATTTCTTTGGTTGAATTTGTTATTTCTATTGGTCAAATTACTATTGAAGATAAACAATATGATGATAAAGATGGTAATGATGGTCGGTATCCCATGAACACTTCAAATCCTATTGAGATTTGGGGAAAATTATATGATCAAGATCTACATCCTCCTCCCTCTACTAGCATTTTTGCTACTTAGAAATTATTTATTAAATTATGTGTTTTTAGTCTCAACTCCATTTAAAATTTAAAGATGGTTATTCCACCCACTTTTGTATTATGTATAACACTATATTTTATTTAGAAATATATGTATATTCAGATCATGTACCAAACACAATCTACACCAAATTGTACCAAACAATACCATCAAAGATAAAGAAACATGTGGAGACAGTGAGCACAAACTTTCATGTCACTCGGAAAACTATAATTCATATGAATATAGTGAAAATTTGACAAAATCGATGGTGGAGAGTATTTTCTCATGCCTATGTCACACAAGTTTCTATACAATATCTTAAAAAATTGATGCATTATTATTTTCTCATTTGTAAGTGAGGTTGTGCATTACATCCTCTTTTTGAAAAAATTCAACATGTTGAAGAAAAGAAAACTTTCTTTGTTGTCTCATGAGGGTTGCATTTTCCATGTGAAGAGAATGCTTTACGTCAATGATGGCCCAAATAAATTGTTCCATCAAAGGCATTTCTATTTGATTTTGAGCTTGATTCCATTTCAAAAGAATCACTATTTTCTTTTAACATTTTTTCAACTTCATTCTATAGTAGATCTTTTATTAAATTTTATCTTCATTTTCCTATCAGTGTATTCCTTGAACCTCTCATAGGTGCAAGTGCTAGTAATATCATAAATTCTACTTTGCAATTCTCATATACAATTCTACAGTCACTCTAGCATCCATTCCCTTAGTTATGTTTATATATAATTCAATGCATTCGCCGGCCAAAATATTTATCAATGATATGCAAAATCTACATGAAAAGTCTTAGAAATATGTCATTATCAACTTTGAAATCTATACACTTGATTTTGCAAAGACACTAGAGCTAGATTCCATTTTCAATTTACAAATTTGGGTCTCCACAATCCGTGAAACCTTGATCATTATAAAAATTCTAAGGCATCTTCAGCACCAGATGCATAATAATCATAAACCATCTTGGGAAACTTTTCCTTGGCCACGGATTCATACTCTTGAACATTCATGATCTCCATATATGATCACCCATTGGTGCTCTCTTCCCAAATCACCAACATGATTAATTCACTACTTCAACTTGTACATTTTTTGTTGATTACCTGAACACCTACTTTCTTTCTTGACAACATATATACATGAAATCTTCATGATATAGTTTTTACTGATAATTTCATGCATTATAGATTGCATTCATGATTTACTTAAAAACATAGGTAGTTGTTACTCCTGTTGGTAGTTGTTATTTCATGCATTATAGATTGCATTCAGGATTCAATGTGTATTTTTTTAATTCAAACTCATTGACCCATGTTTTGTGAGTACTATTTCATCCATGAGATTGACACACACTAATTGCCTCATGTCAGCTGCAATTAACAAACTAATGTCACAAAAATCATTGATGTATCGACAATGACTTGGAAGTTGTTACTCACAAGAGTGTAGGTGAGACAAGTTTCAACAATCCTGCTACTTTTATTTTCATTTTTATTATCAATGATATATAATTTATTATTTAATATATCTTTTGTGGGGGTGGAGCGAGCCTTACTTTTCTCCATCGTCCTTACAATTCCTCTCAGTACTTCTTCTTTGCTTCAAACAATTGGAAGTGCCTGGGAAAGATGATTCTACTCTACTATACCCTTTTCAGGAAAGGAAGGATAGTGGTTTTTGATCCATGCCTTCGATTCCCTCGATTCAAGTGTACTCTACATATTCCATTTTTTTTTTGAAACCCTAAAACACCATCATTTGATTCTGGAGATAACAGAGAAGAAATTAGCCGTGCAGCAAGTGGCCACAACCAAGAATCATAGTAGTTGCAGAGTGATAAAGATGGTGATGATGCATTCACTATTTGGATCTAGGTAAATCAAAGGCATGGATCAAAAACCACTGTCCCAATTATTTGAAGTGGAGAAGAAGTAATGAGAGGAATTACAAGGACGATGGAGAAAAGTAACACAAAAAATATTTAATAATAATTATACATTGATAATAAAAATGAAAATAAAAGTAGCGGGCTTGTTTAACCTTGTCTCACCTACACTCTTGTGAGCAACAACTTCCAAGTCATTGTCAACACATCAACGGTTTTTGTGACCCTTGGTCTTTGTCTACATGACATCATTGGTGAACCCTGTTACTCATGCATCCATTGCATTCAAACCAACTCCATGCACACCTGCAATCCTAGCCCCATAGATTCCCTGTATAATGCTTACCTACTTGAGCTCCACACCCTTTTTCCATGATCCATCCCAATCCCTTGATTGCTATACTTACTTTCCAACTTAGTTGTACCACCATACCATTGTACCTATGGATCATATCTCCATTTATTCATGCACCATAGCTCACTTTTGATCAACTACCCAAGAACCATTCCTAACATCCAATGAAAAAAAATCCTGCACCAAAACTACTTGTGCAAGCCTTTGCTTTCCCAAGTTCACATGCATTCAACCTTCAGCCTCGTCGACTTCTTGTTGAGTCACTCTTCTTGCCTGTTGACTAACCTCATGGCATTCCTTGCATCCATTCCCTATCCTCAACAACTCAACCCAAAATTCCCACCAACATTCATCTATGAAAGCACATAATGAACCTTGTGCCACCCTTAGTACTTGCACCAACCTACCTCAGATCATGTACTAAACAAAATCCTACACCAAACTATACCAAACAACACCATCAATTTTTAAAAAAAATATAGGGTGCTTTGGAATTTTGACACCCATGCAAACATAAACTGATGATGATGTTGTACATCTGACAACACTGTCATCCAAAAAATTCTCTGATTGGTGTCATAATTTTGACAAAAATGCAAACATAAACCAATGACAGTGCTTTACATCTGACAAAATTGTCATCAAAATAGTTTGATTGATTGGCATCGTAATTCTAATAATAATACAAACATAAAATGATGACAATGTTGTACATCTGACAACACTATCTTCGAAATAGTTCATCTGATTAGCATTGTAATTCCAACAACAATGTAAACATAAACCAACGACAGTGTTGTACATATGACAGCACTTTCATCAGATTAGTTCATCTAATGGTAGTCAGAATTCTGACTACCATGAAAACCTAAAACCACAAGGATAGGGTTAGAAATCTGACCTAAATTCTCCAAAACTAGACCCACATTTTCTGACGTCATGGTTGTCAGAATTCTGACTGCCATGGGCATGTTGAATTTTCTGACTAAATATTTCCGACATCTCTTTTAGTTGGAAGTCTAACTGATGTAGGTCAGAATTCTAACTAATGGCCATCACAAATTGGACCCAAATGTATTAGTGACGATATGCAAAAATATATTGGTGACCCTTAATTCCATATTTAGGCCATATCTCAATTAGTTGTTCTGAAAAATAAAAACATTCATAGTTTAGCTTAATTGAAACATCATTAGATGGCCTATCTATATTACCCTCTTGCCAGCCATTAAGATTACTAAAAATATAATCATTACAAGCGGATTTATCACATAGCCTTGAAGACTCCAAGTCATATGTCAAACTGATGTCAAATTCATTAAAACATGCCTCAAAATTCAGCCCATTATAATACTTTTGAAATAGCTCACCCTATTGAACTTGAAAGAAGAAATACTTATTTTCAACTTGGTAGTTGACATCATCAACCCTAGAAGCATAAGCATTTTGCAAAGAAAAAATGATCCCTCATGATCAACTGATGCAATTGAGGAACAAGATCATATTGAATGTATCCTTAGGTAAACCATGTCCCTTCAACATTTACTAATTTCAATATTTCCAAATCCTTCATATCAATCTCTTGAATGAAAAAACATACCTATGCCTAAAGAAATTTTTTTGGCATATCATCCCAACTCTGGCTCATTATCCATATTTTTATCTTGACTAAATTCAGTGTTGCATGAGACAACATCATCATCATTCATATGTTCATTACAAGATAGCATCTCAATTTTTGTGTTAATCACCTCATAACAATCAATGTTCATATTAAAACTAAATGTATCTATTTATATTTGAATGTGGTGTTGGTGCTCAAATCAACGGATTAGATTTCCTATGGAATTTCCAATCCATTTTTTGGAAACCCAAGTGATTTGGCCAACTAACAAGCTCAACCAAAAACAAGGTTGGAACATTTCCAATTTTGGCTCTATGGAACCAAGGTTGGTAGGCCTATACCTTAAACTTATCCTTCAAGTCTTAAGGATTTTTATATAAGATATGATAGCATCTCAAACCTCTCTTTCAAGTGTGGAAAACATATACTTGAAAGAAATCCAATTGTGATAAATCACAACAAACAATGCAAGACTAAGAAACTTTGAGTAATTGAATCAATTTTTAGTAAATATGTATGTAAATTTAAATGAACAGATGGATAGGATGTCACAAAACTTAAATAATAAACTGAATAACCATAATCAAATAAAAGAATAGACCAGTGCCTTATTCTATCATGGGAAATAGAGTCAAAATCATCCCAACCCTATGTGCAACCTCAGAGACAGCTTGCAAGAAACATATCACTTCAAAGGTGTTCAAATGAGCATGTATCTCAAGATAAATCCACGGCTATTTCAATTGAATTTAACTTTTCAAATGAGACCGATTGATTGTGTCTACAAATCAATTGAATTTAACCATGGAAGACGAAAAGACCAATTGATAATAAAGCTATAAATTTAATCAAAAGTATGTAACATCTAACTATCACTTTGAAGAAAATCAAAATATTTTATCCAAGGGCCTAGTTGCAAATGAAATTGAATCAATTCCCACAGATGAAAGAAAAAGCACTTATCTTTATTGATTTTGAAAAAATGGTACATCCAGGTTCATGTTATAGTTGTTGATCCAAATCTACCCAATCTATCAAAATTGTTGATGTAGAAGCATCTTGGGTCATTGACAATCCTACTCAACCAAAAATATGTTTGTTTTGTTCTTTAGTTGATTTGGAGGCTACTCGAGTAATACTCTATTGCTCGGGTTCTGGTCTCGGTAATGCGTTTTGTTGCTCAGGTTCTTTGCTTGGGAATGCTTGTGATTTTTGATGCTCAGGACTGTCACTCGGTCATGCTTGTATTTTTCTTATGACACTCGGTTTTTGTTCATGTTTCTCGGGTCATTCTTTTCCCAAGGCTCTCTATTGCTCGGTCAACCTTTGCCTGAGATGTTCATTTTGGAGATTGCATCTGATGGCTGACTTCTTCATTTAATTTTCATTGTTGAATTTATTTGGGGTCTCTCCTTGGGATCTGTGTGAACCTAAATCTGGGTCTCTCTTATGGATTTGAGCGTCAACCTCTTGTGGTGGACTCTTGTATATATTATTTTGTATGTTCTTAGTTAGATAATCAATCTTAGAGAAAGAAAGAAAATGTTTAGATATTGAAATTGAAGGTGTGTGATCTCTATTGTATGAAGATCAATCTGTAATTCCTTGAATATATGGCTGAAACTAGGAAGGCCTTATAGCCTGGCATGTAATGAGTTTGATCAATTAACAAAATATATGATATCTGCTCCTTCCTTCTCTCACTCATGTGTTATTGCTTCTGCATTGTGTGTGTCTACAAGTAGGTTTATATGCTTGGGTGTGTCCTAGGCCTTGAGTGTTGGCCCTCCTTGTGTCAGGTGGTATCAGAGTGATTTGAGATCCATGGTTCCTTCTTGTAATCTCTAAGATATTTTTTGTAGGGTGGCAGGTTGCGATCTGACCTACAATTGTAGAGGGTTTCAAGATGGTTCGTGGGAGAGGAAATGCAGATCTGGGTCTGGCTGATATGCTTAGACAGATAACTGCTAGATTGGAATTTTTTGAGATAGCCCAGTGTAGAGGAAGACATCTTGATTATGTTAGTGATGATGAAGTTGAAGAGGTTCAAGATGAAGCAGCAAGTGCACCTGTGATGGACCAGGAAGAAGAAAGATTCTTGAGAGCCTTGACAAGTTTGAAATTCACACCTCAGTTTAATCCTTTTGAGTATAGTGAAAAATTAGATTCTAATGAATTGATTTATTGGATAACTAAGATGGAAAAAAACTTTGAGTATGAGAATGTATCAGAGGATAAGAAAGTGAAGATTGCAAGCATAAAGCTAAAAGGTCATGCATCCTTATGGTGGGAACATCTGCAATTGGATCGGAAGAAGAAAGGTAAAGAAAAAATCAAGGTATGGGATAATATGGTAAAAAAATTGAAAGGTAAGTTTCTACCCTGTGATTATCAAATTAACTTGATTAGGAGAATGCAAAGCTTAAAGTAGAAGGATAAATCTGTGAAAGATTATACTGAAGAATTCTACAGATTGGACATCAGATCTGGACATGTTGAAGATGAAGTGGAAAGAGTAGCAAGGTATCTGAATGGCTTGAGAATTTCTATACAAGATGAGATTAGTTTGGTCAAGATGGAAGGCATTGAAGAGGCATATCTAGTGTAGGAGCACACCTATCTCAAACCCCTAGCTCCTTATTTTTGGCATGTACTGACTCTAGCCAAGTCAGGAGAGTGTGTGTGGACCTTAGAAGGTGATTTGTTTTTTCCTAAGATTGGTATGACTAGGTCAATCCATGTCTAGATGGGTTCCTTAGTTGGTTTCTTTTGTTGTGTGTGTGTGAGGTAGTTTGTAAGCCTCTATAAATACAACCAAGGCATTGGGAACCTTGGATAAGTTGCTTGGTATCACTGGCACTCGGCCTACACTGGTGCCTAGCAGCTCAACCTACACTGGTGCCTAGTAGCTCAGCCTACACTAGTGCCTAGAAGCTCGGCCTACACTAGTGCCTAGAAGCTCGGCCTACACTGGTTCCTAGCAGCTCGACCTACACTAGTGCCTAGCAGCTCAGCCAACACTAGAGCTCGATTTGCGTTACTATTGCTTGGAAATATTCAGTCGTAACGGCCAGTGAAAAGTGGATCTTGTCTTTTATGGATAGTATGGTTAGTTGTAATAGTTCCTAAAGAGATTTTTGTGAATGAGTGGACCATTAAGGTTGTTTCCTATGAGAGGATGGTTATTAATAACATCCCAAGCCTTCATTTTAGAGATCTATAGAGTAGATGTTGTAGAAGAGGAGAAGCTACATGAAATTTAGAGATTTACAGATTATTGTACTATTTTGTTTTGTTTCCAGTAATGAGAAGTTGCAGACTATGTGTTTAGTGGATATCAAGTTTCTTTATGGTTCCTTTTGCATGCAAGTAGATTAGTTACTTTATTTTATATTTTGCAAGCTATTAGTTCTTCACCCATTCTGGGTTGTAATCATTAATGGCCCCTCAAGATTCCTGAATCTATGGTGAGAATCATGTATTGGGATGCAACTAAAGATGAGCCCTTGTACATAGTTTCCTTTTTGTTTTTTGTAGGAGAAGCAAGAGTAAAGAGTCTGGAGGCAAGCTTGGTAATAGTCCGGCTAGGGAATAGAATGAAAGCAATGTTTTGAAAACATTGATTGAGTGAGTAGAATGAATCTATTTATGTAGGTTCAGTAAGAAGATGAAAATCATTTTGATGGGGGACTGAGTCTTGGAGAGAAGTTGAAGTTGTGAGTGACTTATCTCTAATTGGGGTTGGTAAAACCCTAAGAGATCTAGGAGAAAGATCTCAGAGCAGAGCCAAGCTAGTTCTATAGCAGCAACAAGATGTTTGTCCACATCAGATTGGTATCAGATCCCTACAAGATTTGGGCGTGTGTTGTTGGATGTTATCTATAGAAATGTATATTGACTCATCCAAGATGGTGACCACCATGGAACTCGCAAAATATTTGGAAGAGAAAAAGGAGGAAAATAGACTCCTGAAGGAACAGTTAGCTAAAATGGCGACTAAGTTGGAAGAAGTGCAGCTTAGGACTGCATCAGTCAGTGAATAGATGAGAGAAGCTAATGGAAAGGGTAAAGCAGTGGCTAAGGAAGACATTATACTAGAGCTAGACCATGTGCTTCAAGAAGAGCCATTCTTGAAAGCATTGAAGGCAATGAGTGGTAAGTCCTTAGAAGGTGTGCCTCTATTTAGTGGCAAGATGGAACCAGAGTTAATCATGGAATGGATAGAAGGTCTTGAAAATCACTTTGACTGTGATAATGTGACCGAAGCTTAGAAAGTAAGAATATCCAAAACAAGGTTGAGAGGAACTGCTCTCACTTGGTGGAAGTTTGTCGAAGATGAGAGGACTAAAGAAGGAAAGAACCCCATAACTAGTTGGAAAGGTATGGTGGCCAAGATGAAGGAAACTTACCTTCCTAATGATTATGAAGTGTAGTTGTACAAAAAGAGATAGAATCTGAGACAAAAATATTTAGAAGTCAGTTCCTACACCAAAGAGTTTCACAAACTTTGCTTAAGGTCACATGTGATGGAAGAAGAAATCTTGAAAGTGGCTAGGTACATGAATGGTCTCATGTGGAGTATCCAAGAGGAAATTAGTCTCTTAAACCCAAAGACTATACACCAATGTTACTAGCTAGCCCTCAAGGTGGAGGAAAAATTCAAGAAGAAGCAAGATTCAAAAAGCAGAGGAAGAGGAAGAGACAACAGAGGTCATAGAGGAGGATATGGAGGAAGAAATTAGAGTGAGTCCAAACTCACTAAGAATCAAGGAGAATCTAGTAACACAAGATGTGGTTATAACCGTGGAAGAGGTTCAAATAGTAGTTCAAGAGGAAGAACTAATAACCAAGGAAGAGGATCTTACTTCTCTTCAATGAAGTGTTACAACTGTCAGCAATTTGGACATCCTGCATATCAGTGTCCTGAAAAAGGTTCTACTTCTCAAGGAGGTGGAAAGAGAGTTAACTATGTCCAAGAAGAATCAAGTTGTAGCAAAAAGCCATCTGAGGTATCATTAGAATCAGAAGAAGGTGAGAACCTCATGATAAAGAGGACCTTAATCAGGGAGCCAAGCAAAGAAGAACCAAGCCAAAGGAGAGCACTCTTTAGAGTGAAGTGAAAGATCACAGGGAAGGTGTGTAGAGTCATCATTGATTCAGGCTCACCTGATAATATCATTAGTGAAGAGACAGACACCAAGTTAAATTTGAAAAGGATTCCACATGACAATCCATACAAGGTTACATGGCTCAACAAAGGACAGCATGTGTTTGTAGGAGAACAAGCATGGGTAGAGTTCACCATTGGCAACTATAAAGATGGAGTTCTATGTCACATTATTCCCATGGATGCATGCCACCTTCTACTTGGAAAGCCATGGAAATTTTATAGGCAAGCTATGCATGATGGAACCAAGAATGCATACTCATTCAAGAAATATGGAGTGACTTTCAAAATTCAGTCACTAATAGAAGAAGGAGAGATGAAAACATCAAGTCCAAGTGTGCTCATGGTTGGTAAGAAGGATTTCTTGAAGACTCAAGGAGAAGGAGAAGGAGTTGGATTTGCTTTAGTATTGAAGCCAAAAGATGAAGTTATTGTCAAGAAATCAGAGATACCAAATGAGGTAAAAGAAATACTTGAAGAGTATAGGGATATTGTGAATGATGGCCAGCCCACTCCCCTACCTCCTAAGAGACTTGTTAGCCACAATATTGACTCCATACCAGGAGCTACCTTACCCAACATAGTTAGCTATAAGATGAACACTCAACAAAATGAGGAAATAGCCAAGAAAATCAGTGAGTTATTAAACCAAGGCCTAATTAGAAAGAGCATAAGCCCATGTGAAATCCCTACTGTTTTAGCACCTAAGAAAGGAGGATCTTGGAGACTTTGTACTAATTCTAGAGCCATTAATAGAATCACCATTAGGTATAGGTTCCCAATACCTCGAATTGAAGACGTAATGGACTGTTTAGGGGGGGGAAAGTACTTCAGCAAAATTGACCTTAAGAGTGGCTACCACCAAATCAGGATAAACGAAGGAGATGAATGGAAGAAAGCCTTCAAAACTACAAAAGGTTTGTATGAAAGGCTTGTAATGTCATTTGGTTTTTCTAATGCTACCTCAACTTTTATGAGGCTTATGAATGAGGTATTGGTAGAATGCATTGGTAAATTTGTTGTTGTCTACCTAGATGACATTTTAGTTTTCAGCAGAACTAAGGAGGAGCATACTAGGCATTTGAAGATTATTTTCAAGAAATTCCATGATGAAAAGCTAATGATCAATTTGGAGAAGTGTGACTTCATGAAGTAGGAACTTGTATATCTCAGCTTTGTTTTGTTATAGGGTAACCTCAAAATGGACCAAGAAAAGGTGGATTCCATTCTAAGTTGGCCTACTCCCAAGGTTGCAACTGAGGTGAGAAGTTTTCATTGTTTAGCTCAATATTACAGAAAGTTCATTAGACATTTGAGTGGGATTTGTGCACCAATGTTAGACACCATCAAAGGTGGGATGAAGACAAAGTTTCAATGGACACCATAGGCTGAGAAAGGGTTTGAAACACTCAAGGAGAAGATAGCAAAGTTTCCTACTCTAGTTCTTCCAAGATTTGATAATATTTTTACCGTAGAATGTGATGCAAGTAATGTGGCCATTGGGGCTGTCATAAGCCAAGAAGGAAGACCATTAGCTTTCCATAGTGAGAAGCTAAATGATGTAAAGAAGGACTCTTCTTATGACTTAGAGTTGTATGCTCTAGTCCAAGCACTCAAGAAGTGGAGACAATACTTTCTTCCAAAGGAGTTCATAGTATATATTGATAACCAAGCTCTCAGATTCCTTAACTCTCAAAACAAACTTAGCAGCAAACACATGAAGTGGGTGGACTATCTACAACCCTACACTTTTAATATCAAGCACAAAAAGGGAGTACAGAATAAGGTTTTTGATGCATTGAGCAGAAGGCTACTCATAGTCCAAGAAGTTCAGCTACAAAGCATAGGTATTGATAGCTTCAAAGACCTATATGCTGAAGATGAAGATTTTGCCCGAATCTACAGGGTATACAAAGAGTTTAAAAACAACTTTCATGGTGATTTTTTTTAATATACTTTGTGGAATAATTTATTGTTTAAAGGAGGTCAACTTTGTGTTCCTAAAGGATCTATGAGAGAGAATTTGATTCAAGAAAAACATAATGGAGCACTTAGTGGTCATTTTGGAGTCAGTAAGACTCAAGAGCTAGTCACTAGGTTCTATTTTTGGCCTAGAATGAATAGAGATGTTAGAAAGTATGTTAAGAGTTGTGTAGTATGTCAAAAAGAAAAGGGAACATCTTCCAATGCAGGTCTTTATCAGCCACTTCCAATCCCAACCAGACCATGGGAATGCATAAGCATGGATTTTGTAGTTGGTTTGCCAAGAATAAGGCAAGGATATGACAGTATTTATGTTGTTGTGGACAGATTTAGCAAGATGGCTCATTTCATACCTTGAAAGACTATTCATGATGCTTGTAACATTGCTCAGTTGTTTTTCATTGTAGTGGTGAGGATCCATTGACTCCCCACTCAGTATTGTTTCAGACAAGGACACCAAATTCATGAGCCATTTTTGGAAGACCTTATGGAAAAAGCTTGGCACTAACTTGTCTTTTGGATCTACCTACCATCCACAGACATATGGCCAAATAGAGGTGGTAAATAGGAGTCTTGGAAAAATTTTGAGATGTCTCACAAAGGAGTATGTTCAAGCATGGGACCAACTCATTGGACAAGCTGAATATGCATACAATGATACAGTGAACAGATCAATTGGTAAGAGTCATTTTGAAATAGTTTATGGCTTTCACCCAAGAGGGATTTTGGAACTTAGATAATTGAAGGAAGGAATGAATGGTAGTGGATATGTTGAGGAATTTTCTCATTCAATGAGAGAATTCCATGAAAGTGTGAGAAAGAACTTTATTGAAAATGCTGAAAAGGTAAAGTAAAAGGTGGATGCAACAAAGAGGGATGTTCAGTTTTAGATTGGAGACTTTGTAATGGTACACTTGAAAAAACATAGGCTGCAAAAGGGTGTTCCTTACAAGCTATAGAGGAAGAGGCTAGGTCCATGTAAGATACTTGCAAAGTATGGAAACAATGCATACAAGGTGGAACTTCCTGAAGACATTGGGTTGTCACCGGTTTTCAACATTGCAGACTTGATAGCATACAAAGGACCAATTCAAGATGTTGATCAGAACCTTCAAGAGGTAAAAGATCTAAAATTAACCCCTACTCCATCTATGACAGCTGAAAAGTTACTAGACTCAAGGGTCTAGAAGAAGACTAGGAACAAAGACTATATGGAGCACCTTCTCAAATGGCATGAAAGAGAAGATGTTGATGCTACTTGGATCAGAGAAATAGACTTAAAGAGGTTGGGCATTGATCCAAACATGCTTAATCCAAGGATAGATTAACCTTTCTTTTTTCTAGGGGAGTATGGTGTAGGAGCACACCTAGCTCAAACCCCTAGCTCCTTATTTCTGGCATGTACTAACTCTAGGCAAGTCAAGAGAGTGTGTGTGGACCTTAGAAGGTCATGTTTTTCCCTAAGATGCGTATGACTAGGTTAATCCATGTCTAGATGGGTTTCTTACTTGGTTTCTTTAGTTGTGTGTGTGTGTGAGGTAGTTTTTAAGCCTCTAGAAATCCAACCAAGGCATTGGGAACCTTGGATAAGCTACTTGGTATCACTGGCACTTGGCCTACACTGGTGCCTAGAAGCTCAGCCTACACTGGTGCCTAGCAGCTTGGCCTACATTAGTGCCTAACAGCTCGGCCTACACTGGTGCCTAGAAGCTTAGCCTACACTAGTGCCTAGCATCTTGGCCTACACTGGTGCCTAGTAGCTTGGCCAACACTGGAGCTCAGTTTGCTTTACTTTTGCTCGACAATATTCAGTCGTAACGACCCATGAAAATTAGATCTTGTCTTTTATGGATAGTATGGTTAGTTGTAACGGTTCCTGAAGAGATTCTTGCAAATGAGTGGACCGTTAGGGTTGTTTCCTATGAGAGGATGGTTATTAATAACATCCCAAGCCTTCATTTTAGAGATCTAGAGAGTAGAGGTTGTAGAAGAGGAGAAGCTACAGGAAAGTTAGAGATTTGTAGATTATTGTACTATTTTTTTATTTCCAGTAATGAGAAGTTGCAAACTGTGTGTTTAGTGGATATCAAGTTTCTCTGTGGTTCCTTTTGCATGCAATTAGATTAGTTACTTTATTTTATGTTTTGCAAGCTATTAGTTCTTCACCCGTTCTGGGTTATAATCATTAATGGCTCCTCGAGATTCTTGAATCCATGGTGAGAATCATGTGTTGGGATGGAACTCGAGAGGATCCCTTGTACATAGTTTCCTTTTTGTTTTCTATAGGAGAAGCAACAGCAAAGATTTTGGAGATCTTACCCTAGGAGAGATTGGTAATAGTCCGGCTAGGGAAGATAATGAAAGAAATGTTTTGAAAACATTGATTGAGTGAGTAGAATGAATCTATTTATGTAGGTTCAGTAAGAAGAAGTTGAAAAGAATTTTGATGGGGGACTGAATCTTGGAGAGAAGGTGAAGTCGTGAGTGACTTACCTCTTATTGGGGTTGGGAATACCCTAAGATATCTAGGAGAAATATCTCAAAGTAGAGCCAAGCTGGTTTTGTAGCAACAACAAGACATTTGTCCACATCAATATCAATTTTCCCTAAAAGCTGAGGAGAAGCTGAACAAAAGATATGAACAAAGACAAAGAGGCATAGGTGGTAGATTCCCTAGAGAAAGGGGTAGATCTCATTGTGAAAATAGTAGATCTGAACTAGACAAGTCAAATACAGACACAAATCAAGATAAAGGAAAGACTGAATCTAAAGGTGGAAGTTCATACCAAGGAAGAGGTAATTACTCTAGAGATGGATATAGCAGAAGAGGGTTCCAAGTAACTTGTTACAATTGTGGTGAGGAAGGACATAAATCCTTTGAATGTACACATGAAAGAAAAAATATTGGCAGTAGAAAAATTGCCTTGGTGTAAGAGGAGTCATCTAATGAACCTGAGAATCTCATGATCCAAAGGATACTATGGAGCAAGAAGGATAAGCAAGATCCTGTCAGAAAAAGTTTATTCAAGACTAGATGTAGAGTTGTAGCCAAAGTTTGGAAGGTGATTGTTGACAGTGGAAGCTTGGAGAATCTGGCATCTAAGGAAATGGTTACAAAGTTGCAATTGGAAAGGATGAAACATCCAAAACCCTATCAGATCTCATGGATCAAGGATGAGCATACATTAACAGTGAGTGAACATTGTTTTGTGAATCTGAAAATTGGAAAATACTATGATAAGGTGTTGTGTGATATTATGCCTATGGATTCTTGTCATATTTTGTTGGGTGGACCTTGGCGATATACATCATATGATATCATAGGCGAGTGCTACAAGAAACCATAGGCATAATATCACACAACACCTTATCATAGTATTTTCCAATTTGATGTATATAAGGCAAGTGTTGCAGAGATTGAAAGAGGAAAAGTTGTTGATAAATCTAATAAAGTGTTCCTTCATGAAAGAAGAGCTTGTGTATTTATGTTTTGTGATTTTAGCAGATGGTTTGAAGATGGATCTAGAGAAGGTTGAAGCTATACTGAATTGGCCTACACCTGAGAATGTCAGTGAGGTAAGATCATTTCATGGATTGGCAAGTTTTTACAGGAATTTTATCAGAAATTTCAGTTCTATTTTTAATTCTATGACTGAGGCAATGAGAGGAGACAAAAGAGGATTCAAATGGACACATGGATCTGATAAGAGTTTTGAGACATTGAAGTGGAAGGTTTCTGAATTACCTGTGTTAGCCTTACCTAATTTCAATAAGGTATTTCAAGTGGAATGTGATGCAAGTGGAAGTGCAATTGGAGCTGTATTGACTCAAGAAGGTAAACCTATTGCTTTCTTTAGTGAAAAGTTGAATGATGCTAAGAGGAAATATTTTTTCTATGATCAAGAGTTCTATGCTATTGTCCAAGCTATGAATAAATGGAGACATTACTTGATGCCAAATAAATTTTTGTTGTATATTGATCATAAGGCTTTAGTATTTGGGTAGTCAAAATAAGTTGAATAAGAGACATCGGAAATGGGTAGAGTATTTGCAGAGTTTCGCATTTGTGATCAAGCATAAGAGTGGAGTTTCTAACAAATTTGTTGATGCATTAAGTAGAAGAAGATCTTTTTTGACTGAAATGAGAATCCAAGTTCTTGGTTTTGATGATATGAAGAATTTGTATGAAAGTGATCTTGATTTTTTAGAGCAGTGGAGAGTGTGCAGAGCACCTAATTTAATTAAATCAAGTAAGTATGAATATTATTTCATTCAAGAATATATGTTGTTCAAAGGTATTCAATTGTGTATACTGAGAGGATCAATGAGAACTAATTTGATAAAGGAGAAATATAGTAGTGGATTGGCTGGACATTTTAGTATTGATAAAACATTGAGTTTTCTAAAGGAGAGTTGTTTTTGGCCTCAGTTGTATAAGGATGTTCAAAAATTTGTGAAAAGTTGTGGATTTTGTCATGTTGCAAAAGGAGTAAGTCAGAATATTGGTTTGTATACACCTATTACTGTTCCTAAGAAACCTTGGAGTGATATCAGCATGGATTTTGTCCTTGGCTTACCTAGGATGGCAAGAGGTAATGATTCCATATTTGTTGTTGTGGATAGATTTTCAAAGATGACACATTTCATACCATGTAAGAAAACATCAGATGTAGTACATATAGAAGACCTTTTCTTTAAGGAGATTGTCAAATTGCATGGATTACCGAAGAGTATCATCTCTGACTGAGACAATAATTTTGTTAGCTATTTTTGGAGAACACTTTTGAATAAGTTGGATACTGAGTTGAATTTTAGATCTACATTTCATCCATAGACTAATGGACAAACAGAGATTGTAAACCAAAGTTTGGGTAATTTGTTTAGATGCCTAATTGGAGACACACCAAGCAATTGGGATTTGATGTTGGCACAAGCAGAGTTTGCATACAATAGTTCAGTGAATAGAAGTACTAGAAAAACACCTTTTGAGATTATTCATGGCACACAACCAAGAGTTTTATCATATTTGAGAGATATTGTTGGAGAAGAGAAAAGAAGTGTTGAAGCAGAGGAATTTGTAAAATTTATGAAGATAATGCATGAAGATGTAAAATAGAAGTTGGAGAAGAGTAATTAGAAATACAAGGATAGTGCAGACATATCAAGAAGACATAAAACATTTGAAGTTGATGATACTATAATGGTTGACTTGAAGAAGGGAAGATTTCCTATTGGAACATATGGTAAATTGAAGATGAAGAAATTTGGTCCTTGCAAAATACTGAGAAGATTTGACAGTGGAAACGCGTATGAAGTTGAATTACCTAATGACATGGATATATCACCTATATTCAATATTTTAGACTTATATGAATATCATGAACCTGATGAAGAAGTGACTGCACCAAGTGATTATCCAAAGAAACAAATAGAAGAAGTTGAGAAGATTCTGAAACAAAGAATTGGAAGAAGCACAAAAGGAAAAGGATACATGGAGTATCTGGTGAAGTGGAAGAATAGACCAATTGAGGACTCATCTTGGATTTCTCAATCTAAGTTGGATTCATTTTAGGTTGGAACTGATAAATAATTTGGAGAATCATTTCTTGTAACCGCAGGTGTTTGATGTAGGAGCATCTTGGGTCATTGACAATCCTTCTCAACCAAAAATATGTTTTTTTGTTCTTTAGTTAATTTGGAGGCTACTCCGGTAATACTCTATTGCTCGGGTTCTGATGCTCGGTAATTCTTGTTCTATTTCTCAGGTTCTTTGCTTCGACATGCTTGTGATTTCTAATGCTCAGGACTGTCACTCGGGCATGCTTGTAGTTTTCTTCTGACACTCAGGTTTTGTTCCTGTTGCTCAGGTCCTTCTTTGCTCAAGGCTCTCTGTTGCTCCGTCAAACTTTGCCCAAGATGTTCATTTTGGAGATTGGATCTAATGGCCAACTTCTTCATTTAATTTATGTTTTTGAATTGATTTGGGGTCTCTCCTTGGGATCTATGTAGACCTAAATCTAGGTCTCTCTTATGGATTTGAGCATTGACCTCTTGTGTTGGACTCTTGTATATATTCTTTTGTATGTTCTTAGTTAGGTAATCAATCTTATGCAAAGAAAGAAAATGTTTAGATACTGAGATTGAAGGTATGTGATCTCTATTGTATGAAGATCAATTTGTAATTCATTGAATATATGGCTGAAACTAGGAAGGCCTTACAGCATGGCATGTAATGATTTTGTTAAATTAATGAAATATATCATATCTACTCCTTCCCTCTCTCACTCTTGTGTTATTGCTTCCACATTGTGTGTGTCTGCAAGTAGGTGTTTGTACTTGGGTGTGCCCTAGGCCCTGAGTGTTGGCCCTCCTTGTATCAATTGTGTTATTTTTTTTCTATCACATGGTCTTGGAATCCATATTTATATAAAGTCCAAGGGATGCGTACAAGCTTCAAACCAATGTGTCTTTTGATAACTAAAACCTAACCCTAAGATCAACAAATAAATAGTAATAGTTACAGCTAAAGAATGGTTAACATCCTTGTCTAAAAATTCTTATCGACCATAAGGACTCAAAATAATGGTCACTAAAAAATCACTTGTGATTTATTAGAAATAATTCAATATAATGATTATGTGTTAAGATCATTATGGTACTAAAACCATATGTCCATCTAGATACTTTGTCTGATAATGGATATTATCACTGGTATATTGAACAACTTCATAGACAAGAAATAGATCATCAATGTTGTCTACCACCTTCTGGCATCATCTATCCTCGTGAATATTCTTCAACAAATGTTTGCATGTGATCATCCTTCAGTATTAGAAGATGGATCCATAATACTTGCCACCTTTGAAACCCTGCATGAAAATGATAACGACGTATCAAATACTAAAAGAAACCCTAAGTAGCATAAAGATATAATTAAAATATACAAAATGACAAAGAAAAGTCCATGTCGATGTTGTCAGCCAGGAATTATATCCTTTTCACCATTGGGGACACATGTCATCATCACGCAATGCATTTAAGGTTAAAAATCATGCATATTTTCTTTGAGGCATTACACCTCTCATTAATCTTCTCCTTGCTTTAATAGTCAATTAGTGTTACTTAGAGCTTGTGGTTCTGGGACACATGTCATTCAGGCGTGTTCCCTTGAAGACTAAAGGTCATGCATCTTCTATTTGAGGCATCACACCAACTATCGATCATCACTAATCTTTAACCGTTGATCAACCTTAAGCCTTTCATAACACTCGATCATCTTTTTTTCCTGGTTAAAACATCATCATCAATCCTAACCACGTACAAAAAGATAGGAGCTTTAGAAGCATGAAATTTAACTTTCTTCATAAATGACATGCATCCTCATCAACCTACTTGGCCAATACGGTAATGCTAGCTATTATCCTTGTTGTCTTATTTCTCAAAACGTCTATGGGCCCAAAACACATGTTGATCAGGCACGATGCCTTGAACGTTAAATAATATGCATCTCCTATTTAAGGAATTAAGCCCACCATAGATGAAGTCTAGTATTTAATCGTAGATCTCCTTCATTCTCTGCTTGAAGCTTGTGGGACCAAGACACGTGGCATAAATGTGTGATCCCTTGAAGAATAAAGAACAATCGTCTTTTCTTTGAGAGACAGCGCTAGTCGTCGGATGAAGTTTGACTTGCTCGATGTATTATTCCTTTGACCCCACCCAACTGAGATCCCAGTAGACATGTGTCCACTAGGCACATTCCCTTGAAGGTTAAAGGACATTCATCTACCAATCACAGGATTACGCCAACCGTAGATCTTTGCTAAGGTTTAACCGTGAACCACATCCTCCAAAAGGCCTGATAATAAGCATGATACTTTGACCCTAAAATCCATGTGGGATAATGGTGTTGAGTATAATACTTAATAAAACACTAAATCAGAGAAACTATCTATTGCGACCAAGGTGATGCAAATGATAACCTCTGTAGGAGATGCAACATAACCATGGGGATACAACCTACAAAAATACAACATAGAGTTGGGCAAAGATAATATAATAAAAATAATAAAGTTAGGAAAATCCCACAAAAACATAAGTAACGGCTAGATCTATGAATATGAAAATAAGACTAAAGGATAAAACATAAGAGTTTATTTGATATAGGTAAAAGAAATACTTCCCTGAGATTTTTTGAATATGCAAATTGATCTACAAATATGGGTTCCACCAGTGGCTCTTTTTGGAGATGTGTGTTCATACTTGGACACAATAAGATCTTAGTTATCTCTAGAGAAGCAGACCAAGTATCTACACTTTACCTAATGCAAATTGAAATTGGGAAGGCCCAGGCCCCCAAAGTGAACACTGATTCTTTCCTCTATCAAACACATTATTTTGTTCATGCAGTAATATGAACATCCTAAGAATATTATCATTTTTTTATCTCAATGTATATCATCTCCTGGTCAGCTGACTTCCCTTTTAATTTTTGAATTAGAGAAAAAAATTTATGCTTGTATTCATCTTCACATATGGTTGCAAGCCCTTAATTCACCCTCTGTAATGAATTATAGATTTTGCATTTGTTCCTTAAGTATTCTTCATACCTTTTTGGACATTTATTGAGAAAACCTATTATTTTATTATGTCCTTCCTCCTCGGGAAAACCTTTTAAATCAAATTTATTGACATATTTAATATTATCATGATTTTGGTTTCCCTTTTTGCTTTCTGATTCAGTTTTTGACTGTGCACTTATCCTGAGAGAGATATTTTTTCCAAGATCATCTTCTACCTTACACATCTAAAAATTTCATACCCATATTTCTGTTTAGATTCTCCATAGTTTCAAGATTTGAAAAATCACATATTTCTTTAGCCTATTCTTCTATTGATGACATTATACTCTCAACATTATAGCATTTGTCTTCAAAACTCAGTATACTAACTATAATATTTGTACATATTTCACCCCTCTTATATAATGGATTTGAAAGAATTATGAGATCATTCTTACATGTGCCTTCTCCTGTGTGTTGATCACAGTACATACTTTTACCATATGGATCATCTTTTTGAGTGTCTTCATGTACTTCATCAACCAGGCCAATATCTTCATTATCTGGATAATCTTCAGAACTTTCTTTCAACATATTCTCATCATTACGCTTGGCTAATTCAATCTCATTTTTACAAGTCTGATATGAATTCTGCTCATAGGATGAAATAATGCATATCTCACTTTCTAAATACACTTTGCCATACATATTTTGAGTTTCATCATCCTCAAAGTGATCACTAGGCCCACTGCCTTTATCATGATGTTGATGAACTTGAATGCATAGAAAATATTCTTCTAATAATGAATCCAAAGACAGAGAACACAAAATTATCTTCCTCTACTTCCTCTTAAAAAACTAGATTCAGGAACATAGAAAATTCAGGTACATCTTCGTGAGAGTTTTCATCAGGATTATTGGATGTTTCATCAACAAGACTAATATCTTCATTGACATTATTTTATAAAACTTCATGCTGTTCATATATTGCATGTTGTTCTATTTCATCTCCTCTATTTTATTCTTTGAAGTTATCATCTCCTTTTTCTAGTACTCCTTGAATATATACTGATCTATTAACATGTTTACTGTATTGGATTGAGAAAAAATTTGCACCATTTTTATGAACATATTTTTGATATTCAATGTCTAATAAATTTAAAATTTCTTATGTACTGAGTGTAATCACCTAAAAATGGTCATCAAATCCCTAGACCCCCAATCTCAATAATTAATCAAGAAACCCTAATCTTGATTATTCTAAGTCCTAAATCAAACAGGAAATTCATCAAATTTGAACTGATCTGACCTAAACCCTAGGTCCTAATCGATCATCATACTTGATTAATTAATTAATTCCTGAAATCACATTACATTGGAAAATATATCTTATGTTAATTATTTAATTGATATTTTGATATATTAATTAAATAAAAATACAAAATTGTCAATTAAATCAAAAAAATGAATTAAATTAATTAATAAAAACAAATATGTATTTAAAATCAATTAAATTATTAAAAGTGCATATGACATCATCAAATCCAGTTAACTAATTTATCATTTTGGAAACAATCCAGTTCCACTCAGTTAACTAATTCTTCATTGTTTATCATTTTGGAAATATTTCAGTTAACTGAAAACGTTTTTTGGAAGTTTCCAAAATAACTGATCAGTCAATTCAGTCAACTAACTCTTTCGACCAATCGAATCACTTGCACATGGATTATGCTTCTTTAATCGAATCTGAGCCACTCTTTTTGTTCGATCTTGACTGTCGATTCGAGAGATATTTCTATAAAAGAGAAACTCTTTTCCTTCACAAAGGATCCTAGATTTTTATTATCATTATTATTCTGTATTTTTCATTCTATATTTCTTGCATCTTCTCCACCCCTCCTCCCCATACCCACATTGCTTCTTCCACTACCTCCCACCCTCCTACCCGTGTTGTAATCTCCCTCCATCACTCACCTCCTCTATGCTAAATCTTAACTCCCTCCCCCTGTGTTTCTTCTTAGCCTCCCAACCGTGCAGTGTTCCTAAATCCATTGTAGATCTAACCCCACTCTTCATGTTTGGGCATGAGTAGGCACCAGTGTCTGTAGGGAACCTCACGTTTCCCTTTCATTTGTAGGATTTTGTAGCTAAGCATCAAATTACTAATCCCAAAATGTTCCAAACAATCTATTTCCATGTATTTCTATGACCTTCCACTAAGGAGTTCTACAATATGATGTCGTATATTTAAACCATAATAGAATTGAGTATGAGATCTTATATCCAAATGGGACTTTACAAGATGCCTGAGAACAAGGGGATTTCCTTCCAACAAAGTGGCTATTGCTGATGATTTCCTTCCATAGTGGTCGCTAGCATAGAAACTTCCTCATCAATAACCTTTCATTTTCCATTCAGCTTGATTTTATTAGTATACTGCGCCAAACTCCCAAATCCTACAGTGCTTAGGCACAGAGGCTGAGCTCGGGGATACTTGTTTAAATTTGACACCCATCTAGACATTTTTTTGCAGTGTTAATTGTATTTTGTGTCGGCCACTTAACCATCAAATTTAACCTGGGGAACTACTGACCTCAGTAGCATTTGAAAATCTTTAGCCCTCACCATTGGGCTTTTTAATTTGGCAGTCTGACTTTGAACCCGCATATCTTTCTTGTTTTAGGTCCTTTTCTGGAGCATTTTTTTTATTTGGGGTAGATTCTTGCAAAGATCATTGTGATGTAGTTTTTTTTGATTTTTCTTGTTGGATTGTTCATAAATCACTATTTTTGATGACTGTACCTACCTAATCCTTCATTTTACAGCTTCTGGAGCCTCGTACGGGCTCATACGACAACATTTTTGAATGCTTTTTTTTTAAAGTGCATATTTTCTCGTCTAGTTTCTAAATATACAATCAATTTTTTTATTTTTTGGATTTTCTAACACTGACAAGTTTTGGGCTTGGTTGTTCTCCTGATTATCTTATTGATTGTAGCCTAACAGTGGTTTATAGGATGCTGAAAAAGAAGAATAAAACACAGGCTACTAACAAATCATCTTGCAGGTTGCCTTGATTGATAGAACACTAAACATTGTGCTTGTATTTTGTTTTTATTTTATGAAAATAGGAATGCACATGCAAGACTTTTTAAAATTAACTTTTGTCTGATGTTTTAAGGATGGCCATAATGTCAGGAAACTATGCTCTCACCCTTTTGGGATGATCAAAAATCTAGAAACATTTATTGTCATTTGCCATTTGAGATCTGCAACGTTAGATGGCATGTCCAAGTGGGAAAAAGTACTCACCCTTGGAGAACGACCCAAGTGAGAACAAGCTAATGCCAAGCTTCTTCAACTCACTATAATAAAAACACTACTTGAAGCCAAAACCTTGAAAGATAAGTGGCATTTGAGCTTATACTCGGCTCTCGCCTAACATGAAGTAGGGCCTCCGGGTCTCAATCACGTATCATGAACTGCTTGTGCTAAGGTGCTCTATAGGGTTAGCAGTCAGAATCACACTTGTGTGGACATAGAGGATATGCTTAAATGAAGACCCTTACTAAAACCTTTTTCAGATAGTGGCCAAAATCCTTTCTACTTGTTGATACAGGCGTTGTGAGACGCGCATGCCTAAGAAACCTCTCATGTACCCCTCTTGTTGAGATAGTAAATTTATCAGGATCCTCGGATCTTGAGAAATTTGAAGCTTGGTAGGCTAGGGAAGTGTGTGTCGTGGAAGGGAGCTAGTGCTTCCAAGCTTCTAACTGTTCAACTTGAATGGGTATTTTATTATAAGAGGATTCAAACAAGTATTGTCCATTTCTCACCACCTAGGAATAAGGTTTGCTTGATGTGCTTAAATAGATAAGGGCTTCTTGATGTGTCTGGTGTGAGTGTTCACTACAACAACAAAAACAACAACAAAAATGATCAAACAATTTGGAAAACTATACACTTTGGATATTTTTCTATCTTGTCTCGTCTGAAACTTCGACTATCTTGTCAAACTCTGTCGAAACTCTGTCAAATTAGTTTCAAAAACTTGTCGAAACTTTGTCTTTCATCAGTCTATCCTACTACATTCAGTCTGTTCTCAAATTTGCACTGTCATAACGCTTTTTCTAGTTTGCATGCAACTGTAATCTATTGTTATTCCAACCTATCATTGTCTTGAAATCTTATATTGTTACACTTGTCCAAAATGTCAAGCCCAAAACTAGGGCAAAACACACACAAATTTTTTTTTTTTTAAAAACACATAATTACGTACAACTAACAATGGTTGAGTTGGAAAGGTGATAGAAAGGTAGAGGTAACCTTCGAGTTACAAGGTATAGATGCAGATTGGATAAGGGTCATGTGACAAACATATGCAGAATTGGGCGTCATCTTGTTCCACGGGTTATATGAATACTTAACTCAGGATGATCTAACTCTAATTCCATGTCTAGAATCATGATGGTAGATAGTGGTTAAAAACATATGTTGATCTAGGTTGCCCTAATCCTTACTTATCTCTTAATCTAGATTACAACTTAATCCATGCACATCTAGTTCATGTATATATTCTACTCTTTTTTTTTAAACATCATCAATTGACATGCTTAAAATTTAAGAACAATTTCACTATACCACACAACTACTAATTAAAATCTAATAGCTGAAATCAATCTGATTTCCTAACCTACCAACATCATTAATAAAATTATTCCCCTATGATGAAAACACATGCATTCCTAATTCATCAATCCCTAACATACAATTTTAAAATTAACCTTTTTATTAGACATTTGAATTATCCTCTAATACAAAATTTAAATTAACTTTTAATTGAGATCGAGCATAACCCCTAACCCCCTGAACACAAGAGTAATATAATCCCTCTTTTTGATAATAAAATAAAATTTAACATTAACTATACATTTGAATAAATTGAGTAATTCCATTTCTCTAATAGACTAACCAAAATTCTAGGCCAAAATCTCGATTAATTTAATTCACAAATCTCACAATCTTAAAATAATCTAAACAAATAATGTTAAGAACCCATATAAAATGATTAAAATCAAATCATGTTAATAAGTCCATCCATCCTCAAAACACTAAAGTAATTAACCTAATGATTTATACTACATTATTAAATTAATTTATATATGCCTAAAATACTCCACAATTAATGATTAACACAAAAAGGAATTAGATCCCATTTACTAACTTAACTATCTACTAATTACTTGTTAATCTAACCTAACTATCTAATAACTACTAATCCTAACTATCCACTAACTCCCTATCCCATCACAAGGGACATTTCAGCAAGGGAGGGGTTCGAATTCCCAAGGAGGAGTGCGGGCCAAAGGACTTGGTTTGGGGGCCCACCACCCAACTAACCCCATCCTAATGCAAGAATTTTGCATGGCAAGGATGAGACAGTAAGGAAGGTGGCACGGTTTTTGAGCAGGGAAGGTGATAAGTTCCCAGGGCCCACCATCATATCTCCATCCCCCAAGGAGAATTTTGCAAGGAAGGAAGAGGGGAGTTGACTTGGGTAACAAGGCATATGACATGTCAGAAGACATAAACGATGCATGAAAAATGGTGCAGGCTTAGGGGAGTACAAGAAACATATAAGAAGCCCCAATTTTTTTTTAATCATTATAAACTTTACACAGTCCAATGTCCAATGCAAGAGATAAAGAGGTAAAGGTGGGGCCTATGAAAAGGGTAAAAGCTAGGTAAGTTTAATTTAGAATTTAGGATTAAATTACATGGTTATGTTAATGAGATTAGATTACAAATTTAATTAGAGATAAAGCACATTGGGAAAGGATTATTATTTGTGGTAAGGAGAATATTTCCTTTCCCATATAAATTCCAGAGAGTAATTTTTCTCTAAATATGCAAAGTGCTATGGGCTTTGTTTGCTATAAGCTCTTCTATTTTGATTTACTTGGTTCAATTTCTGTAAAAGATCATAGTGTGCATTAGGATTGATTTATTTGAGAAAAATACTAAAAGGACTAATAATATTAATTGATTTCTATATTATCATACTAACTAGTTTGATTTTTTATTGTTAGCAAGGTTATTTCTTCTCAAGAGTTGAAATTGAAATGGAGATTTTTATTGTAGAGAGTTGAATCTATGGAGATATAATTAGAGACTTTCAAAGGGAGAAATGGAGTGTTCCAATAACTTGAAGACTTACATTTACATACATGATGGAGGTTTCAAGATTCAAAATTCCTCAAGATTTTAGGAAATGAAACTATTATATTGTCTTTCTCTTTCAATATTGGGTATCCCTCTATACATGTATGATTAACTTCTTTTCTTTTAAGAAATAGAATGCAATATGCATGAACTAAATATTCCATCAGTTACATTATGGTACTCTTACAATCTACATTTACACATCTTCAAGATGATAATCTACACAATACTTGAATGGTATGCAACATATCTTCTTTTAATGAATCATTACATAAAGAAGGAGATCTCTTCACATCTAGCTTGAAAAGATTCAAAATTGAACATTACAACAATCACAAGGATGAATTTTAATAAAATCAGTGACTATGTTGTTAGAATAGTCCCAAAGGATAACTGAGAGGGGAGGGGTGAAGCAGTTATCAATAACTTTAATTCTTTCCTTCTTTAACTTTAGAATACAACAAAGTAAATGCTTAATCAGATAACACAGTACACAACACACAATTTGATTATGGGGAAACCAAATGGTAAAAACCACGGTGAGAATTAGCACCCATAATGAACTATACTTGTTTATAGTAATCCCTGTTAGAAGATATTTCAACCCTGTTGTGTGTGTGTATTTGGGTACCTGATGAAAACAACACAAACACTAAATAGGTCATTACATTAGTCCAAATGGTTAGATAAAACATTCAAAACCACTAATATCGGCCTATTGCCTTCTAACTAGAAAGAGTGTGATTAGTTTCATATTAGCCCTCAGAATATGCTACAAATCAGTGACTAATACTATTCTAGCATGAAGGATTTAATTCAAAACTAAACTAAAAAGATGATAAAGCATGTATTCTAGCTCTAAAAGATGAAACTAAAACAATACAAAAGCATGGAATAAAGACTAGAATGTAAATCTAAGATGAATTCAACAGCATAACAATGTATTTTTGATCTAATGTGAAGGCTTATTTGCTCTCAAAATAGGCTTCTATTTATAGAAGAATGGGAGAGAGAGAGAGGGGGGACAAGGTTCATTTATGAATTAGAAGACCCATAAATGAAGATGTAAGA
>MU224979.1:2027477-2041942 GCA_018584345.1 Thuja plicata | reverse complement strand
AATACTTATCTTGTTTTCATAGTCTGATGTTAAAGTGGTTAGCAACTTGTCCATTATATCTTCTTCTGATATTTCTCCACCATTGTTTCTGATTCCAAAGACCGCTTCATTTATCCTCTGATTGTAATCTTTAATGTTCTCTTCAGGTAACATCTCAAGACTGTTGTATTTCTTTTTCCATGTCTTTCTACATACATTATTTTCTTGAATATCTCCTTCAAACATATCTTCTAAATACTTCCATATGGTATATGCTCTATCAATTTTCTTGATCTCAGAAAATTCATTGTCGAATAAGGTGTTGATTAGGGCTTCTTTGGAAATTGCATTATTGGTAAATGTATCCTTTTGTCTATTAGTAACATCATCCTTTGCAAGGTCTTTCAGAGATGGAATTACAACTTCTTGTGTAGCAATTTCAAAGATCTCAAAGCCAACACATTGCAGATGTGTTATCATTTTTTTTTTTCAATCCAGATAATTTTCTCCATCGAACTTAGGGCTTTCTTTTCTGAAGTAAGACATATGATCTACCTTAAGTTGTTAGGCTTCTTCTCCAAGGCACTTGGCTCTGATACCAATTGTTAGAATAGTCCCAAAGGATAACTGAGGGGGGGGGTGAATCAGTTATCAATAGCTTTGATTATTTCCTTCTTTAACTTCATAATACAACAAAGTAAATGCTTAATCAGATAACACAGTACACAACACATAATTTGATTATGAGGAAACCAAATGGTAAAAAGCCCGATGGGAATTAGCACCCACAATGAACTATACTTGTTTATAGTAATCCCTGTTAGAAGATATTTTAACCCTGTTAGGAGTTGTACTTTACAATGCAATAAGTATAGTGACCTGGTTAAGGGTTGGACCCTGTTAGGAGTCTTTTACAAATAACCCTATTAGGGGTGGTGGACTCACTGTCCAAAAGCTCACTGCTTGACGGTGAAGGCTACAACCTTCTATATAATAGATATGCACTATATTTGATGATGAACTATAGAGTAGACCTACTGTCTTGATCTATTCTAGTGTATTACAATATTTCACTTATTCTTCACATAGAGTCTTGATGAATGAACCAACTCTGATAATTTGCTCTATACATCTTTCTTCTCTTTTCGTATGATTCACACTTGGCGTATCACAATTGACTTTCTATAAGTATCTTTCTAAAAGTATGAGATCATGGGACCTGTAAGACAACTCTTCATAACATCCTTGTCGGCTCTACTAAGCACGCAAGCATAATTAAAACCATGCAAGTATAAACTGAATAGACGCGACGCTTCACTAAGTCAGCCTCACCAAATTAACTCTAACTTTGCAATCTTATTGAAACATGTTTGGCACCTTTAGATGAATATCATTAACTCATAACTAATCGTGAATATACACACACATATCCTGAAGATAGATGCAACTCAAGAAACACGTTACATATGTCAGCTCTAAATAGATGCTCTTCCAGAACTGTAACTACCAATAACAGAATTACACAAATTGACTAAAACATCATATCTGGATCTACGTATATCAACATAACATAATAAACATGTCAAAAACATATATCTAACCACTCAAGTCTTTATGTCATCATTCTAATAAGTACATACAGAATTACTACTGTGTATTATATGTTGTCATCAATGACAAACATATAATCAATCAACTACTCAGAATCAAATCTCCAACATATGCAACATTGAAGTTGCTTACACACAACTACCCCCAAATAGGGATTTCTTTCAAGCTTCTTTCACCATCTTCATGACTTCAAAAACCTGCAAATTTCATGAGGGAAACCATGGACCTCACCTCCCAACCAAGGCCTCAAAGAGGCCACCCCTGAGCTTGGAGAACCAAGGCTAAACAATATTTCACATCCAAATTCTCACAAACATTTTATATGCACAAAAACAACAATAAACTCCCAACCAAGGTTTCACAAATGAGTTTTCCAAACCTATTGAAGTAGGGTGAAGGTGGGCTTTTCCAAGGAGGAGAATGCCATTGCAATTTTCAAATTTCTCAACAAGAGTTTTCCATGCCTCTCCAAGGCTATATTGACATTCCTTCCATTTACACATTTGTCTATTTCTATAACAAAAATAATATTTACAACATGGCTTCATGGAGCCCATACTCCATGAAATTATCCCTCTTCTCCAAGAGAAGAGACTCTCACTACAATGGAGAGCCCAACTAACCCCTTCACCCAAGGCCACTTCTTCCCTTCCCAAAGGGTGAGTAATGCCTTAACTCCCATGAAAAACACTCCCAATCCAAAAGAACAAGAATTGATACAAAAATCCAATTGCATTCCCAACCCAACACATGACAAAAAAATCTACATACAACAACACTATACAAGATTTCATACATAAGCACCATACAAGATTTCATATTCATAAAATAATAACATCCAAATCTTCTTGCAACAAAACAAGCACTTCATGGCAAAGGATACCAACCTTCCAATGTGTTATGGCAAAATGAAACTTGAGAAGAGCCCAAATCCTTATCCTTCCTCCTTCCAAAACCCTAATTGCCTCTAAAATTAGAGAGTGGGTGAACACCCACTAAGTCTCCCAAAACCCTCTAAACAGACCCCCAAAAGTGCACTCAAGACCTAGCAATAATGAGACATGACAACTAGCCTTTTTGTCTCCCCTCTTAATTGTGAGTTTAGTAAGGAGTGTGGGACAAGTTAGATGCATGTGGCCATCTCCATTTTCGCCACTTTTGAAAAGTAGGCATTTTGGAGAGTCATAATGGTGACCTAGGCTTCTCCCATAGGTAAAAACTAGCCCTAACCCAAGGTACGCCCTTAGGGTTAACTAATTTGGTCAAAAAATATACTCTAGGGTCACTTTTAATCTCTCCAAAGTACCCCTAAAGTTCAAATCCGAGTTCCAACATGATGTGATCCCTACAAGACATCTATATGCAAGTGGGATTAATATAATATCATATAAGGTTAGGTGATTCTTGCTCAAGCCCTCATTGACATGTCACTATCCACATGGACAACACAAGTGTCAAGTGACACCAACAAAATACACATCACATTCACAATGACATGTCCAAACAAAAACATAAATTTTAAACTATTAACTCACATTCAGATTATGTTTACAACAAGGATCACATTACAATGAGGTTTCAACCCCTTATTGGATTAAACCTTGGCTTACTCAATTCACATGTGTTTAGCCCTGATTCTCCGAATAATTCCATGGTTCCCTCTCCTGCACACTAAACTTTGAGCATCAGTAGTCCAAGATGATAAAATTACATGTAATATATATTTTCAATTCATAATTAGCAACATTAATCAATAAGCGGAATTAAGTCCCTAATTGAAATTTTCATATAGAAATGTTTAAAACATAAGAATTCCTTAATCACCATGACATAACATCCAGAAAATAGTCAAGTCTAATCATGATCTGGTCTTCTTATCAATTCACTAATCTAAACATATATATAATCAAAATCAACCACCTGTTCCATATCAAAATGTAATCCACACAATATAATCATCATCATAACAAAATATCATGAGTCTTTATCAGGATAATCAAAAGGTGTATCAATGTATCAAAACATAAAGTATCAAAGTGTATATCTATGATGGGTCGGGGTGAGGCCTCACATCCTCCCCCACTAGGCATGAAATTCCTCCTAGAGTTTATCAAAAAGATATGGGTACTAAGATCTCATCTGTGTTGCATCCTCCCATGAAGCCGTGACCTCATCATAACAATCCTACTGGACCCTAACTTGGTCCAGCTCTCAGCCTTGGAGTGCAAGGGTCCATCGGGCTATAATACAAATGGGCAAGGCATCCCAATCTATAATGTGAGACTCATCATAAATATATCTCCGTAGCACAGATACATGAAACACATTGTGGATGTGTGACAGGTTGGGTGGCAAGGCTAGATGGTAGGCAACTAGTCCTATCCTCTCTAAAATCTCAAAAGGTCCAAAAAAGCGAGGCACTAACTTAGAGCCCTTTCCAAAATGGATTGGACTCTTATGCGGGCACACTCTCATGAAGACCCTATCTCCAACCATATACTCATGATCAACCCTCTTCGCATCTGCATACTTCTTTTGTTAATCCTGAGCCTCCCTAAGGCGTTGTCTAATCAAGACAACCTGCTGCTCCATATCTTTGACCAACTGAGGTCCAATAGATACTCTATCCTCGATCATGTCCCAACTCAGTGGTGTCCTGCATGGTCTACCATACAAGGCCTGATATGGTGGTATACCTATAGAAGAATGATGCTCATTATTATAGGAAAACTCAACCAGATGTAGGTATTCCTCCCACTTGACCTGATGGTCCATCACATACATGTATAGCATGTCCTCCAATACCTGGTTAACCCTCTCAGTCTGGCCATCTATCTGAGGGTGATATGCTATACTAAAATTGGGCCTAGTGCCCAACGCTGACTGTAACTCTCTAAAAGGCTGATGTGAACAAGGAGTCTCTATCAGAGATGATCTTACAGGGAATGCCATGAAGTCTGAAAATATCCTGCAAAACAACCTGAGCTATGTCTCATGCTGTGAATGTAGTACACACGGGTGAGAAGCGGGCAACCTTGGTCAATGTGTCGACTGTCACCAAGATAGCATCATGGTGGTGAGAAGACATAGGGAGACGAATAATGAAGTCCATAGATATAGTATCCCACTTCCACTTAGCAATCTCATGTGGCTACAGGAGCCCACCTGGATGACTATGCTATGCCTTCACTCTCTGGCATTCTAGACATCTAGCAACTATGCTAGCAATCTGCAACCTCATACCCGGCCAATGATACAACTATCTTAGATCAGCAAGCAACTTCTTAACTCCCAAATGAGCTGCATAGGGTGCTCTGTGAGCCTCAAGCACAATAAACTCCTGCAAGTCACTCGTAGAAGGTACATAGATGCATCCCCTATGACATAGAAGTCCATTGGACTCCAAGGAATACTCTATAATTCTTCCCTCAAGGGGTCTCTGAGAATGGATAAACTGACAAATCTCCACATATAATCCATCCACTGGCAAATGATGAAAAATGTGGTCCCTCAAATCTGTACTAGAAGTCATAGATGAGAGTTGATGTTGCCTCCTACTCAAGGCATCTGCAACTACATTCTCTTTCCCCTTGATGTAATGAACATCAAAATCATACTCACACAAAAACTCCATCCATCTCCTCTGCCTAGCATTAAGATTGGGCTGTGTAAAGATATACTGTAGGCTCTGGTGATCTGAATGAAGCTCAAATCGGTGACATAGAAGGAAATGTCGCCATCTCACTAAAGCATGAACCACCGCTGCGAGTTCTAGGTCATGAGTAGGATAATTGATTTCATGATTCTTTAGCTTCCTATACTTGAAAGCTATGGGACGACCCTCCTGCATAAGGACTTCTCCTAAACCATCCAATGAAGCATCAGTACATACAACAAAATTTGTAGAAGGATCTGGCACTGCTAAAATTGGTGCACTAGTGAGGGCTCTCTTGAGCTCCTCGAAATCTCTCTCACACTTCTTTGTCTATTCATACTTCTTCCCCTTTCTCTGAAGGGAGGTGATGGGATGAGCTACTCTAGAATATCCTACCACGAAGCATCTGTAATATCCTGCTAAGCCCATAAAACTTCTGACCTTCATGACACTAGCGGGTGCTAGCCAATCCATAATAGCTCTAATATTTTATGGGTCTACAGAGATCCCATCATCGAATATAATGTGACCAAGATAATGCACCTCAAGTCTAAAGAAGGCACGCTTTGACAAGCTGCCATATAACTAATTCTCTCTCAAATGCTGCAGAACCTGTCTCAGATGCTCCTCATGCTCCTCCTCATTGCGAGAATATATCAGAATATCATCAAGGAACAGTACTACAAATTTATCCAAAAATGTACAAAATACTCCATTTATGAGACTCATGAACACAGTTGGAGCATTCATGAGGCCAAATGGCACTACTGTGAACTCATAGTGACCATACCTCGTGCGAAAATTAGTCTTGTGGATATCACTTTCCACAATCTGTAACTGATGGTACCCAGACTTTAGATCTATCTTTGAGAACACTCAGGCACCCTGTAACTGATCAAATAAATCATTGATCCTGGGAAGTGGGTATCAGTTCTTAATTATTACTTTATTCAATTGTCGATAATCAATGCACAATCTAAGTGACCCATCCTTCTTCTTCACAAAAATCACAGGTGCACCCCAAGGTGATACACTAGGTCAGACATGCCCTTTCTCCAAGAGCTCTTCTAACTAAATCTTGAGCTCATTGAGCTCATTTGTGGTCATCCTGTAAGGTGCTCTAGATACTAGCTCAGCTCCTGGTACAAGATCTGTGTGAAAATCAACTGCCCTAGGTGGAGGCATATCGGGTAACTCAGTAGGAAATACATCTGCAAACTATTGAAGAATAGGATAATCCTTGAGCGAAGGCTCCCCTCCTAAATCCTCCTCTCTATCACTAATGGTGATGGCAAATAACTAACATCCCTTCTGCATGCACCGCCTAAGCTGCATAGCGGAAATAATGCAAAGGGATATGGGTCTTTGTACCCCAAATATCACTAAAGAAGTGTCGTGATCGTCAACACACTCAACCCTCTTCTGACGACAATCCACCTTGGTGTTGTGGGCACATAGCCAATCCATGCCAAGGACTACATCATAAGAACCTAGAGGGGTAATGCAGAGATCAGTCATTGTGATAAGGTCTCCAATCTGAATATGACAATTGCGAACTAAGGAACTAATGGAAACTCTAGCTCCTGAAGCTAACTCAACCTCCCAACTGACATCCTATCTAACTGCCACCGGCCTGTAACACTCCACTTCATAGGGAGATATAAAGGAGTCTGTGGCTCCTGAAGCAAACAAGATAGAAACATTGATACCCTGTATCATACATGTGGCCTCAATGACTGTGGCCTGGTGCTCGGCTTGGCGGTTATCAACCGCTGCAAAAACTCTATGGGATCTACCCATATCTCCAACTGTAGGCTCTGAGGTAGCTCCTCTCTGACCACTGGCTGACTATCCTTGTGGGCACTCTCTTGCTAAATGACCCATACCACCGCAAGTGTAACATGGCCCATGGGTCTGAATCTGCACTCCCTGTGTCCTAGGTTGTTGTGACTCTCTGGTCCTACTAGAACCACTGTATCCACCCCTAGAGGACTGCTGAGTCCTAGCTGACTGTGTCTGAGGGGTCTGTGTCCTATGATCCTGTCTAGGGCCCTAAGACTACCACTATTTGGGCTTAGAGCCCTGATAACCCTGTGAATGCCTCTGTCTGGAATCCTATTGGGATCTCTGCTACTAAGACTGTTGACCCTTAAAGGATCTTGCTGAGTGATTCTGTTTCCCTTTCCAAGGGGGTCTATGTTGTCCTTCCTGCTGGGAAGAGGGGTTTTGGTGCTGGGACCAATCCTGAGACTCCTGTCTAGTATGGATATCCTCAGCTACAAGTGTCGTCTCAACTGCCCCTCTGAACGTGGTAGGGAATGCTAGGCGTACTGTGCTCTGAAGAGACATATTAAGCCCCTTAATGAAATGGTGAATACGCATTTTCTCGTCCTTCATGTAATCAACATATGGTAGATAGTGGTTAAGAACATATGTTGATCTAGGTTTCCCTAATCCTTACTTATCTCTTAATCCAGATTACAACTTAATCCATGCACATCTAGTTCCTGTATATATTCTACTCTTTTTTTTTTTAAACATCATCAATCGACATGCTTAAAATTTAAGAACAATTTCACTATACCACACAACTACTAATTAAAATCTAATAGCTGAAATCAATCTGATTTCCTAACCTACCAACATCATTAATAAAATTATTCCCCTGTGATGAAAACACATGCATTCTTAATTCATCAATCCCTAACATACAATTTTAAAATTAACCTTTTTATTAGACATTTGAATTATCCTCTAATACAAAATTTAAATTAACTTTTAATTGAGATCGAGCATAACCCCTAACCCCCTAAACACAAGAGTAATATAATCCCCCTTTTTGATAATAAAATAAAATTTAACATTAACTATACATTTGAATAAGTTGAGTAATTCCATTTCTCTAATAGACTAACCAAAATTCTAGGCCAAAATCTCGATTAATTTAATTCACAAATATCACAATCTTAAAATAATCTAAACAACTAATGTTAAGACCCATATAAAATGATTAATTACTATATTAATAAGTTGTTTCAATATCAATTAAAATCAAATCATGTTAATAAGTCCATCCATTCTCAAAACACTAAAGTAATTAACCTAATGATTTATACTACATTATTGAATTAATTTATATATGCCTAAAATACTACACAATTAATTATTAAAACAAAAAGGAATTAGATCCCATTCACTAACTTAACTATCTACTAATTACTTGTTAATACCAAGTCCTTTTTTCAATTTTATCATCTTTGTCTGTGTTTTCCTTGTTATGAGTTGTGAGAGCAGGATCGTTAACCTTGACTCAAGATCAGAGTCTTTTGCTATCTCCTCCTCAGTTGGATGTTTTTCTTTTGGTCTCTTTTGTCTTGGACTTGGACAACACTTTAGGTATCACCACAGTGTCGGTCAGGCGAACCAACTTATTTATGCCTCTGAAAACTAGAAGTCATTTTAAGGAACTCTGGAAATCTATGAACTTGCTTCCCAATTTTGTATTTTGTTGTATAGGTTCTGTATGAATTTTCACAAATCTATGTTCTCATCAACATCATAACTAGTTTTTCTTTGATTGCAATCCTTTGATAGTCTGACTTGTTGTTGTTTCAAGATTTGATTTCATTGTGCTGGTCCAAGTGACTTGATACTTTAATCATTTTTTCTACACTGTCATTATTCTAGGTTGTGAGAGTAGGTTCGTTAACCTTGACTCAAGATTGGAGTCATTGCTTCTCTCTCTCAGTTGGAATTTATCTCCTTTTTCCTTTGGTCTTGGACTTAATCAGCACTTTAGATATCACTTTGGCACTTGTCAGTCAATCAATAAATTTTTCATAGCTCCTCTTCAATATTCTATGCAAGCACATCAACCCAATCTTACAATGTTTAGAAGCAAATGGGCTAAACCTTATGGTCCTAACAACGCGCAAGAAGAGATTCTTATGGAAGCCTTATCAAAACAACTTCAAACTATGCAATCTGAACTCCAAGAATTAAAGGGGGAAAAGGATACACAATCCAACAAGTCCTCATCAATATTTCCTTTTCTCTATGATCGGGAGTCATCCATACTTCCTTTCTCTTCAAAATCAGATGAAAGTCTTTTCTATCTGCAAAAGAAAGATATTGCAAGTCAAGAAGTGTCTAATTATCCTTTAGAGAGAATCTTTACTCCTTTGGGACAATCTTATAAATCAGCATTGGAGGAACTTCTTGAGAATGATCTCATCACATTACACCAAGACACATCACATGGACGAAGATTCTTGAGTAACTATTGTGGATATCATCAACATAATGAGCATAAAACTTCATCTTGCATGGAGTTGAAACATAAATTCCAAGATCTCGTAGATGATGGCATAATCAAAGTGGAAAATTCTAATGAATCATCTAGTGAAGTATTAATCTCGAGCATGATCAATATCAAGAATCCCTGTCTAGCAATGGTTCACATATCACATCTACTTCTTCCACCATTTCTCCATCTCTTAAAGCTTCACCATCTCTATCAAGAACTTAACCTAATGATGACTATGTCTACCCTCAGGGACTACCTCTAAAACATATCCAAGCTAATCAACAAATGCCTGCAAGTCTTTCTCAAACTTCAAAGATCATAGACCCAAAGCTTTCATGTGCTTCAATGCTTATCATGCCTATTGCAAATGATTTTCCATCAGCTTGTCAAGAATCCCCCATACAGACCAACACTCCTACATCATCCTTAGAAGTGGCTCCATGTCAAGAGGGTAATCCAAAGTGTGAAGAGAAAAATATCTGTAATGATCAAGATCAAGACACCATCCATCTTTATCCAATGGTTGACCAAAGTCACATATCTCAAGGGTCTCATGATGATCCTCTCATCCCCTTCCATTTCTTCCATGAAGATAGCCCTCCATCTCCCAAGAAAGATCAATATATCCTTTCTGGAATCTCTAATGGGCCTATTAAAAATCAAGAGAAAGGTACCATTTGTACACCTAAAGATCCTTGTCAAGATCAGAGCATCCCATCATCTCCTTGTCATACCCCTTCATATCCACCTCAATAAACCATCATTCCTCTAAATCTCTTGTATAATGATAAATCACATCAAGCTTTAGTTGCTCCTATCAAAGCTACTAATGCTCCTATTGATATAAATATGAACTCTAATGAGAAGAGCCTTGGTCATGCAGCTCACTCTAAAGATGTTGATATCTCTTCCACATCTTATATCCCTCCATTCAAATGTAAGAATCATCCTTCTCCATCCTCCAAATCCATCCTTGGTCCATATATCCCAAAGCTAAAACCGTCAAACCTTCCATCTATATTGGGTCCTTATATAACTCCATCCACCATATCTATCACTACTAGATTGTCATCCACATACCCTATCCCTTATCAAGATAAACAAATACACACATCATTTAAATCTCCCTATCAACCCATCCATATGAACCAGTCATATCAGCCCTATACATCCACACTCCCCAAGTCTTTTGGAAGTAATTTGGATGTGCAACGAAGAAATCATAAATACAAGAATCCACTTACATATGAAGATCACTATGTCAAGTCTAATTGACATGTGATTACAAAGGAAAATGAAATATTCAAGAGACCGCAAAGGTCCACTAAGAAAAGAATAAAATCAAAGCAAATACAGGTTCCTAAATCCATCATGGAAGAATTGCATTCTAAATCATCCAAAAGAAAAGTAAAATCAAAATCTATGTGGATTCCCAAGTCTCTTCCAAAGGACTTGGATACAAAAATAAAATCAAAAGTTATATGGGTTCCCAAGTCTCTCTTAAAAGGCTTGAACAAAAAGGAAAAGTCAGAGTTGGCATCCAAGCTTCCAAAGTCTTCCACTTCATCTCCATCTCAACATCTCCCATCTTCTAACTCCATCTTGGGTCCTCGCATACCAAGATCCATATCCACTCATCCATCAAATCCTCAAGATATTCCTATATATGTTGTAAACCTACCTGTTGGGAGCACGCTCAAACATGCAAATGTTAGAGATATAAAATCATTAAACTACACTAACATGTCTAAAAAACATACTTCAAAACATGATTTCCATCATAACCTCCAATGAGCTAAACAATGGAACCCAATGCCTTGTTTATTTTCTCTAATATATGTTATGTGGGTGTGATCTCCCAACACAATATCAAAATCCCACTTTGATTAATTGCATGCTATGGATTGAAACTAAATGCAACTAATGGATATAATGAAGAGTTCAAGAACAAGTATGAGGAACTTGTCTCAAGCCTTCACCAAATGTGGATGAAGATGCAAGAAAAAAGAAACTAAGATTCATTCCATGATTACCTAAGATGTGATTTATAAATGATCTAAAAGTATAAACATTAAAATGAGCTCTAAAATTCAAAATCTAAATTAGCATGATAACAATGCATAAAATGAGAGATGATTTGCTCTTGACAGAGGCCTCTATTTATGGATTTTTTGGAGGAGAGAGAGGGCTTGGATGAGGTAGAGCTCATGTGGCATCCACATAGGCACCACATGAGGGACACATAGGCCATGCAAGAGGCCAACTTTGCTCACACATGTGTGAGAAACTTTGGATGTGATGGGTCAAAGTGTACGTAAAGTACACATGTGAAGGATCTTGTAAGAGGTGTAAGAGTGTGTAAGAGTTTTAGTCCAATGAAACACTTTTATAAAGTGTAAGAAAGTGTCATCAAGGTTGTAAGAAATCTTTTTGGCACCAAATTAGCATGATTTTGAAAAGTCAAATTTAGAAATTTGCTCACACATGTGTGAGAAAATAATTAGGACTAATATGTGTAGGAATCAAGAAATTAGGTGAGAGTGATGTGAGGTAGGGTAGGATCTAGGTTCAAATTAGCTTAATCCAAATTAAATTTAGATTAATTATGGTTTAGTAGAATTAAGTCATGTGGAGGAATAAATAAATTAAAAATTTATTTAAAAGGGATCAATGAGGGAAATGTATATAAATAAGATTTAATACATTAAAGGGGATGGTATTTAAATTAAATTTAAATACTAAAGAAGGTGAATCATATTTAATTAAATAAATTTAATTAAATAGATAGAAGAATATAACAAATATAGTTAATTAAAATTAACTATAATGTTATGGTAATATTAATTAAATTAATATAAGGACAATTTTTGATGTCTACATTTTGCCCCTCTTTGATGCAGCGTTGAAAGTGGTGTCGCATCAAAGAAAAGAAAATGAGATGCCCTAGAGAGAAAATTAATTATGGTGGGAGATGAGATGATGCCCCCTCGAGAAAATAACAGAAAAAATAAATTTTGTGGAATTTTGTTGATAAAAGGCAGAAGAGAGGAAGAAGAGAGAAAAGGGGGAAATTAGGTGGTGTCGCGAGACACGTCCTTGGGGGGGTAAACCTAGGCTAGATCGGGGACATGATGCCCCAATCGGGATGGGAGAATAAACAAAAACCTTGCCAAGAGAAAAATGCAAAGTGTAATATGACCTAGGTAAAATGCAATCCTAACTACATGATGGCAGTGGGATTTATACTGTGTTAATGTTGGAGAGCACACCCTAGTTTGATTTTGAAAAAGGAGTTATGCACCATGTGATAGAAAACACAAGTGATATGGTTCCTTTGTGGGGACTAGACTCTCAGACAAATAGGTTTCTAGGAACAAGAATGCAAGATATTAGGTATGATGAGACCTATGAAATGTTACTCATGGGGAGACGCAATACATCCAAATATTTTTAGGGATTTGATATGCATGAATCCTGCCCCCAGTGAGGCATACATAGTCATAACTAAATATCAAACATAAATGCACTAACAATCTATGACAAGAAGATCATACCATAAATGACATATATTTCAATATGTACTCACCATAACGAACCAAGATATAAAAGATTGAGGTTTTCGTGAGAAGGCCACATTGAAACAAAAGATAAAATCAACAAAAGGCATCCTAACCAAGTGGTCATTCAGTCCAAAATTTATTTCCATGAATTTTTTTGATGTGAGAATTGATAGAATAGCCGACACTAGAAGGATGCATCCTGATGGGCAAAAGATTGATTGATTGAAATGGGAATTTGCTGGCAATTTCTTGTGAATAGAAAGAAATGAGGAAAGTCGATCTATCTACTGATTTGTTGGAAACATTTGTGGTCACTGTTTCTAGAATAAATCTCAGTGTTGATGGGGTAAGCTCAGTCGTGTAGGAATGCAATTTTATAACAAGAGGAATTAGATGGAATGGGATTGGAAGACAAGAGGAATTAGATAGAAGAGGAAGGTATTGGGATAGAATTGAATTGGAAGAAGATAAATGAATTGGAATATAAGATAAATAAAATGGAAGAGGAATGTATTATATTAGAAGAGAGAATGGGAGAGGAATGAATTGGATTAGAAAATAGATAGAATGGAAGAGGAATGGATTGGATTAGAAGATAGATAGAATGGAAGAGGAATGGATTGGATTAGAAAATAGATAGAATGGAAGAGGAATGGATTAGATTAGAAGATAGAATGGGAGAGGAATGGATTGGATTGGATGATAAAATGGAAGAGGAAGATAAGAGGAATTGGAGAATATGAGAGAATTGGAGGATAAGATGGATGGAAATGGAAGAGAAATGGTTTGGATTAGAAGATAGATAGAATGAAAGAAGAATGGATAAGATGATTGGAAGTTGGAAGGAAGAATAAATAGATGGGAGGAGAGGAAGATAGGAGGAATTGGAGAATATGAGAGAATTGGAAGCTAAGATAGATAGAATGAAAGAGGAATGGATAAGATATTAATGGATGAATATAAATTTGATAGAATGGGATTCATACCAATGACAAGGGAGAACCAAGGAATGGTGGAGATGGAGAGATGGATTGTATGGGAGATAAATGAAGGGAATGGATGAATATGTAATATTGAATGGATGAATAGGGAATGTGCGATTGAAGGATGGAGATTCAAGAACTAGGTGGTAAAGGAGTGAAATGCCCCACACTAGCAGTAGGAAAATGAAGGATGGGAAGATCAGGGATAAAGGATGCACGAAAGAGAAGGATGGTGTGTAAGGGGTGTGAGTGGAAGACTGAAGAATGGGGAATGAGTAGATTAGGATCCAAGGACTATGTTTCAAAGGATGCCCCCATACTAGAGGTGGGAAGATGAAGGATGGAGAGATGGTGGATAAAGGATAAATGAG
>MU224979.1:2001501-2014531 GCA_018584345.1 Thuja plicata | reverse complement strand
TCTAATATATAATATATAATCTAATCTAATATATAATATATAATCTAATATTATATATCTAATATATAATATCAAAAAATGAGAGGGAGAAAGGGGTTGAAAACAAATTTAGAGGGAGAAAGGGGAGAAAAACTTCAAAATTCAAAATTCTGCCAGGATTTTCGGGTACCCAAAAAAATTGGGTACCCAATTAGGCTCAGTATTGCTTTGTGCACCAAACCTACCTGGTCAACTCTTCAAATGTCCCAAAAATGTGTTTTTCCCCTGTTTCTCTGAGTTTCAGACTTTGACCATGTAGCTGATGACTTTTTCTTCACCCAAAATAGAAGAACGAAAAGGGTATTTTAATTAGATTATCAGCTTTCTATCGATATAATTGCTGTCAAATTTTGAATTCGGTAAGTAATTATTAGTTATTTTCTAATTGAGTTACCTCTAAAGTGCCGATTTACATACTGATTGAAAAACAGCTATAACTTTCAGACGGCATAAGATTTTTGAAATCTAAAAAATGCATCACATTCTATGCTTCGCCTACTATATGGGAAATGTTTTCTTTTGAATTTGGTAAAGTTTTCAATGAGTTAAGGTGGTCAGACACAGGAGTTTTTTAATTCTGAAAATGTTGTAGCAAAAAATTCATAATTAATTATTTTTTTGAAATAAAATTACACAAAAATATGCATCACATCCGGGCATGAGTCTACTATGTATATCTAAAATCTTATAAAAAAATATTATCATTTGATCATGATTAAGGTGGTTAGACATACACCTACTTCTTATTTTTTTTCTAAAATTTTTGTAATACTGCATTGAAATCTATACTTTTCACCAATTATATTAATCTTTTTTCAGAAAAGGCCTAATCGTTTAGAAACTAAATTCAATTTCCTACATATTCTATTCTTACAACTTTTTGGTATTAGGTTGATATCTAGTTCAAATTTTCACGTCAAATTGACTAACCCTAATTTGCTAATTTTTCATTGCCACTTAAGGGCATAGTTTGGCCCCTCATGATCTTGCACATACCCATTAGAAGAATGATGATGTGATTAGGTTGGATGAAAGATGAATGATTAGATTGGATTAAGAAAGAAGATGTTGATGTGGATTATGAAGAATGATTAGGATGAAAGTGATTAGATGCGGATTAGAACCTTGATTGAGTGATTAAGAAGATGATGAAATGATTAGCATGCTTAAGATAAGATAGATGATTTAGAAGAAGTGATTAGGATGATTAAGAATAATATGGATGAATTAGAAGAAGTTATTAGGACGATTAAGAATAATATGGATAATTTAAAAGAATTGATTAGGATGAAGGGAATGATTAGGATGAAGAAGGAAGATATCTAAGATGATTATGGATGATGATTAAGATGAAGGGTGATTAAGATGACTAAGGGTGTTTAAGAAGAATGTGAATGACTTGGAAGAATTTATTAGGATGATTAAGATAAGATGAAGAAGTTGAAAGACTGATTAGGATGTAGATGTTGATTAAGGATGATTAGAAGAATATAGATGATTGAATTGGATTAGGGAGATGATTTGGAATATTATGGATGATTAGGAGATGATGAGTAGAATTATTAAGTATGATTGGGATTAGAATAATGATTTAGATGATTAAGAGGGTGATTAGGATAAGAAGTATGATGATGATGAAGAAGTGGGTTCATGTGGAGATGACAATGTAGGATTCTGACTGATTTTGGACTTTTTAGGTCAATTTGTTTATTGGCAAGAATTGATTTTCAACATACACCAAAGGCATTGACTATGCTAAGTATACCTTGACTCAGATTTTGGGCATAACTGACAGTTATTGAAGACACATGTCTGAAAACAGTCCTAGAAGGGACAAAGCAACCTTGCAGGAGACAAGCGTTTGTGACTTTGGGGAATTTTGATAAAATTGTGATATTTTGTTTGTGTATGGTCAAGTGACTCTTTCAAGCCACTTATGTTTTTACGTGGTTTAACACAATGAAGACAGTACAAACAATAGCTACCTTAAGGAATTGGCTTCACATGAAATATTATAGGCCCATTGCTTGATAGTCCTTCAGCTCACACAGCCATGTCACCCTCGGAAGGGCGCCCATGTTTTTGCCTTTTTTCAAGTATTATTATCGTGCTATGAAGATCTCTTTCACAATACAATACCCTGGGACACATATGATGGGAATCTTGGGGGGAGAATCTTCCCTCCCCTTGCGCTATAATAAGTCACCATTTGGAGGTGAATTGGGTAGGCTACTAAGTTAAAGTTGCTAATAAGATTTCACGGCGTCCCCGCAATCAGTTTATATAGCGTGAGACACTTAAGTCTCTAGTTCAACCATGCCAATATGCTGAGGATATTCACTCAATATGGACTACCATTAAACACGACCCGCCCAAGCTTGAAGGGATAGAGTGGACCTTTGGGTCACACTTTATTTCTATACCAGACAAAGGGATTACCAGTTTGAGGTCATCCTCTAAAGGGGAAGTGCACCCTCTAGACAAGCCTCTCTAGAAACTTGATTAAGCTAATCTTTCTCTTCACCCAAGTTCCACGAAGGTGAGGGGAGAGGATACGGCTATAATTTAATCATAGTGTCACGTATTTTAAAGGGATTTAATCTAAATGAAAAAATAGCTTGAAAGAAGTGTTTAAAAACACTTCTTCAAAACACCAAAAAGATTTCATTCCAAATTGAACCTAGTTAAAGCAAACTATGTGTTTTTTACCTAAGAAAAATACACAATAGTGTGATTAAACATACATGTTCAATTCTTTCCTCACACAGAAAAAAAGAAAACTTTGTAAAGGTGTTTTGATTTGTCTTATGTCATTCAAGATATGTGAAGTTTGTTCCCATAAGCATTCAAGATTGGATGTGTTAAATTTTCTCTTAAGAAACATGCATTTTAAGACAAATGATTAATCATGCAAGTTCATTCGAAAAAACTTGTTCAAAGACTTCAAGGAAAGCTTCATAAAATTGTTAGTAGTTTTTCGGTCCTTAAAATGTGAAATGCTGTAAAAATATGTTAGCCACAGAAAAATAGCGCAGACGGTGATCTACGCAGATGGTAATCTGTAGATACGGTCGTTCACCTGCACAAACGACCAAAAAAAAACACAGTCAGATTCTACTACAAAAACAACTTAGCATACATAAAAATAAGTTTTTTATCAAATTTTAGCAGCATTTAACTCCTAAAAAGCATCTTCCTATCAAAAACCTGAGAGTTAAAGAACCTAGAATCTGATAAAAAATAGTTTTAAACCATGTTACTATAAGTCTGTTTTATAACAGGTGGAGACGGTGGTTTGTAAGCACAGACGGCGAAGTATCGTAGATGGCAGTCTGCGCAGATGGTGTTCTGGAAGCGCGAACAACGGAATCAGTGCGCAGACGAGTCTGCGTAAGAAGTTTCTAGAATTCCAAAAAATGCAAGAAAATGGTTAGAATATAGGTAAGTGTGTCCCACCGGCCATGCCAAAATGTATATGCTAGAAACCTACCTATTGGGAGCAAGCTCAGACATGCAAACGTTAGAGATATAAAATCATTAAACTACACTAACATGTCTAAAAAACATACTTCAAAACATGATTTCTATCATAACCTCCGATGAGATAAACAAGGGCACCTAATGCCTTGTTGATTTTCTCTTAGAGATGTTATGTGGGTGTGCTCTCCCAACACAATATCAAAATTATACTTTGATTAATTGCATGTTATGGATTGAAACTAAATGCAACTAATGGATATAATGAAGAGCTCAAGAACAAGTATGAGGAGCTTGTCTCAAGCCTTCACCAAATGTGGATGAAGATGCAAGAACAAAGAAACTAAGATTCATTCCATGATTACCTAAGATGTGATTTCTAAATGATCTAAAAGAATAAACATGAAAATGAGCTCTAAAATTCAAAATCTAAATTAGCATGATAACAATGCATAAAATGAGAGATGATTTGTTCTTGACAAAGGCCTCTATTTATAAATTTTTTGGAGGAGAGAGAGGGCTTGGATGAGGTGGAGCTCATGTGGCATCCACATAGGTGCCACATGAGGGACACATAAGCCATGCAAGAGGCCAACTTTGCTCACACATGTGTGAGAAAATTTGGATGTGATGGGTCAAAGTGTACTTAAAGTACACATGTGAAGGATCTTGTAAGAGGTGTAAGAGTTTTAGTCCAATGAAAACCTTTTAGAAAGTGTAAGAAAGTGTTATCAAGGTTCTAAGAAACCTTGTTGGCACCAAATTAGCATGATTTTGAAAAAAATTTAAAAATTTGCTCACACATGTGTGAGCAAATAAGTAGGACTAATATGTGTAGGGATCAATAAATTAGCCTAATTAACCTTAGTTAATTAGTGAGTAGGTCTATTTGGTGAGAGTGATGTGAGGTAGGGTAGTATCTAGGTTCAAATTAGCTTAATCCAAATTAAATTTAGATTAATTATAGTTTAGTAGAATTAAGTCATGTGGAGGAATAAATAAATTAAAAATTTATTTAAAAGGGATTAATGAGGGAAATGTATATAAATAAGATTTAATACATTAAAGGGGATGATATTTAAATTAAATTTAAATACTAAAGAAGGTGAATCGTATTTAAGCAAATAATTAGGACTAATATGTGTAGGAATCAAGAAATTAGCCTAATTAACCTTAGTTAATTAGTGAGAAGGTCTATTTGGTGAGAGTGATATGAAGTAGGGTAGGATCTAGGTTCAAATTAACTTAATCCAAATTAAATTTAGATTAATTATGGTTTAGTAGAATTAAGTCATGTGGAGGAATAAATAAATTAAAAATTTATTTAAAAGGGATTAATGAGGGAAATATATATAAATAAGATTTAATACATTAAAGGGGATGGTATTTAAATTAAATTTAAATAATAAAGAAGGTGAATCATATTAATAGAAGAATATAACAAATATAATTAATTAAAATTAACTATAATGTTATGGAAATATTAATTAAATTAATATAAGGATGATTTTGGATGTCTACAATTCCATCCACTTTTCCTCCATCTGTCCACTACCCTTTACGATGTGTGTCGATGTTGATCTTATCACAGTACCCTATCCAATATCCTGCACCTACCTGCTACTCATCCATACCATATCCTTCCATTCCTCTTATCCAATCCTTGGGTACCATCTCCCTTATTCTCCATTTCAATCTTCTCTACCATCACCCTATCAACATATTTGAGCATACTTTAAGTGGCTTCGGTCCATCATAGCATATCCTTCAAAGGAACACTATCTGAAGAGAAAGAAGCTTAAGTTCCTCCATAAAATCAAAACAAGTAAAAAAAAAGAAGAAAAAAGTGCCTTGGTGAAAACCTAATAAATAGGGACCTTGGTAGCAAAAGTAAAGATAAATCAATCTGTCCTATGGTGAAAACCACTTTTTGTGGCACCTTGGATAAGTATCATGATGAAAACCTGGAAAACAGGCGTCATGTGTAATTCCTCCCACTTGCACTCTTTACTTGGGGGCAAGTTCCTTCCATGTCATCTTATCCATCATATCTTACATCCATCTATCCCATGAGCATTCATGTTCCTTTTAGTGATCTTGACAAGGTTGAGCCTATCCATAAACACATCATGTATCCTGACATTCATTATCCTTTCCATCAGCCTATTCCCTTTCTCTCATCCATGATACCCTATCATGATCTTGCTTATCCCAAGCCTATCTTCCCTATCTTTGTGCATTCCTGCCATAATCCAAACATTCACTTATAGCCTCCATCATCCTTTATCCTAATTGCGCTATCATAGCTATATCCTATCTAATTGACCCCTTGGTCTTGATCAAAATTGAAAAAGGCTCTTAGAAGTTTCTTTGACATGTCCACTCTTTCGGATCACATGCTTTCATGACATCTGGTCATCATCCTATATGATATCCAACACCGCTCAATGAGCCTACATTGTTATACTCTTTTTCCCTAGCTTGGGTAATCTTGAGGAAACTATCTTTGTTGGTTGCATTCACCCTCTTCATACACCATTGTATTTTTGCCTCATCCATCAACTTTCTAATCCATCTTCAATGACCTCTACCTTGCTAGACATGCAGGGCAAACCAATGTGATCTTGCTTGAGAACGACTAATCTCTGAAAAATCCTAAAAATTGGAAAAAGTCCTGAAAAAATCTAAAAATTGGAAAAATTCCTAAAAATTGATCATCTTGGTAAAAACCTAGCCATAGCTGCCTTGATGCATCAATAAAAATCTAAAATGGAAAAATACAAAAAAATTGAAAAAGAAGAAAAAGTTCCTTGGTGAAAACCTGGTAAACAGGCGCCATGGTAGAAAAAATAGAATCTCTTCCAAGTAGGTGAAAACCTGGTAAACATGCACCTCTTTCACCCAGCGCTCCATCTATCAATGCTCAGTCTTGGAAATCCTTTGCTACAGTTTGTACATACATTTTAGTCACTTTCGTGACACTCGGTTCTTCTGAGAACCCTCCTGGCTTGAAACTGATCCAGAGTCATAACCTGGGGGCAATAAAATCAGATTTGTCCTCACAGTATGAGTCAAGTCAGACATCGTCATTTTCTACTAGGGGCATGGGTCCCCAATTTGATCACATCTTTGGCTTACACCAGAGTCATTAATTTTGTCATTTCTGAAGGACAACTCGCTACTGACACAAACAGGTGTTTCTCAACACCATAATCAACAGTGTTTCTTAACACTATCTTTGGACGCATCTTTGTTTCTTAACACACATTGGATATCGCAAACATAAACAACAAATCGATAGCAATCAAACACAAAGCACTCACAAGCACAATGATGTTTCTCAACACCTCCTACATACACACATCTGAAAACTTTGAAACTGGCTGAAGTATGTTGAACTTCTATTTGTATGTTGTCTTTTCTCACTGATTTTGCTAATCTTTTCTTTGTTTACTACTTGTTGGTGTGGTTTCGATGATCTAGCAACATCAAATAAATAGGGTGCATGTGATAAGACCTCCTGCATTAAGGTAGAAAATCCTCACATCCCTTGATCTTGTTTATTTGTATGCCAAGGTGAGGTCGAAACTATTTCCTTGATTGTTAATTGCTCTGTTTGTTTACGCAAGATCGCACTCATGGTTATCTTGGCTTTGAATGCCTCGATACTGGTGTACTCTTCCTACATCAACTTGAAACAACATTCAGGTCTTCTTGGTTTTTGTGCCCCAATGCTTACATTAGTTTCTCATATCTTATCTGATGAAAGTCATATTCATATTCTTGTGGTCATAGTGGCACCAATAAGGATTATATCGACTCTTATGTTCCAAAAACACTCAATAATGAAAATTTTCAAAGCTAAAGCTCAGTGACTACACCTTAGGTTGCATTCATGTTAGTCTTGCATCTACATCTGCATAGTGTTGAAATCATCATAATATCGATATCTATCTCTAATGTGAAGGATCTGAGGTTCTTATCGATCAATCTTCTTATCATCAAGTGGTCATGACACCCCTCACTAATTCAACTATCCTGATTCCATTTTTAGGATCTAAATCAAAATCTGAAAGTGACTACTTGCATAATCAATGGAAATCTCTCATGTTTTTCTTCTAATCAATCCATGTATCTTACTTTTGGTCAATCTTGGTCAACAGGACCTCTCATCAAGTACATAATTTGTCCTAACCATGTGGGACCTCTTTCTAAATAGATCAGTTTCTTCCTAAATTGTCTAATCAATTGAATTGCTTCTCATCACTGGGGCACCTAGCCATATTTCAATTTTGCTCCTGAGGGGGCAAGATCAGGACATCAACATCCCAATGAGCACATCCTCAATCAAAACCCCATCGCTTGGGGCATCTCAGCTTCATCGCATCAAATCAAGTTGAGATCATCTAAAATCAAAGGCAACCTAATCAATGGTCTTATACAGTGGTGAATACACTCGAAACCAAACAAGATCGGTCTTATACAAGCTATTCATTATTGAAACCAGATACATTGATCAATTGGCTTCATCGCTTCAAATCAAGTCAATTTGCTTGCTAATCAAATCCCTTAATGGTAATCATTTTCATCGCTTCAAATTAAACAGGTTATTTGTTCAAACCAATCAAAAGGTTTAAGAGTTCCTGATAGATGTTTAGTTTCATCGCTTCAAATCAAACTGAGCATTCTATTTTATATCTTTTGATCGATCTTCGTCCAATCAAGCTCAAATTCGGTCTTCTTCTTCAAAAGAATGGGTTCATCTCTTCAAATCAAACTATTCTGGGTCTTCTTGCTAACAAGTCTTTGAATCAATGCGCTGATCACACATCAATTCAAAGAGGGGAAAATGTAATCACCTAAAGATGGTCATCAAAACCCTAGACCTCCAATCTCAACAATTAATCAAGAAACCCTAATCTTGATTATTCTAAGTCCTAAATCAAACAGACAATTCATCAAATTTGAATTGATCTGACCTAAAACCTAGGTCCTAATCGATCATCGTACTTGATTAATTAATTAATTCTTGAAATCACATTACATTGGCAAATATATCTTATGTTAACTATTTAATTGATATTCTGATATATTAATTAAATAAAAATACAAAATTGTCAATTAAATCAAAAAAGGGAATTAAATTAATTAATAAAAACAAATATGCATTCAAAATCAATTAAATTATTAAAAATGCATATGACATTGTCAAATCCAGTTAACTGATTTATCATTTTGGAAACAATCTAGTTCCACTCAGTAACTAATTCTCCATTGTTTATCATTTTGGAAACATTTCAGTTAACAGAAAACTGATTTGGAAGTTTCCAAAATAACAGATCAGTCAGTTCATTCAACTGACTCTTTCAACCAATTGAATCACTTGCACATGGATTGTTCTTTTTTAATCGAATTTGAGCCACTCTTTTTTTTCGATCTCGACCGTCGATTCGAGAGAGATTTCTATAAAAGAGAAACTCTTTTCCTTCACAAAGGATCCTAGATTTTTATTATCGTTATTATGTTGTATTTTTCATTCTAGCTTTCTTACATCTTAGATTCAATTTCAATTAGCTTATATCACTTTTTCTTAAGCATGCGAATCAATCTAACTTAGAGCACACTTTGTTTTGGGTTTAAAACTGAATATCTCACATTTCAACTGGTGTTCTAAAACTAAATCTTAAGTAGATTGGATTTACCATAAATCTGCATTTTGCATAATCATCTTAGATCATTTAGCATAGCTTTTAAATCCTTCATTTAGGTTAGTGTGTAGTCACTGAGCTTGCAATGACCTGAGAGCAAGCTCATACTCCTTCCTTCTAGAAGGCAACAGGTTGACTAATTCAGACATGCAGAATGAATGAATCTATATCCATTCCTGTATGCAACTGAAGAACAATGACCATGTTGAAGTGTATGGATAAAGTAGAGGTCCACTTTTAGAATGCATAATGAGAAGGTCTTCTTCCTCGCCATCATGGTCATTGATACCTATTTCCATACAAATTTCACCATGTACAAATTCTTCTTCAATATGATCCAAATTTTCTTCCTCTATGTCATCATTCTTTTCTTCCATCAACTCCTCACATAATTGATCAAGAAAAAATCTTAGTTGAGAATCATGGTAGATTCCTAACTCATGAAGTTTATCCATTGATTCCCTTCCCATAGGCTTGATATCTGAAGGTATTTCCCGATAGATCTTTATCATTCTCATGAACAAATGTACTACAGGTTCACCTTTATATCTTTAAAAAATGAAGAATGTATCCAAAGGGGACATGTAATATTTTTCTTCCATAATATAATTTGGTTCCTATTCATAACACATATTCTGTTCATAACACATGTTTTTGTCTTCATCACTGAGATTGTCATCTTGTTCAATCTGATCATAAGCCTCCTTTTCTTTGTCTTCATCATCTTCTTCTAATATATGCATAAGGAACATACAAAAGGATCATTTGATGTGATTCTCATTATTTCTTTTTGTGAAGGCATAATGTTTGAAGGTATTTCTCGACAAATGTTCACCATCCTTATCAATAAATGTGTTGAAGACTCACCTTCATATCTTTCCAAATTGAAAAAGGCATCAAGTGGAGACATGTTAAGATCCTCTTCCATGCTGCAACTTTGGTCTGCATACCGTTCGTAACACATGTTGTCTTCTTCACCACTGACATCATGAAACGTATCAAAAAACCATTGCTCAAACTATCTCCATGATGAGATACTCTGTGTAGGTAGTAATTCATATGTTTTTTATGCACAATCCTTTAAAGTCCTGACAAATAACTTCATCACCTTATCTTCTGTGCAAATCTCATAATTTTGTATAAATATGTAAAATGTATCCAAGTGTTGCAATTTCGATTCATCCCATTCTCCATGGAACTTCAATACAAGTTGTGAAAGTTTTGGGGATAACTTGATAGGTTTATAATCAAAATTGCCGAAATCCAATGGCCTGATGCCATCTAGAATAAAAGGCTTTCTTTGAAATGATTGATAAATTTGAAAAAAACTATCCACCATATCCTTCTAAGTTTTCTCCCTTAGTAGAGTCACTGAATGAAAAGTTTTACTGAATAGATTCGCCACCTCTTCGAGGAAAATATTGATTTGATGGTCTTGTAGATTCTTCCTTCCAGCAAAGTGCACTTTCAAATAAACTGGTACAACTGTTCTTTGATATGTGAAATCTGAAACTCTGGGTAACTTCAAAATACTTATTGTGAGAAACTCTCCCCAGTAGAGTCACCAAACTGTTGGTGCTCAAATCAATAGATTGGATTTCCTATGGACTTGCCAATCCAATGTTGGGAAACCTAGGTGATTTGGCCAACTAACAAGCTCAACCAAAAACAAGGTTGGAACTTCTATAGTTTTGGCTATGTAGAAACAAGGCTGGTAGGCCTATACCTTAAACTTAATGTTCAAGTCTTAAGGCTTTTTATAGAAGATCTGATAGCATCTCAAACCTCTCTTTCATGTGTGGCAAACATATACTTGAAAGAAATCCAATTGTGATAAACCACTAAAAACACTGCAAGAGTGAAAAACTTTGAGTAATTGAATGAATGTTTAGTAAATATGTATGTAAATTGAAATGAATAGATGGATAGGATGTCATAAAACTTAAATAATGAACTAAATAACCACAATCCAATAAAAGAGTAGATCAGTGCCTTATTCTATCACAGCCAATAGAGTCAAAATCAGCCCAACCCTATATACAACCTTCGAGACAATTTGCAAGAAGAATACTTCAAAGGTGTTCAAATGAGCATGTGTCTTAAGATAAATCCACAACTATTTCAATTGAATTTAAATTTTCAAATGACATATAAATTGATTGTGGCCACAAATCGATTGAATTTAACCATGCAAGATGAAAACATTGAATTTAACCATGCAAGATGAAAACACCAATTGATAATAAAGCTATAAATTTAATCGAAAGTATGCAACATCTAACTATCACTTTGAAGAAAACCAAAAGATTTTATCCAAGGGACTAATTGAAAACGAAATTGAATCAATTCCCACAAATGAAAGAAAAAACACTTATGTTTATTGATTTTGAAAAAAATGGTACATCCAGGTTCATGTTACAGTTTTTGATCCAAATCTACCCAATCTATGAAAATTGTGTTATTATTTTTCTGTCACATGGTCTTGGAATCCCTATTTATATAAAGTCCAAAGGATTTGTACAAGCTTTAGACCAATGTGCCTTTTGATAACTAAAACCTAACCCTAAGATTAACAACTGAACAATAAAAGTTACAACTAAAGAATGGTTAACATCCTTGTCTAAAAACGGTTGTCAACCATAAGGACTCAAAATAATGGTCACTAAAAAATCACTTGTGATTTGTTAGAAATAATTCAAAATATGATTCTGTGTTAAGATCATTATGGTACTTCGACCATATGTCCATCCAGATACTATGTCTGATAATGGATATTATCACTAGTATATTGAACAACTTCGTCGACAAGAACTAGATCATCAATGTTGTCGACCACCTTCTAGCATCATTTATCCTCGTGAATATTCTTCAACAAATTTCTGCATGTGATCATCCTTCAGTATTAACAAATGGATCCATAATACTCACCACCTTCTAAACCTTGCATGAAAATGATAACGACGTATCAAATACTAAAAGAAACCCTAACTAGCATAAAGATATAATTAAAATATACAAAACAACAAAGAAAAGTCCATGTTGACGCTGCCACCCAAGCATTATATCCTTTTCACTATCGGGGACATGTGCCATCATCGCGCAATGTCTTGAAGGATAAAAATCATGCATCTTTTCTTTGAGGCATTACACCTCCCGTTGATCTTGTCCTCGCTTTAATAGCTAATCAACGTTACTTAGAGATTGTGGGTCTGGGACATGTGTCAGTCAGGCACATTCCCTTAAAGAATAAAGGTCATACATCTTCTTTTTGAGGCATCATGCCAACCGTCGATCATCACTGAGCTTTAATCAATGATCAACCTTAAGCCTTTCATAATAATACATCATCTTTTCCACTCGGTTAAAACATCACCATCCATCCTGTCCATGTGCTAAAAGATAGGAGCTTTAGTAGCATAAACTTTAACTTGATTCATAAATGACATGCACCCTTGTCAACCTGCTTGGCCAATACGGCAATGCCAACTGTTATCCTTGTTGTCTTATTGCTCAGAACATTTGCGGGCCTAGAACACGTTTCGATCAGGTGTGATGCCTTGAAGGTTAAATAATTTGCATCTCCTATTTAAGGCATTAGACCCACCATAGATGAAGTCTAGTCTTTAACTGTAGATCTCCTTTGTTTGTTGCTTGAAGCTTGTGGGACCAGGACATGTGGTGTATGTTAGAGTAATCAGTTTACTCTTTTTCGGCTTATGCTTTCACTTAGGTGCATATAATTAATACTTTATATTAATTATATTGCGCATCCTAGCTTTTAGGTTTTAGGGTTTGTTCACCTTTAT
>MU224979.1:1960470-1999161 GCA_018584345.1 Thuja plicata | reverse complement strand
TGCATATAATTAATACTTTATATTAATTATATTGCGCATCCTAGCTTTTAGGTTTTAGGGTTTGTTCACCTTTATAGGTCAAACTTTGTAATTGCTTTTCATTAATTCAGATTATAATTTCGCTCTCATTTTCTGAGCAACTTCTGAGTTCTTCAGCTTTTTCATTTTTTGCTTCTTCTTTGTATCAGGTTCTTGCATGCAGGTGTATTCGGGGTCTGTGGATTTGCATGTTTGCAAAATCCTACAGTGTAAATGCACGATCCCTTGAAGAGTAAAGAATGATCATCTCTTCTTTGAGGGATAGCGCCAGCCGTCAAATGAAGTTTGACTTGCTCGATGTATTATTCATTTGACCCCACTTAGCCGAGATCTCAGTGGACACTTGTCCACTAGGTGCATTCCCTTGAAGGTTAAAGGACGTCCATCTGTCAATCGCAAGATTATGCCAACCATAGATCTTTGCTGAGGTTTAACAATGAACCACGTCCTCCAAAAGGCTTGATATAATAAGCTCGATACTTTGACCCTCAGATCCATGTGGGATAATGTTTCCAAGTATAATACTTAATAAAATATTGAATCAGAGCAACCATCTGCTGCGACCAAGGTGATGCAAATGACAACCTCTGCACGAGATGTGGAAAAACCATGGGGATACAACTTGCAAAAACACAACACAGAGCTATGCAAAGATAATATAATAAAAATAATAAAGTAAGAAAAGCCCGCGAAAACATAAGTAACAACTAGATTTATGAATATGAAAATAAGACTAAAGCATAAAACATAAGAGTTTAATTTGACATATGTAAAAGAAATACTTCCCTGAGTTTTTTTTAATATGCAAATTGATCTGCAAATTTGGGTTCCACCATGTGGTTATCTCTTATCTCTATATTACATGAAATACTTTGTTGGAGACTTTCATAAACCATTTCATGCAGGTTTAATAATGACCCATCACCAGCCACTTCATGCATATTTTTGTGATCCATAAAATCATCAATTTTAAAAATAAAATTGAGATCATGTTGTATATTTTCCAATTCATTTACGGAACCCTCATAGTCAGAAGCATTGTCCATCTGGTGATTTTGCTCATTCTTGTCTACAACTAAAAAATGACCTGTTGAAAGCCTTTCACAAACATCATGATTGGTCACTATCTCACACTCTATTGCATAGGAATCTTTATGCATCTTAGGATCAAGAGTTTCATCTAGTAAATCACATTGTTGCTTTAATTGAAATGTATGTGTATCTGCATTAGCATATTTAGAATTTTTATTTGAATCATAATCACCACAAGGCTGCCATTGCTCCTTCTTTGGTATAAATTCCTTGGATGGGTATTCTTTCTCCAGCATCTCTATGTTAACATGATCATCATCTAGGATGAAAGAATTCATCATTTTCTTAGAGAGATCATCATTCTCACCATCCTCACTCACAATTGACAAGTCACCATTATCTTCACATGGATGCATAAAAACCACCATCTTGTCTTCACAAACATCATGTTCATTATGGTACCATGAGTCCTCTTTCTCAACAAGTTCCTCACACATTTCTTCCTGGACATTCTTATGCAACATAAACATGGGTTGTTGGACATCTTTCTCACCTTCATTATTAGCCTCAAAAAATTTTGAGGGAACATTACTATCTGGAACTCTAATATCATCATCATCCAATGAACCATCTTCTCCTTTATTTCCCACTTTTGACTGTAGACAATTTATTTCTAGTTCCTTATAGACAGAGCAACTAGTCTCCATATTATTTGGTGTGTAACCCCTATATATATATCTATCTCTGCATTAGCAACATTATACCATTCTTCACTAACTGTGATAACATCAATATGAGGGGCAAATATTGCCTAAAAAAACATTCTTCATTCATATTTTCCTTTCGATCACAAATTAAGACATGGTTAGCAGGGGCAAAGACATTTGGATACTGATTTTCACTTCTTAACTCACACCCTTCTACTATACTTGGGGCATTATGAAAATGGACACCAGCTGATACAAATCTTTTTGGGATTCCAAAATTGAAATTATTTTCAATATCCATTGCTATTATAAAATCCTGATGCAAGGTTTTAGGATCTTTGTCTCTTAACAAGAAACTCATCTTTTTACCAAATGCACCAAAGTAAACAACCAAACATACAACATCATTTGGTCTAAAATTTATTGGGATCTGACCCAATGTTCTTGTGAATCTTAAATTGAAAGGAGGTATTAACTCACAGTTCTCTATTTTTATTTCCATGAAATTTTTGGTCAGTGTAGCTGGATTAACCCTTTCACCAAACTGCTCTAAAAAAGTTGAACCTACTTCTTCCCATGAAGAAATAGAACTTTCTGGCAAAAAAGAAAACAATTGTCTGGCATCTCCTATTAAAGACTGGATAAACAAATTCATAATGCTATATTCGTATTCAATATCAAAATCTTCAAGTAGATCTTTAAATTTTGTAAAATACTTTTCATCACCTTCCTCTTTCCCTCCACCGAATCTAGGCAGATATTTTATGATCTCTAGTGGAAAAGAATTTGGGTAACCACGAATGCCCTCAAAATTTAGAGCAACATAAAACCTAGTGCTGAAACATTTCCTATTATATTGTCATGACATCTTAGTAGGCATGGTTACCTTTGAATTCATGCAAGGCTTTGAAGGATCCATTAAAAACTTCTACTTGCACTTAACTTTGAATCACAATAAATAAAATGGTTACAAATTTGTTCTTCTTCCCTCTTAACAAGTACTGGTCACTTTAACAGGGAAACTTTTAACAACTTTTCAATAAGAATTAATATACCTGGAAGTGATGAATTTGTTGCACAAATATTGATCTGAAATAACTTTATCATCATCATTGAAAACCTTGGTAGAGTCGCCACCTCTTTGTAGAGGCACAGTTTGAAAAATTTGAGAAACCTTTCTCAACTATATCCTTCTTCAATATCAGCAAAATCATACAAATCCCATTGATTAGGGTCTCATACATATTCCTTCTTTGATTGAGCTCTTAGTCGTAAAAACCCAAACATCTGTTTCACCCCCTTTGCAAGTTCCACCTCATTTCCTTTCAGTCTTTCTCCAGAGGTGCATACTGGTGCAATAAAGAACTCAGAGTCGTCACTCACAACAAGTGAGATGTATATTTATAATCATTTGGAACATGGACTTCTTGGCCACTCTTGCAATGACAAACAAAATAGATTTAGACATCATTTTATAAGTAAGAGGAACTTTTTATGTACCACACATGACTCTATAATAACCATACTCTTGGGTTAATTCAACAAAGCAAGGAAATAACTCTCTTAAACTTGCTCATTATTATATTGAAGCTTTTACCTTTCCCTAGTAGAGTCACCAGTTTGTTGGTTCCTGAAAAGGTTTTACACTCATAAAGCTACCATTGCATTTCTTTATACGTTCTATAGAGTAGCCAACTCCAAAGCTTTGAAACAGAACTTTAAGCAAACTGGACCAACTAACATGGATACTAATTTATCCCTCTACACTTTAGGTTCTGCAAGACCAAGGGGGGACTCCCTTTGATGCTTCTAAATACAGATTAGAAATATGACTACATTTGACATAAGCACAAAACTCATATAAATTCCTGTTAGAATAATAAAGTTATTCCACTTATTAATTAAATCATATTAATTTAATTATTAAGTCACTTATTATCTCTATTTCACTTAAGCTAAACTTTAGACATATAATAATTAATTCTTTTATTAATTATTATTATGCAACCTAGATTTTCCCCTTTAGGGTTTCCCTTTTAGGGTTTCAATCACCTTCATAAGGTTTGATCTCTTTGTATTTTGTATTCCCTCTCTGAATGAATTTTTTGTCTTTCAGAATTTTTTTGTCTCCAAGTTTTACTTTTGTAAGAGGTTATTTTGCATGTAGATGATCTTGGCTTATGAATTCTTTGAATTCTAACATGGTATCAAAGCCTCTTCTACTGTCGGTTCCTGAGTTTTTGAAGTTTTTGGAGCTCCAAGGGTTTCAAGGTTTTTCTACATTTTCTATGTGGATTTGGAGGGGATTTATTTTTTGGAGCACTTTGGGAAAAAACTGACATCTGGGTTGCGTCCAAAATGCCCCAAAACCCCCATTTTCATATAAGACACATCCTATTTGGATAAAATTGAAATTTGGGCCCTATTTTTGCTTGCACTACCCTTGGCATGCTTTACGAGGCAAAAATCCACCTCGATTTCTATGCGTCTCGATTTCCATGCTACCTCAATTTCCATTTTGCCTCGATTTCCATGCCGCCTTGATTTTTGTGTTATCCACTTGTATGGAGGAGAGAGAAAATGACAACCCTATCTTTTTTTTTAATATTTTTTTAAAACAAAAAATATAAAGTTTTTTTTTTAATGTTTTTTATTTAATAAAAAAAATGTTTTTCTTTTAAATAAAAAAATATAAATATTTTTTGCGTGTTTTTTTCTTAAAAAAAATATACTATTTTTTTTATTTCAAAATAAAAAAAATGCTATTTTTTAATTATTTTTTTCAAAAAAACAATTGCTATTTTTTTAATTATTTTTCATTAAAAAAATAATATTTTTTTTTCTGCCAAATTTGGCGGGAATTCTGGAGGCAGTCTAGATTTGGAGGGTTTCACTAGTTTAGTCGGGCTTCGCCATTTTTGGCTGAGGTTTCTTCCGGTTCATTTGGTTTTTGACCTATTGGTGTTTTTTGCTCATAACTTGAGCAAACAGAGACGTTTTTTGCCAAACGAGATATCGACGGAAAGCTGGTTCTGAGGCCGATCTGATTTTTCTAGTTTGGTTATCTAATTTTTCTATCTTGTAGGTTTTTTTCCAGTCAAAGTTAGGGTTCTATTTTTGCACTCTGGTCACTATATCTCGCTCCTCCGAACTTCTTTTTTCAACTTCCACATGACGTCAGAAAGATGTTTCTGTTCTCCTTTCTTCTTCTATGGGTCTCACACCAAGATTCTGCTCCATGTATCCTTTATTCAATTTTTTGCTTTATGGCATTCTAGTGGATATCTTAGATGTTTCAGGTCCTAGGATCATTTCCTTTTCTGAATATTGTACACGTATTTTTCTGTAGCTTTCTTTTGCAAACACACTGAGATAAAGTGTCATCTGATGTATGTTTGGGATCTTGCACATTTTATGCTTTATTATACTTGCACTATACTATAAAATGTCATGGGGGGGTTGATGTTTTCCTTGTTTTCCATCTACCTTTGTCAAGTGAGTGTTCCTTCTACGACATTAGCCTCATTATGTGTGTCAAGTGAGTGTTTCTTCCATGACACCATCCTTTATATGTGTGTGTACATTCTTTATCATGCAGTGTTTCTTGGCATTCTAATTCAGTGTGCCTGTCATGGCTCTCCCTGCTTAGCATTATGGGGGGTATCACCTGTTGCTTCTAATTCTTCTTTGGTTCGATGGAGTGATCTATGTATTTTGTATTTGTTCCTATGTACTAGGTAGATGCAGTGGCTGGTACCTATGCATTTCGATGAGATAGATCATTTACCATATGGACACTCTTCTTTCATTCCTATTTTGGAGGCATTCTTCCCTCTTCGATTGATCAAATCTTCAGGCTTTGTTTATAGTCTTCTCTACTTGATCATGTTCTATTATAGTGGAGGTTCCAACAGTTATTTTTTGATAGTGTTTACAGCTTCATGCTTCAGAAGTGTTCTACATGTTCTTTCTCTGTTCCTATTTTCTGGGACATTCTCTAGTTTGGAGGCTTTTTTAGTCCTTCACTAGGCTTCATCTCTTTTTGGAGAGGGTTTTTTCCCACTGGTCTTTCTCCTTTTTACAAAGATTTTTGTACTTGGACCTACCTGATCAGGCCTTGTTGCTGGGACCCATTTCCTTCTTTCAGTAGTTGTTTCTAGGTTTTTAGCTTCTCCCTAAGTTTATCTTAAGGGGGTGTTAGAGTAATAAAGTGATTCCACTTATTAATTAAATCATATTGATTTAATTATAAAGTAACTTATTATCTCTATTTCACTTAAGCTAAACTTTAGGAATATAATAATTAATTCTTTTATTAATTATTATTATGCAACCTAGATTTTCCCCTTTAGGGTTTCCCTTTTAGGGTTTTGATCACCTTCATAAGGTTTAATCTCTTTGTATTTTGTATTCCCTCTTTGAATGAATATTTTTTCTCTTAGAACATTTTTGTCTCCAAGCTTTTCTTTTGTAACAGGTTATTTTGCATGCAGATGATCTTGGCTTATGAATTCTTTGAATTCTAATAATTCCAATATAACTAGGATATATTAGATAATGGTTAATCATATATTGAATCTTACCCTTTTGGAGCATGAGATGAAATAACTCACTAACCAACAATAAAATTAAATATATTATTGATTTAAATGATTTTGTTGCACCAGATAACAACAAAACCATGAATAACCAAATACTTTGTAAGATTCTCAAAGCCATGACTAGTGTCTTATCCCATAGGGCATCAGAGTCATCAGTAACATCATACAACATAGTTTTATTTATAGCAGATGATCTAAGAGTACTTCCTTGCAATACCTTTAAATAGTAACCCTAGTTTCATACTACTTATGAACATCCTCATACAACCTTGTCAGATATGCGCTCTTAATCCAATATTTAATTGATCATTTAGATTATAGCATAAAATAAAAGTTACATACATTACAACAATGCACTAAATGAGACAAACCCTTGATTTATTTCATTTAAAACCTTGACAAAATTATATAATGGAGAGATCTGAACTAGTATTTGTATATCAGCCAAATCTCTTTCTATTTCATGTTATACAATATAATTTTCAACTTCATGAAAACCCTTATGGAGATCACCACAGATTCATTTCAAGTGCTTTATGGAATCATACAATGTTATTCTCTCTAAGCTAAGACATGCTGCCTAATTTCTATTACTCAAAACCCCTTCTAAAGGCCCCAAAATCCCCTTTTATAAAACAAGGGGGCCAACAAGCTTCAGGTAGAAAAAGACAAAAAACATCATTACAACCAAAACCACATGACACATGGACCATAAGAAGACAAAATATTTCAGCTTTCCATCATAACTGATCCTCCACACTTCATACTTGCATAGTAAAAAAAAGTAATATGTATGATAGGGAAGTAAAAATATTTTTGTGTGGGTTATGTGTTATCCTAACCCGTTATAGTATGCATCAACTGAAATAGTTGGCGACAATAATGCTATTGTTAGGATAAACAAACACCAGAGCCGGGCCAATAACACACAATTCATGGGTGCAATGCAAGAGAAGCCAGGATGCAAAATTATCATCAGAACTCTTTCAAGAACTCTTCAATGCTCTGAAATCATTTCAGAAAGAGCGACCCAAGGACTTGACCTCTCCTCGTCCTCTGCTCAAGTCCACAAAGTAGGGTATTTGAATCAAAGGGTATAAAAAGGCAAATCTCAAATGATTTATGAGTTTGCAAGTCAGTCCTTCTTTTAATACCTCTTTAGAAACTAGCTCCCATTTTAGTACCTCTTTAGAAACAATATAATATTCTCATACAATCAATCCCAATGCTCTTTCCACGTCTATATCTAGAGACTCTTCTTATCCTTAGCAACACCCATTTTCAGTTATGTTTGAGAAAATAGGCCACGAAATGGCTACATTTATAACTCCTACATCCTCACTCACTTGAATAAAAATGTGTTCTAACAATCACCTCTCACTGCTCGCAACTGTAAGTGTAAGGAAATGATTAATCAAAGACCTGTCATTTCCCATTATGATTCCTACGGGAACATCTTGATTTTATGAAAATTCAAATCTGCTGAATATTCTTTGTTTCTTGTGTGGGTCTTGTTATATTAGTCTTGTTCAGGTTTAGAATTTTCACCCCAACTCAGGCATTAGGGTTGCACGACAATTCCATCCTAACAATGGAAACCTTCTCTAGCTATGGGTGGACTATGATTGAGAAGGAGTCTTTGGATTCTAGGCCGGTTCCTATCTGATTTGGGATATCACCTCCTGATTGAAAACTGAATTGGGAAAAGGGAAAAAGATTTAAAACTAAAAATAGATAGGGGTGATACACCAAGAATGAATTCAGACTTTTGATGGAAAGATAAGATAATAACTGCAACTCATATATCAAAGGCTTAACACTTTGAATCCCTGTTCAACGTATAGGCTAATAGATTTCACTACTAGGGTTAAACCACAAATAGCTCAAATGATCAACAAAAATACATTTTCCATACAAGGTTTTGAAAAATAACACTTGCAAAGAAAGATGAAAACAGGATCGTAGAATGAAAACTCCAAATATATGAGCCAATGAAAAAATCTGCTTTATTTCACATCAAATTCTAACAGAATGGATTAAAAAATAAACTCCAAAACATCTAGGAACAAAATTTCACTATATGCCTTCTCCCCAAAAAACGCAACCCAATGGATACAAAATGCATAAAAAAGGTCTACAGGAACAAATAGTTCACTGAAAGCACCTCCTTTCTAAATTCTGAACCCTTAACTATGAAAATGAAGCTCAGTCATATAGCCATCAAGGCTAATCTCAAAAATGACATCTCTCCCTCCAAAACTCTCCTCAAAATAGAAAGACAATCCTAAATCAAAGGCCTAAACAATGCCTACAAATCAGCCTCCAATCAAGCCCCCCAAAAATTTAGCTCAATCCCCAATTTTAAGGCATGACTCATGCCTAAAATTAAGCCTTTGAGACTAAATTTGAAAATGAAACTATCCCTCCATAGTTGGTGTCTAAAGATTTACATCCTTTTTCCATAGCGCTACCAACTTATTTACAACATACATTACAAAAACAGCTTAAAACCTAACCCAAAACATGAACCCCCACTACATTTGCATAAAAATCCTAACTCCAAAGCATAGCCGACATCCTATCTTCAAAACCCTAACTCTTAGCCAAAGTTGATCCCTAGCTAAGATAACCAAGCCTAACTTGATCATAGTTAATGGGTGACATGATAAAAGCCACTGCAAAATATCTTACTGATGTGGCAACTGGAGGGTACTGTCGCAACACTGTAGTTAATAAAGCATTAACTTCTCCATGGTACTGTGGATTTAAAAATCCATCACATTTTGAGATAGGAATTTCGGCCATTTCTCTTTGAAAATCTGTAGCTTTGTATTGGGAGAAGAATAAGGGCTTTCAAAAACCCTAGTTCATTGGTTGTGCCGCCATGCTGCTTCTTCTTGTGCTCTCTGTATTTGATCTGGAGCTAGAGTTCACCATTACTGTCTGGGCTTTGGTGGAGTATTTGAAGCCTTTTGTCTGTGATCTGTGACTTAGATCAATGCCATCTCTTTTATATAATGTTTATCTCTGTTGGTGACTTCTGCTATGATCTTGAGGCTTGGACTGTATGTGACATTGGAGCTCAAGCTCTACTGGAGTGCGAGTTGTATCCTGGAGTTCTATTCTCTAGTAAAAAGAACTTGGGTTGTGGTTAGCTCTTAAGTGCACGCTCACTGTTAGTTCCTGAGTTTGAGCTCTATTGGAATGGAGTCAACCCACCATGTCATGCATGATCTCAGGCTCCCCTTCACAATGTGAGCCTTCCTTACTGATTTGCAGGCTCTTACCATGGAGTTAGATACAGAGCATCGGGTTCTTGACTGAAGCTGCCTCCACTCAATGTGCAGTTACTCGCTGTTACTAAAGAACCTGGGCTTTCACTACTGACATGGATCTTAACTAGACTTTTATGCCATTATAACTAGCGTGACTCATGCTTGTTCTTGCAAAACTCGGGCTCCAATATCACATGCACTTTGAGAGCACATGTTGTTTTATGGTGTGAGATCAGTCTCTCCATAACATCGTGGACTCTTCAAAATCGAGTTGATTCATTGATGTGTGGGACTCAGACTGCGCTGGCTTCATTAACCTTAACCCTCACACCAGAGATAAGTAGCCCCTCTCAACTATCTTATGCATTATATTCATTAATAGTGAAGTCCCTATTGTATTCATCTTCACATGAGCATTCCTTTATAACAAGTAATAAGTCCCACATAGCTCCTGTCGTCGGAAAGAAGTCGAGCCTCATCTCGGCTAATGTCTACAGTTTTCTAATAGACAAACATTGTCGACTTCAGTGGCATTGGTTTTTTTCTTCTTGTATTGATGGGGTTCCTTTGTGCTTGTACCTATTGTTAACTCCTCCATTGTTGTATGTGCTTATCCTTATGATGTCTTATTGAGTTTGAATATGCAATTTATATTCCATATTTCAAAATGCTTGAGTTATGGGGTCTTTTCCTGCTATGCCGCCATGATTCTTGCAATGATATCTGGGTTCTTTTCTTCTGCTATGTTTAATATGCATCATGTATGTTGCTGCTTTATTTTCATGATTTGTAGCTCAAAAAATGATGAATGTTGTCTACCCTTTATCTGGACTTGCTGTTGCATTACATGGCTATGCACTGTTATTTTACTATCTTGTAAACATGACATAATATATGGAAAATAGCATAAATTTGGGACTCCATCTTGTGTAACTTGTGCTTCATCTGTAACCATCACTGTTTGGAAACTCCAAATGTGTAGTTTCTTTATGCAGGAAATAAAAGTTAACATCATGTAAATACACTGTTTACTTCAATTTTATTCAAACATGCACACTGTACCTGAAACAACATTTACTCAATGGATACACATCACTATTATTTCTCTGAACCAGCATAAGATTGTTTGCCCAATATTCATAAAGACACCTTTGAAATTTTGCATTGAGGGCACAGATACTGTACTTTGAAATCATGAATTACTACTGCACCATTTGAGTTTTTTTAGATGAAGAATATATCCAGTTTCTTGCTTGCTTACCATTTAGTTGTTTCCTGTGAATATTCACCTTATGAAAGCACATGAACAAACCATTTTTTGCAACTCTTGCTCATTGTTCTTCACTTGCAGCTCTTTTTAAAAACTGTCAATTCTGTTATGCATCATCATTTTTTTGTAAACCTTACCGTTTTAAGGGCACGGACATCAACACTTCATAACATAAAAAAAAAGATAACCACATGATTGAACACCAGGCATGTATTTTTCAATATTGATATTTTCAAAATAAACTCCTATGCCCTTTTCTGCATTTATATACTTACTGTAACAACATTACTTCCATTTTCTCATTTGCATGATGATAGTACACAATTCACCTCTATATCTGTATATCTCTTCTCAGGATCTTTTCATTTCCCACGTGTCTTCCTGTAGCAACATTGTATCATCTTTTATGAATTGCATACTCTTGTAATGAACACAACTTCCTTGTATGTAATGTCTTATGTGAAGTTCAAGCACGGGCTCGTGACACTCACTGCATTTCTTTTGTTATCTACATTACATTTTTCACCTCTTGCACATACATCACCGATCAACCTGCTAGGTCAACAAACAAAAATGAGCCAATTAATGTTTGTGTATGAGTGTCATATGAGATGAAACTCATGCATGAATGTTGGTTGTTTTGTTTGTGTTTGTTAACCTAACATGCTGATTTTCTTCTGAAATTTTTTTTTCTCAGATTCAAGACCTAAAAATCCCTTCAGTTCAGATGCTTCTGGTTCTATAAACAACAATACTTTGAAAATGCAGACTAATAACCATATGTAATAAGATTTCATAAGGACATGTCCCTTTGATATTCCTTATTCAGTGGATGCTAAGGTATATATTGTTGTTGTATTGATGTTATTTTGGAAATGTTTAGCTTTGAAAGCCTGATTGATGTATGTTGTTTTGGTTCATGTATTGCTTAGATCCAATTGGATCTAACATCCCTTTTCTCTTCATGATGTGGGACAGGACCCTAGACCTAAAATGCAGAGCTGACTCAAGGACAAACAAAAGACACTATGAAGACTGGATAGAGGAAGACAACCAGCATAAAATGCAGACTCTCTACCATACAAGGCAATGCATGGACCCCTACTCATGCCTCAATAGTGCTTTCTTCTCTGTAATTACCTCTAAGTTTTGAATCCAAAAGATGTAACATGAAACTTATATGCATACTACATTCAGTTTGAATGCATGATGTAATGATCATTTATGAATTTGAAATTGTGAAACTGATCAATACTTAGAATACAATTTTCTGATAGTATGAATGCAATAGCAAGATAATCTTACCATCTTCTGAATAAAAAATGTGGAAAAGATGTGTATTTATGCAATCTTTTATATGTATGATCATTAGATTGCAAAATGTGCAAATTTAGGGTAACAAGTCCTTCTAACAGGATTCCCCTATCATGCTTATCCATTTATGGTGATCTGCAGCTAAACCCAATTTTGGCAACCTGTCATCAAATAGAAAAAGGTCAATCATTGAGAAAAGATCCAAAATATAGGTGACCTTATTCAATATAACTCTGATTTGTCATACTGCAATTTCTACCACACGGTAACATCTGACAAGTCATAAATTCCATCTACTAACCATCACAGCATAAGGTTAGCACCTGCTTTTTCTTATCCTTATAAACACTAACAAATGGCATGTTACCATGGTTAGTTAACAATCCTTTTAACTAAAGTTAATCTTTGAGACACCGCAAATTGACATCCTCTGTTAAAGTGGTCATGCGTTATTTTTATACCTCATCATTTCTTGTTTATTTCCTTGATGGCACGCCCTAATTCATCAAAATCTTTGCCATATCATCCATCTATTTGACTGGCCTCATCCAAATGTCACTCTTGTGCGATTGCGTGAAGTCTTTTCCTGCCAATGAGGTGGGATCGCGTGGTCGTGCGGAGACCTTTCTTTTTTCTCACTAGGATTGCATTGTCATGCAAGGGCCCACCATTTGTCCCAGTGTCCACCAGTTTGGATTACCATCTGACTAATCCTAACCGCCACATGTCATATCTCACAATCTACCATCTAACCGTGGCCCACCAAAATAGTCTTCCTAACCGCCAACTGTCTGCCATTAACCACCAATCACTTAACCTCGCTGGGCCAAAACTGTATACCTTTTAGGCACTTAACATATATACATGCGATTTATAAAAACACTAAGTCAATCCCTTGCACTATGAATGTGGGATAAATGGTTTTTTCTACTTCCACAACAGACTTCCAAAACAATAATGTCACCTACTCACTGGTGCATTTATGCTTGATATGATCGTGCAAACAAATTCCTTAAATGATGAATTGCCTTGTTCCAAACCTCTGCCTCTTCTGAATTCGATATGAAATACACAAGTCCTTTGAAAACTTAAAAGAAACCCGCCATGAAAGTTGACACACAACTACATAAAAACACCACTGGTACTCTCAAAAATGAGAGTACCAATAGAATGTTTGTGGGTGGTGGCATATTGATTATAGCTTTGACCTTTGCAGGATCAACCTCTATTCTACAGTGAGACACTATGAAACCAAAGGATTTTTCCTGATGTTACGGGAAAAAAACACTTTTGAGGATTTAGGACTAGAAAATGTTCATATCTTTCATCTGATTTAGCAAGAATACCATCAACATAATCTTCCATAAGATCATACATTATATCATGGAATAGTGTAGCTATTTCCCCTTAATATGTGGCTCCTACATTCTTTAACCCAAAAGGCATTACGTTTAAGTAATAAGTCCCCCAGGCATAAGTGAATGACGTCTTATGTTGGTCTCCAGGAGCAATTATGATCTGGTTATAGCCTGAGATTCCATCCATCAATGATAACATTTTGTATCCAACTGTTAGGTCCACTATAATGGCTATAATTGACAGAGGGAAATTATCCTTCGGACATGGTTTGTTGAAATCTTGAAAATATGTAAAAATTCTTTTGCTTCCATCTGGCTTTGATAATGGCACTAGATTAGAAATCCACTCAACATAGTCTATGGGTCTGATAAAACTCACATCTAGTAATTGCTTCAACTTTGCCTTCAAAAAGAGTATGATTTTGGGGTGCATCTTGTGAATTTGCCATTTTACAAGCTTGCCCTTGGTTGGAGTGGTAAATGATGGAGCACCAATTCTGGATCTAGGCTAGGAATGTTTGAATATGCCCAGGCAAAATTGATTTGTCTATCTTTGAAGAACTGGATAAATTGATCCCTTTCCTTTGGTCTTAATGATACCACCAAATGTATAAGCCTTTTTGTTTCTTTAGTACCCAAGTTGACCTCTTGTGTCTTCTCTACTAATAATGGTGATCTTTCCTAATTTATGAGGAGCATGTCTATTCTTCCATCCTCGGGCACCTTAGAGATGTTTCCACCTTCAGATTTGTCCTTTATTTTTTTTAGTTTTATGATGATCTAAAGGTGCCTTGCAATTTTCACCTAGAGATCTTAGATTTCTTTTTCATCATTTTTGCGACAGAAAGATGGACATGGCTTACCAAAGTGAGTTGCTTGATCGAGATCCAACAAAAATCCAACATTATGGTCACATATGGGTAATACCGCTTTGAAGTCTAAGGAAGTCTACAAAAGCCTCATCATTCTAAAAAATGTCTATGTTCGGTGGACCTTGGTATTCCTTATCTATTAATTCAGGGTATATGAGAGAAATGTTATCATCACCTTGGGCGTAAGATATTGGGATAGCTGTGATGGTGTTAATATGGGATTTGGACAAGGACTCATGAGATTCAGATGAGGAATGTTTGAAATTTTCAGATCGATTCCAAAAAAATTCTATCTAGGTATGTCAATATGTAGGTCTATTGTGTAAAGATAAGATATCAAACTATGCAAAGACATTATTTAGACAAAGGGTACTTGAGGTTCTAGGTGTATCCCATTCATAGTTTTTAGAATTAGTCTCGGGTGGTACTCCTCATATGTCTCAATCTTTTCAAAGGCACACTCGTTGTCTTATTGAGGCAAATGAATATTTGGGGTACTTTCCTCAGGTGGTTGGTACTATAGACCTTGAAACTTCAGATTAGCTTTGGGCAATATTTGTTCCATGACCCCTTGATTCTATTTTTTAAGGTCACTGGATCCATTCCTTGTTTTTTCATGATGGCGTACCCTCTTCCATACTAATGGACAATAATTGTGTTAGGAAAGGGGCTCTTCATCTTTGTATAGCCAATCAGATACATCTTCTTCTACAAATTCTTCATCAAACTCCCTCCATTTTGTGAACGCGGTTGGGGGTTCAAATTGAATATATATTTTATGCATTAACTTGAGGGGTTTCTTTGGATTTAATTAATTTTTAGAAGACTAGTTAGGGAATCTTGACAAAACATTAAATAGAAGCTAAATAATTAATTAAAATTATCCACTTATTGGAATTGGAGGGAAATGTTGATTTTAGAATTTGAATTAGGACGAATGACAAAAATCAATTAAATAATAAAGATTTATTTAATTAATTAAGACGAGCATTAGTAAAAAATATCGTGCGCAGACGATAGGACAATTTTTAGTGTCTACACCCACAACTCACAATTAGCTCTGGTACCATGTTAGATTTAGCTGTGAGAAAATCAACATTCCCTTAGCATTGAACTAGCACTCATGAATATATGAGCTAGTGAACTTAACATAGGGAGAGGTGAGTGCAATTTATATAGCAAAATAGAGGCATATAATTTCAAGAGGAAATAATAACTTCCAACTCCCCAAAATAGGGGAAGGTTTTACCTACTTGGTAAATGCGAAATGCATGGTTATGCTAAAACCTGTAGAGCCAAAGAGATGGTTATGAAAGATGACAAATAAGAGAGTGAGACATTCAACTACCCAAAGGTAGGTGTGAATGACACTTGTAATAGTAAGATTATGTCATGTGTACTACTAACCATTCTAATATAACCTAGGCAAGCTTAATAATATGTGTAGGAAAAATAAGTATTCCCCACTAACATAAGGAAAATAAATACTGACACTAATCATTATATCATCTTTCATGTAAAAAAATACATAATCTTGTTTCATCTTTCATGTGAATGAAGATTTAAATATAGATTGACAATAATGACATAATGTGATAGTTAAATGCCATGTTGTAATTCTTGCTATCAAGATTCAAATGCCTAGTGAGTATTAATGCGTATTAGTGCCAAGTGTTGATGTTGAAGCTGAGATCCCATCTATAACCTCATTGATTCGTAACTTTAATAAAAGGTATTTATTTCCATATTATTATTAAAAAAAAACCACTCATCCGTAACAAAAGAAGTATTGCCATTGCTAATTAAATTTAAATATCAATTAATAAAACTAGTGCTTTCTCAACAAATACGCACTCCAAAACTTTTTCCCCATGGTGAGATGGGGACTCGTTTTTATTCCCAAAGAATACACAAGGAAGCTTCAACTTTATCCTTTTGTCAGTGAATGCATTCACCACGAACTGTTCCTGGGGATCAATTGTAGTGCACCAACTTCATCAGATATGACATGGTTACCGTACTTCCTGATAAGGCTGGAGGTGACAGTGACGGTGCTGGTGTATGTTGGAGGAACGGCAACAGCCTCGCTGTTCTCGGCAAAAGGTAGGACTCTTTTATACATTTCTGCCACTACTGCGATGCACAAAAATGATCGACTCTGGTATATTCTTATTAACTTGAAATTTACTCTGGTTATCTCCATAATTCGTGACCTTTATCTTCATAATTCGTGACCTTTAAGGTACATATTATGAATAAATATCTTCTTGAACATAACGAGGTGCCCATTCAGTGTTGCCAATCTAAACACTCGCAAACTGTGCCAATGAACCCCAGAACCTTTTTCTTGCAACACCTGATCACACAAGTTCAATTAGAATCCTTTCAATCCAACTGATTATAATAGGTTGTACAGTGCCCGTTGTCATAAGATCAGAGAACAACTTGAAAGGGAGCAAGGTGCGCAGAAAAAACTTTCTATACCTATCTACTCAGGAAAGATTGTGCAATTTTTAAAAACTTTTTGAATATTTACTTTGAAATTGAAAAAGATGCATATTAACTAGTAAGGAAATATAAAAACATCACCAAAGATAAATGCACACAACACAAAGTGTATGTGGAGAAAATACTTCTGAGAGAAAATTCCTGTGATCCAAAGACCTGCAAACAATTTGGTTGTATACGGTTTGCACAACGAGATTTTTCCAAGAGCACACTAGTGTTCAATCTAAATAATTCAGTAGCATAATAGTACCTGCAAGTAATTTCATAATAATGCAACTCCAATCCTAACTCGTGTATTTATAGCGCCTCCTTGAATGCAACATGCAATACTAAACTTGAAAAGCGCATGCACAACTCAAGAGAAAGCACACACATGTGCAAAACTTAACATGCAAAACATATGCACATGCAAAGCACATGTACAACTCACACGTGCCATATCAACTTTCCATTTTGGACTCCTTTATGGACTTGAGTTAACTTCAACAAATGTGGCCCACAAAATGGCATCATAGGAGACCCATAAATAATTACATAGACAAATGAATAAATGATAATGCTAGGAATTAATTAAGGTTGAGGTACTTTATTCTTAACAGTCTCCCACTTGTTGAACACCTTTTAAGAGCCAATCAAAACAATAGGATTTTAATTGTTAGGGGCCACGAGGGCCTCAAAATTTTAACATGTAAATTTTTTTGTGCTACATCCTTTGTCTTGGCATCTACTATATTGCCAAAGTTTTAACTTCCCCCAACTTTATCTTCCCCCAACTTTACCTTCTCATCCTCTTCCTGTAATGTTGGAGAATAGGGTTCACTAGCTTATGCATACAAACTATGAAACTAGGCCCATGTCCACTTTAATTACTTTGAAGGAGAGTGGGTCCACAAGGCTCAACCTCAAATTTGATAAAAAGGGATTGAGCACAAGGTGGATCCAATAGTCCTTGTGAGAGAGTTGAAAATGATACTGAAAATATGTAAATTGAATGTGAGATCTAGGGCCAAAGGTGTAAAATTCAAAGTTTTTGAGATACACAACAAGCTATAGAACATACATGCAGACAACAATTACAGATTTGGAAAAAAGAGGTAGAAAGGAACTTGTGTCTAAAAAAAGGGTTGAAATATGGAGGACGATGTTGCTTGGGGTGACGTCGGACCAGGAATGTCGGATGCAAATGAAACTTGTGTTTCTAGAATTAGTATGCAACTTAGAACCTTCCCGAAAAGTTTTGTGAAAAATATCTAGGACTGCGTCGCTTGGAGCGATGTCAACCCTGCTTTTTTGGATCTATGAAAGTCCAATCTATAGGTCTCTATCTACTCGATCTAATACCAAATTTGTGTCTCCCGATCTTACCATCCGCACATGCAAAAGAAGGAAAATGTTGGGTTGATAGGGGTTTGCCTAGGTCAAATCCCTATTTTGGAATTAATAATGAAATAGAAATAAAATATTACTAAATTGAAAGCGTGTTGTAGTGTAGCGGAGGCTAGATCTGAATTGAATTGCTTGAATGAAATGTTCATACCTTCATAAGCCTTGCTCGTGTCAAAGTCTTCATCAAGATGTTGATGTTGACTTGTAGAGTTGACTTCATAATAGGTTGATCATGGATGCCATCATGAATGCTTGAGATCTAAAACTTCTTGCTTCAATGCCTTGATGATGTTTGATTACTTGCTCAATTGAATTGCATAGGAGATAGGATGTGTGATTGCATGATATGATATGATGTCTCAAATGAGGGGTTTAGGCTTTCTTTTATACCTCTCCTCGAGAAACTTGTTTGAATTTTTGAAGTAGGATAACATGGAAGAGGAATTCTTGCTCCCACATTCCAACCATTAGAGGATTTGAATTTGAGCCCTTTCTATGGGTCAAGATGACACAAGAAGGGTACAGAGAATAGGGCCCCAAGACACTCCCAGCTATCCAAACCAACTTGTAGAACAATACAGAAGCAACAACACAGAAAGGGAGAGAAGAAACAACATAACTTATATTAATTCATCAAACTTATTACATGCCGGGTTGTAAGGCCTTCCCGGTTTCGGCCATAGACATTCAGATGTTTACAGAATAATCTTTGCTACATGCGAGGTCACAGATCTACGATCTGAATCTGCTAACCTTAATCTTCTACACCCAAAACTGATGCTAATCTAAGAACAAAAAACCAAATATATACAAGAGTCCACCAAAGAGGTCGACACTCAGATCCTAAAGATCCAACATAGGAAACAACAAAGACCTAGATTTAGGTCCACACACATCCCAATGAGAGATCCCACATTAATTACGCTCGGTTTGTTAGGAATCAAAGCATAACAGATATCATTTCTTTTCAAATCCTTAACAAACTGTCTACCTTTCATCAAACAAACTTTCACAGATGTACATATCTCACAAACAGATTCTTCAACCAAAGGTAACAAGATTTGTTTCTTACCATCAACCCAAAGTATATCTATTCACTCTTCCATCATGTATAGCATGTCTATCATATTGCCAAGGTCTACCCAACAAAATATGACAACAATCCATTGGCATAATATCACACAACACCTTATCATAATACTTCCCAATTTTCAAATTCACAAAACATTGTTCACTCACCATTAATGTATGCTCATCCTTGATCCATGAAATCTGATAGGGCTTCGGGTGCTTCATTCTTTCCAACTGCAATTTTGTGACCATCTCCTTAGATGCCAGATTCTCCGAGCTTCCACTATCAACAATTACCTTCCAAACTTTTTTTGCAACTCTACATCTGGTCTTGAACAAACTTTTCCTGACAGGATCTTGCTTATCTTTCTCACTCCAAAGTATCCTTCTGATCATTAGATTTCCTTCCTTCTCAGGTTCATTCGGTGACTCCTCTTGCACCAAAGCATTTCTACTACTACCAACTTTCTTGCTTGCATGTGTACATTCAAACGATCTATGTCCTTCACCACAATTGTAACAAGTTCCTTGGAACCCTCTTCTGCTATAACCACCTTGGGAGTAGTTGCCTCTTCCTCGGAATGAACTTCCACCTTTCCATTCGGTCTTTCCTTTGTCTTGATATGTGTCTGAAATTGGCTTGTATGGTTCAGATCTACTATTTTCACCATGAGATCTACCTTTTCCTCTAGGGAATCTACCACCTCTGCCTCGTTGTCTTTGTTCATATCTTTTGTTCAAATTTTCCTCAACTTTTAGGGCAAACTGATATGCCTCTTCAATGCTTTCCATCTTTACCAAGCTGATCTTATCTTGTATAGAACTTCTTAATCCATTCAGATATCTTCCTATTCTTTCCACTTCATCTTCAACATGTCCAGATTTGATGTCTAATTTGTAGAATTCCTCTGTGTAATCTTTTACCGAGCTATCTTTCTACTTCAAACTTTGCATTCTCCTTACTAGGTTAATCTGGTAATCACAAGGTAGAAACTTGCCTTTCAATTTGTTTATCATCTTGTCCCATACCTTGATCTTGTTTTTACCCTACTTCTTCCGATCTAATTGCAGATGTTCCCACCACAAGGATGCATGACCTTTCAACTTTTTGCTTGCAATCTTTACTTTCTTCTCCTCTGATACATTCTCATACTCAAAGTATTTTTCCATCTCGGTTATCCAGTCTATCAACTCACCAGAATCCAACTTTCCACTATACTCAGGAGGATTAAACTGAGGTGTGGACTTCAAGCTTGTCAATGCTCGCAGGAATCTCTCTTCTTCCTGATCCATCATAGGTGCAGGTGCAACTTCTCTTTGCACTTCTTCAAATTCATCATCACTAACATCTTCAAGATGCCTTCCTCTGCGCTGGGCTGTCTCAACAACTTCCAATCTTGCAGCCATATGTCTTAACATGTCAGCTAGACCTAGATCTGCATTTCCTCTCCCACGAACCATCTTGAAACCCTCTGCAATTGTAGGTTAGATCGCAATCTGCTACCCCACAACAATATCAACCACTAGGGTTAGGGCTTACAAGAAGGAACCTAGATCTAACCTTCGCTCTGATACCACCTGACGCAAGGAGGGTACGGAGAACAGGGGCCCAAGGCACTCCCAGCTATCCAAACCAACTTGCAGAACAATACAGAAGCAACAACACAGAAAGGGAGAGAAGAAACAACATAACTTATATTGATTCATCAAACTTATTACATGCCGGGTTGTAAGGCCTTCCCGGTTTCGGCCATATACATTCAGACATTTACAGAATAATTTTTTCTACATGCAAGGTCATAGACTTGTGATCTGAATCTGCTAACCTTAATCGTCTACACCCAAAACTGATGCTAATCTAAGAACAAAAAACCAAATATATACAAGAGTCCACCAAAGAGGTCGACACTCAGATCCAAAAGATCCAACATAGGAAACAACAAAGACCCAGATTTAGGTCCACACACATCCCAATGAGATCCCACATTAATTACGCTACGGAAATTAAATGCAGAAGTTGGTCAGAAGATCCGACTCATCCAACATCAAAATAAACAACTCGGTAAGAAGCTGACCGAGCAATAGGAACAACTCGGTGAAGACCAACCGAGCAACATAAATGACTCGGTAAGAAGGTAACCGAGCAACAGAAAACAACTCGGTGAAAATTTAACCGAGAAGCCAGAACATCCACCGAGACCCGTCGGTAAAGCAAGACAGAACAAGTAACTGAGCAACAACAGTTACCGAGCACTTTACCTAGCAGCCTCCAACAATCTACTGAACTAAAACAAACATATTTTTGGTTGATCAGGATTGCCGAAGAACCCAAGATGCTCCTGCATCACAAGAGCACCTTAGGTGACCTTGTCCCAAGTCAAGGGGTCCCAGGCGCCATTGACATGCCAAATCAGGCAGAGTCAAGGAATAATGACATGACTATGTTGGCCTAGTATGGTTACTATGAGTCATGTAGAGTCAGTGCAAGAAAAGTCAAATAGTCTAGCAAGTTGTGTTATGCTAGTCAACTCAACGTGGAAAACTAGTGCAAAAAATTAAAAAGAAAAAGACATAGTTTTACCAAGTAATCCAAAACACTTGACTATGAAATTAGATTGTAGTGTTTGCATGAAATGTAACAAAGAGTGGAGTGTATGTCCCCACGTTAAAGCGATCATGTACGCCTTATCGAGAGCAATTGCTTTAAGATAGCATACATGCATCTAAAAGACAAGCACGTTGCCACAATGACATGCCCCAAGAAAGGACAAAATCAAGGGTAGTGAAGCACATGACAAAAAGAGAGCACATAAGGGATCCACTATCTGGGGTCAATGTGTGCATTTGATAACTCGTTTATATCAAGTATAATTACAATGAATTGACCTCATCTCCCAAAGGTAGTGGAACTACGAGCACAATGGAAGAAAAACACATAAGATACATAAACAAATTTCTTTTTGGGTCAACATAGTAGAGACCAAAAAGAGATAGATCTTGATGCTTTGCATCATCCCCAAGTAGACAACACAAAAACATATTTACGACAATAGCAGATGTATGACATAATATGTATACAACATATAGAAGAATTGAGATACACAGAGGAATGTTACAACAAATTTGATCCCTATATTACCTTGCGCTCGCAGAGTGACAAGGATCATCCAAAGAGAGCTTAACATAATAAAATGACACATCAAGCAACACATCACTGGGGAAGTACATTACATGCAAGTAAACACAATGAAATCTATTGCACAAGGGAATCTAGTCAAGTAGGCCATCCGCCTCCCAATCTTGCTTAACATCACTTAGAGATGGCGAACAAGATGCAAGAGGAGCAACAACAAGCATAGTAGATGGAGCTATTGCGAGTTCCAAACAAGGACCATGCTCAAAATGAGTTACTTTGTTTGTCACTAGGAACTAGGATTAATGCTTTTGAAAATCTTGAAGAATGTTCATGATTGATTTCAACAACCTCATATATACCATTAGAATCATTAGAATCAACATTATTAGCATCAATAACTATATCCTCCATACATCATCCAAATTAATCACAATAGAATCTTCAATGCGAAATGAACAATCACTTTGTTTAGATAATTTTAACTTTTTAAAATGATCTTCTTTCCTTGGGCTAGGCAAAGGTTGGTCCAATGGGATCAAGTCAACATTTGGCACCTTAGGGGAGGAAATGGTTTGGGAAGCAAGTTCATGGTCCTTGGCACGACATTTTCATCGACAGTCTCTCGCACTATGATTTCTCTTGGTTCGGCTAGAGATTTGCAAAGTTTTGGGATCAATCAACATAGGCTCCTTTTCTTCCTTCCTAGGAGGAGGAATGGAAGGAACCTCACTTGGTTGAGAGATGCAGGATGTTGGGCGTTTGTAAGATGTAGGATATGTTAGGACTATAACATATATAGGAGGAATAGATGGTGTAGGAAGAAGTCTAGGTCCAAGATGAGGAGATGGAATATCCTTAGGTTTACTTAAGGATGATATCTTTTCATGTTTGAATTTAAGATAAGAAAAAGACATCTTGTTGGGGTTTCAAAGGTTTAGGTTTTTGAGGCCAAAAGAAGTCAATGGTGAATTTTCCATGTCTTTCTAACGGCTTATAAAGACTATGGTTTGGTCGTGATTATGCACCCATTGTGAGGGAACTTAAAACACTTATAAATGGTAGAAGGTATAGCTTTCATGGAGTCTAGCCAAGGATGTCCCAATTTCACATGAAATTGGTCAGAGGTAGGGATAAGGGCAAAGGTAACATCTAAGAACTTAGTACCAACCAATGGAAAGAGTGATAAAACATATGTTAGGACAAGAAAAACTATCATTAATCATAACATCGGATTTGTCATATGTATCTTGATGCATTTATTGTGTAAAGAGATATTCTTTAGCAATAACATTTACCATACATACTGGATCAATGAGCACTTCTCGCGAGAGATTTCCTTTAATTTTCGCAGTAATGTATAGGGGTTCATCGGGCGACTCGATAGTTTCCCTTGAATCAAAGGTAGTGTGAGGTCTAGGCTTAGATTTAGGTTGCTTAATAAGGTTCACAACATTGTTGGCCTCATCACACATGTCATTAGTGTTAGGCTCAACAACATTGGTGGAATGAGAAGGCAAGGGATTGGTAAAGATTTGTAAGTTTTGATTAGGGGTGCTACGAATTGGTTTCCTTTATCATTTATACCCTCCACAGTTATAGTGTTGGAATCAATAAGGTCTTGGGTAACATTTTTCAACCTAAAATACTTCTCAGTACATTGGCCGGTTTGATGATGGTATTGGCAAAAGGCTTTATGATCAAAGGAAGCTAGCAAGGGCTTGAAGGTATCTATAGGTTTGATGGGAGGAAGCTTCATGACATTAGTATTAATCAATTTAAGCATGATACTATGCAATGATTCATAAAGAGTAAGTAACAATGTGTAAAGATTGATGATAAAAGGGTCCCACCTGATGTTGCTACTGCCACTTGTGTATCAATATGATTTGAAGATTTGTTATTGTTCTTGATGAAACCTTTGTTTTGTTTTTGGAACTTTTGAAACAATTGTTGAGCGACATCATTCTTTTTAATTGGAGCCATTGATGAAGATGATTCAAATTGGCTCACTTGCAGTTGTTTATTATGAAGCATTGCACTCAATTGTGTAAAAGATGTAAACTTAGAAAACAAGAGCGTATCTCTAATATCCTTTTGAAGATTAGTAATGAAAACTCTTTGAACATCACCATTAGGCGTAGGATAAGCAATTTGTCAATGCAAATTTTTATATCCACCAATAAAATCAATCACTTTTTATTTAGATCCTTGCTTACCATGTATCAAATTAGCCAAAGTAATTTGAGGACCAATGTATATTTATAAATTGTTGTATGAATGCATTAGCTAATATTTGAAAAAAATCAAAAGAATAAAGAGGCAAAGAACAATACCATTGCGAAACTTTATCTCTAAAAGTGCGAGAAAACAATTTTGCCAAGTTTATGATCATTTGAGAAATCACTACACAAGGTTTGAAATGTTTTCCTCTTCCATTGTAGACTCCAATAGCGGAATATCTATGTATGGAGGGACAATAGCACAGACAATGTCATGAGAAAGTGGGCTAGCTATATCACATTTAGGAATATTGAACTCGGATTGGGTTATGGAATTCAATTATTGTTAAGATGAAACACTTTGAGCTAAATTGTTGATAGTGGCTTCGATGGATTAATTGGTGTTGGATATGTTTGATTGTGAAGGAGGTGCAACATTGTGATAAGTTGGTGGAGCATTGGAGTAGGAAAGTGGAACATTATGGTAACTAGGTAAAGGAGATGGCTGGGAAACAAATGGAAGGCTAATGGAAAGAGGTATGAAGGAGTTTTCATTGATAGGAATTCTGCCAAGACTAACATGTGTGGGTTTAACATTTTGTGTAGAGGTAGCAAAAATAGGAGACGAATATGTAGAAACATTAGGTAATGGTGTAGGTATGGGAATGGAATGCTCAAATTGATTCGTATGGTTAGAGAAATCAAGTGCTTTGACACAACTTTTCATAGGCATAACATTAGTATCAACAATATGAGCGATGCCATGCAGAAATTCCACACCATGTGCATTGCTTTGAATAATTTTTCTCAACCCTTCAATCAAGGGGATTGCCTCACTATTCGAGTATTCTTGACCCATCTATTGTTGAAGCTTATCCAACAAAAGATTGCATGACCAAATAGTGAATCAGCCCCTACAAATGATAGTAAATCTGAAAATTTATTGAGTGGAAGCCCCATTGACCTTGGTGAACTTGATCAAAGACCTTTAGGTTTGCAAGATCTAAAGGACCATTTTATGGTTTCAGAAGAGGAAATTGTGAAAACATTATCAAGAGAGGGTGCAACTCATAAATACATTGAAGACCTCATTTGGAAGACCCGAACTGAGGAAAGGCAAAAATGAGTTGTAAGTGGAGTCACTAGTTCTCAACTTTGCACAATCAAAGAGGCATTAGAAAGAATGAGATCTGATTACTTGCAATTGCTCAAGGACAGGGATCTTGCAATCAAGTTTGTTGAAGACAAGGAAAAAGAAGTTGATGACCTTTGCTTGCAGCTAAGTATGGCTCATTGTTCATTTTACAAAGCAGAAAATCAGTCATCTATTGCAGCCACTCCTATGAAACAAGAAGCAAATAAGGCTAGGGAGATCATACAAATTGTTGAAGGAATCAATGCAATAAGGTATGGTGATTCCAATGTTTCCTATCCTAAGGATATACAATGTGCTGATGGAGATCAGTAGGTACCACGAGAAGTTGAGCTCATGAAATTTGATGAACAATTTTCTCATGATGATAGAGTTTGCAGCCATGAGAAAAACACTACAACAAGTTTTGTAGGTGTCTTTCATAATAATACTCTTCTTGGATCAGCAGCTGATAATAAATATCTAAATTTGGAAGTGTTGTGGTATAATCATATGACCTCCTTTGTTGAGAAGAATTGGGAAGAAAATCAAGAGTATAAACTCTTGAGATTGGAGGAGGGAGTCTCACAAGATGGTGCAGATTGCAAGTATAAAAATGCTGATGCAGACAGTTTACAGAGAACACTCGATAAAACAACCGTCATTGATGAGCAATCTATATTAGAAGAAGATTTGTTTGATCACCATGAGGACGCTCAAGGAAGGTGCAGTGCACATGCTGATTTGTTGATGGTGAACAACAATCCTTATGCACTTGTCTGTCATAAGATGTCAAATAGGAATTTTCAGGTTGACATGGATTTGGAAAATCACTTTGCATATACTCAAGATTGCAAGCTTAAGCATGCGGATGTCTTCATTGTTTCAAGTTTCTCACAAGGTATGAACTTCCCTTGTTATTTGAAGATTTGTATTAAGGAGCACGAGGTATACAAAGTGCTTATTTGTATGGATATACCAAGAAGTTTAAATGAACATGGGAGTCATAGCATTGAAGAGTTGACAGGTAAATGGTTAGCAAATGATCACTCTCTCTCTCTCTAACCAATAAGAAAGCATTATATTTGTTGAATGTGCCATTTTTTAGCAGCCTACAACCAATTGCGAATGAATTTCAGATTTGGTTCCTTGGCCTCCATCTCACATTTTAATGTATAATAGTTCTAGTGGAACCCAAATTTACAATCAAATTTGAATGGTTAAACAATTCAGGGAAGTGTTTTTGCAATTATTATTTTGATTTATGCTTTTTTTTTCCTCCTTCCATTCATGGTTCATCATTGCAATTCTCCTTTCATATGCACTTATCCTGTTTAGTTTCATGCATTAATATATTAAATCTGCCATGTTTTGTATTTTATACAGCTTGCATATATTTGAATTCATAAATATAGCCGTTGGCCCTTTTTTGCGGTCTATGACTTATTTTAATATCTTTTATAACCTCTGCAGGGAATATTCTCTTTTATCCGGTGCTTTTGAAAATGCCTTAGTCGCGTGATCTCCAGATCAAATGGGATATGCCTTTTTCATTAAGAGACTTAGCGACATCCGTCGATCTTATCCGAAGCTTGGTGTGATCTAACGATAGTCGTGTGATCTTGTATTAAACTCAGAGTTAGCAAAAGCTTCTAACGACTTCGAGACTAATGAAAATTCATGACTCCAGGTGTAACTCCGGTTAGACTTGGGTGAAATTAAAGTTCTTTTGGTCGCATGGTCTCGTGATATAATTAGAGTTAAAGGAAAGATTCAGAGATCATGAGACTATTTAGTCGCCAAGTCTCCGAAGTTGATCAAGGTTAAGACACAAGGTTAAGTTTTGACAAATCGAAATCAGAATGACATGTAGAAGTGAAGCGGGCCCAGACATTATGTGCTTAGTCGATAAGTCTCCAAAGGATTCGATGACATCAACAAAGTTGATGAGATTTGGAGATAGCCGTTGATACAAAGGAAGATCTTATGGTAGTCGCCGAGTTTTGTATTAAACCTGAGGTTTAAAGAATGATTTCGCAACTTGGAGATTAAAAGAAATTTGTAAACCCGCTGTCGAAGTGCAGTTAAGACCGAGATCAGAGATCGAGGTTAAAGACCAGTCAAGTTGGAATAAAATCTATGGCTGGCGTAATGGCTTAAAGCTAAGATGCGCGGTGATTACCCATTAAGGAATTACGCGATTTCAACACGTGTCATGGGTCTACCAAAGGATTTGAACGAAGACAGGTTGAATTAGCAGTTAAAGTACAACGATGATCTACGGCTGTCGTTAAGCCTTAAAGACAAGATGCGCGAATGTTATTCACCAAGGCATTGCGAGAGCATGCCACGTGTCTCAGACGGATAGAAAAGTCAAAAGAGCTTAAGTGGCACAGATGACCTGGATTTATTTGTCTTTACATGTTTTTATATTATTATTTTGTCGACTAAGGGTTTTGATTAATATTTGATATGTCGACATTGTCTGCATGCAGGGTTTCACAGGTAATAAGATGAAAATGAAGCGATCTGGACGAAAGATAAAGATTAAAGATATGCAGATGACCATTAATCTACCTTGCAGAAGTTAAAGAGATACCAGAGATTCATAACAAATTATAAATAAACTATTCTGACTATATTATCGCTTTGGTCGATAATTGTTCATAAGGATGATAATTCATTCTTAATTGTAATTTTCTGGATGTTCAGTTGTTGATCATAGGGATTAGGTTTAGTTAGACGAACCGTTGCATTGATCTGAAGCTTGTTTGCATCCTTTGAATTTTGTATAAATAAAGGATACCGGGATCAATGCGGGGGGTCTCTTGGATGGTCTAAAGGCAGTCTGGGATGATATTTTTCATCTTCAGGTAGTTTTAGTTTTGATCACAACTGGACATGGATTCTTATGTACCTATTTTTGATAATCAATAAAAGATAAGTGTTTTTTGTCTCTCTTGGCTCAAGGTTTCAATTCTCATTAAGTTAGTCCTTTGCAATTATTGAAAGAATTTCAATTGCTATCTTTGAGTTGCTTATGCAGAAGAGTAATTGTCTCATATCATTGTTTGAATATCAGGAAGTGTGTGATAACTTAATCTGTTTCCGGCTTCTTGTTCATTTGGTCTCCCAACCATAGGAGTTAAACTCATTTGAACTAACAAGGATATAGCACAGACCTTAATCTTCTCTGCATCTTAAGCAGTCAGATAGTTGATGGTTAAATACTGTCTTGCAAAGTTGTACATAGGATTGAATGATTGAATTGACTCTATTGCCCAAATTGATATAGGCACTGATCTGATTGTTATTGAAGATAGACATTTGATTCATTGTTTCATGTTGTTGAGATATTCTAAAAACTCATTCATTTATATATTCACATTTACAAAGCATCCTTATTGTTCTCACAAAGCATTCAGTATTGCAGTTGTATTCAGTTTGATGCCCTTCAAAGTAACTTGCCATATTTGTGAAGGAGAAATTTCAGTTATCATTATCTGCTATAAAAAGCCTTAAAAGATAAGGTGTAGGCCTACCAGCCTTGGTTCTGTAGAGCCAGAATTGCAGAGGTTTCAGCCTTACCCCAAGGTTAAACCTGTTAGTTGGCCAAATCACGTGGGTTTCCCAATATTGGATTGGCAAGTCCATAGGAAATCCAATTTGTTGATTTGAGCACCAACAAGTTCTCCTATGATGCTAATCATTGAATTTTCAGATCATGCAGTGATGATAACAACTGGTTGTATAGTTTTGAGCACACATAGTGATCTCTACAGCAGTTGGGAATTGGATTTTGATGAGAATTTACTAGTCCATGAGAGCAAAGGCATTCAGGAAGTGAGTATAAATCAATTTTTTCAGACTTAGTGCTGCTGAAAATTGTGAAGAGATGCATGTGATTACATTTGGAGATATGCTGAAAACTATTCCTCATTTCATGTCGAGTATGCTTAATGACATAAGAGATTCAAATACTTACATGGGTGACATGTTTGCATATGATAACAGAGTTTCAGTTTATGATTATATCAGAGTGGTGCAACATTAGCATGGTGGTTCCCTTTTGAGGTTGATTTGGAACCTTGGGATCAAATGATTGAAGTTAATGTTCCTAACCCTAGTAGGAAATATATCTTTTATGGATTATGTTTCCATGATTACCTAACATAATTGCAGAGTCTCAACTAGAATCTATCTTATTCCACAATCGGTAAATGATAGCGTTAACTCTATTCCATTTCTTGTTTTACTTGGAATTGTAATTTTAGGACAAAAAATAGGGTATTGGAAATGGGTACTGTTATCATTTTAGTTGCACACTAAATTGATAAATTGATATTGTTTTACATTGAATTATGGATTTGATAGTTGCTGTCCTAAGTTGCAGAATTGTTTAAATTCTGAAGATAAAAGTACACATGCAGCATAGCAACTATAAACAGCATAAAATACTTGCATAAAGGTACATCTATTTAACACTGCTATTCAGATATTGAGGACAAAATACATTGCTCTTGCATTCATGTTAATACTCATAATGTTCTAAGTATGGATCAAATTTAAAACTTTCAATTTCATAAATGGATCGTTACATTGAACATCCAAAATGAATGTATTAAGCAAGTATTCCTTTATAGGTTTACATCTTTCAATTGTAAACATAGAGAAGATGCACAATGCTGAAAGTAATAAAAGAGCATTAGAAGATTTAGGGATCTAAGCATTGCCTTGGAGAGGTCTTTTTTATTTTGATAACCAGTCATCTGGATCTTCATGTCTTCTGCCTTGTTTTCATCCTAAAGTCTTCTTCTGGCCTTATCCTGCAATCATGGGGAGAGAAAGATAGTTAGATCCAAGTTGGATCTAAACAATGCATAAATCCCTAAAAGAGTATGCTACAATCAAAACTTTCAGAACTGTACATTATGTAAACATCAATGCAATTACAAGGTATACATCTGCAATAACTAAATAAAGTATCAAAGGGACATAATTTTATGAAACCTTTTACTGCATATAGTTGTTATCCTGCATTGTTCAAAAGTTGCCATTTAGAAGAACATAAAATCTGAATCAAAGGGACTTGGCTCTTGTACCTGAGAAACCTTTTTAGATCATTCACACCTTAGGTTAGTAAATCCAACCAGCAAACCAATATCCATACATAAATGCCATTTCACATGACATTTACATACATATATTGATTAACTGATTGAAACTACTAATCTAACATATGTTGTAAGTGGTGTGTGCAAGAAAGAGAAACATAGAATGCAGGAGTTCACAAGTTGCAGAAGAGGAAAAAGAAATCCAGTGGATGTCACGAGCCCGTGCTCGAATCTCACTGGATTAAGGATGCAAGAGTTCATAAGTTCAAGAAAGAAAAGAAGACACAATAGAGTAATAGCAATGTTGTTATAAGAGATACATATGAAATGAAATGATGCAGAGTGTTCCTAATTGAAAGATGTTACAGCAACAAGGAGCAGCTTGCAGATTAAATGAGGATAAGATGAACAAATGCAAAATGTGGAATTGACAATGATATAGTCAGCTATACATGCCTGTCATAAAGATCAATTGACTTCATATGTTCAGATGAATGCTGTTATAAAAGATGCTAGGTCATAACAGTGTGTTGTAAGTAATGAGTGCATAAGGCATGAATATCCACATATGCAATGATTTTCAAAAAGAAAGGTTGATACTGTTAGTGTCCAAGAGGAGAATCAAACAGTATGCCATAGATGTTCAGAACTTGGAATGGAGCAAAACAAGTGTATTCCTGCGTGATTTTGGATCCACTAAAGAATCAAATGGTGCTATGGTAATTCATGGTTTCAGGAAATGGAGTTAGTTATAGCATCTATGTGTTTCAATAGTTGAACCCGATTTACATAACAACAAGATCAAGCAAACAATTTTATTCTAAATGTCTTGAAATGCAGTGTGATGGGTGTGCTGTCATAACATGTTCGTGTTTGAATCAATTTGAAGAATTCAATGCATGCAGTAGATATAATCAAGTAAACAAGATGTGCATAATGAGTTTCAAGTTATGAACATTGCCCATGGGAGTCACGAGTCCGTGCTCGAACCCCATGGGTAATGGTTCATTTATAATTATGTAAACAATATACTCATACATTAACTCTTGCACAGAAGCTGCATATATTAAAAAAGAATGTTCAAACAAGTGATAATGGAAAATCAAACATGTAAAATGGTTATTTCAAACCAGAAATGTTTTCTCAGCAACAGAAAGGAGATGTGTATGTCTTATGACATTATGGTCACTATTATTCTAAAAAAGTAACAACATATAGTATAAACAGCTATATCAACTTAATTCAGAGTTGCAGACAGAAGAATATGCTCTCGGATTCAACAACTAAAAGATGTTTTATGTTCTATAACAGTAAGATAAAGTATACAGATTTCGGCCTCAACAGAAGAAAATATGTTTATGCTTATGACAATTAAATACATGAATGTTTTTCAGATAATAGATGTGGAGTTTTGTTTCAACATGAAGAAAACATTTATTTTTATAATAAGTATTGTCGTGCTTGAAAGGGGAAACATTCAAAAGACTGCAGTTATGCACAAGAGAAGCCATGTGGGTATCTCAGAAAATGACAGCAAATAAAGCTACAGAACAAAAGTCAAGTAAAAGCTCATTTCTATGCTACAATGGCGGCACCAAACAACAAGTTCAGATGGGTTTCAATTTTAGACAAAGAAATACTGTTATTACAATGTTTTACCACTAACTGTTGTTTATTTCTAGATTTACAAAGAAATGCCATGGAGCAAGTTCGAGAAAGCAAGAAAGATTGAGTAAAAGGAAGAAGATAACTTATCTTTAAACTTGCAGATTAGAGATGGAGCCCGAGTTTGAAGCATTGGAGTCCAAGCTTGAGTTCCTTTATGCACTGTGAGTTTGGGATAAGTCTGAAGCTGTGGCTGGGAGATGCCAAGCTTCATGACTAAGTTCTCAAAAGACAACTCATATCTTTCAGTCACAGTCCAGACCGAGCCCAAGCTTACGGTGGTGAGAAGACCCAGTTCACAGCTCATCAAACAACACTAGCTCGGGTTCGAAGACCCACATTCAACAAACAATGGAGGCCGAGTTCATGATACATGCAGCGCCATTATCATGCCATGTAGAAAGGAAAGAGGACACAAAGAACAAAGAGCTCGAGTTTATACAAACAACATAAACTCCAGTTAAAAAGAATGCAGATATGAAGGAGGCCGACTCTAACAAATAGTGGAACCCGAGTTCCATTTAAACATGCAGTGACCCAGATACACTCCAGTTCGTGCCAAGAAGCCCGAGTTCCTTCAACAGTCATGTATCAAATGAAGGCCGTGGTAACTCAAAGTGCAGTCGAGCTCTTCGTCATGCAAAACCCAAAAGCTTCATGCTCGAGTTAAAGATGCAGGTGACTTACAAATTGCAGAAAGATTCACAATAAACTCCAAGATACATGGCGGCACAAAAGAAGTAAAGAAAAACTACAGTATGCCATGGATGCCGACTTTCAGATCATATGGTGAACTCCAGATACACTCAAGTTCAGACAGCAAAGAGGCCGAGTTTCTAAAAACATAAACAGATGCAGTTACAATGCCATTTGTCATGGCTTCAGCGTCCAGATTCAACCTAGCATGGCGGCGCCAAACAAACCCTAAGTTCTTTCAAAATCACAGAATGCAAGATAAGATACAACACATGCCTATGTCGTAATTGATAAAGCTTTGGAGTCCACAGGGCACAATACAGAGTTAAGTTTCTGTCAACAACAGTGCATGAAGACTTCTGAACATGCCACAACAGTACCTTGAGTGTATTAACAGTGATAGGTATTGGCAAATGGATCATGTCGACCATAGGGTTGGGATGCAAGTATGCTAGGTATTAATCATGCTTAGGTTATGAGCTGTCATCAAGTATGAGGCTTGGATTAGTGTTATAATATGGTGTCGGCTTCAAATTTTAGGGTTTTTTGTAAATATGGATTGGGTTTTTTGCCATATGATATGGTTTTAGGGTTAGGACTCCATCTTAATGTATTCTTAGGGATATATTTAGATATGCTATGTAACATGTTGATAGATATGGATAAGATGTAAATCTTTAATATATCAACATTAGGAGAGCACTATTAGGGACTAAGTTTTAGGCATATCTTATGCCTTAAATTTAGGGTTTTAGAGAGATCATGGAAGGCTTGTTAAAAGCTATATTATAGGCATCAATTGGGCCTAGAAATCAGGGTAACCATCTGTTTTGGAGCACTTTTTTTAGGGGGGATCTCATTTTCGGAATTAGCCTTAGAGGCTATATTACTGAACTTCTCATTCATTTTTATGGGTTCAGAATTGGGGATAAAAGTTGTAGTAGTGAACATATCGTTCCTTTGCACTTTTTCTTGCATTTTGTAACCATTTTTACAGATTTTGAAGATAATAGAGCTGGGCTTATCATTAACATATTTTTTCTGAGTTCTTACATCTATCCTTTCAAGTTTTTCTCCATTTAAGTGTTTATCCCTTTCAAGCATAGATTAGTGAATTGCTCTAAATTCCTATTCTAGGTTCTAAAGAATAAACCTTTTGCAGAAATTACCTGTTTGCTGGTTGAATTCCTACCATTAGTGGCACCAAACCCTAATAGTGAATTGTAAACCATCCTAGGTGTTGAGAAGTGAAATCATTGCATAACTTAGTAATGTGTGTTTTGTAAGTACAGTCTTGCAATTCTGATAAATCTGAATCTATTTTGGTGTATCACCTTTATTAATTCATTTTCATTTTCAATTATATCTCTCCTTTTTCCCAAAACCATAAAAGTCAGCATTAGGTGATATCCCGAATCTAATAGGAACCGGCCTAGAATCCGGAGATTCATTCTCCCATCCACCAAGGAGAATGTTTCCATGTTCGAACAGGATGGCTAGATTCTGCATCCAGCTATAGGCGCAATCCTGATTGACAACAGGTACATTACAAACTTACTAAAAACACTTTCCAAAAATAGAATTTTCCTCCAAGAAGTGCACTAGAAAAGTCAATACTACTCTCAAAAAGCATCAACAGACTCAACATTATCCCTAAAACTTAATGTCAATAACCAAAATGCAACTCGATAAGGATCTCTCCCTTCAAAAAAGCTGGAGCTAACACATATGTAGGAATGACTGAAAAAGGGGACACTAAATTCAACAAGAGCTAGAGAAAAGGAAACCTAAACATAAGCTGGAAGAAGGTGTTGTCACTACTCAGCTGAGTTCCAAAAAGAAAGGATGAAGCCAACTATCAGATTGCCAAAATTACCGCTCTTGAGAATGTAGTGAGCAAGGTTCCTAATGAGCTGCCATTTGAAGACAAGCTGGAGTTTCTATGTATTTTCCCCATATATGATTTTTTTGGGTTTGGGATTGATTTCTTTAAATTTAATTGCAAGAGACTTCTTTCTATTAAACTTATGTTCTAAATGAATTGCGAGAGTGGCAAATGTAATGTCAATTATCTTGATAATTAGATTTTTCAACAGTACTTGTATGAATATGGTGATTGAAATGTCTTATCACAATATCGGATCTGATATATATATATATATATATATATATATATATATATATATATATATATATATATAAAGTGGAATGCATTTGCAATATACAATAATATATAAGAGACATCTGAATATGCTGATATATATATTGAATTGTACAATGTAATTATGTTAAGGATAGTATGACTTGTCCTTGTAATTGCAAGATCAAGTATATTGATACAAATATGTACTTATAAGTTGCTGTCTCTGATATCTCTGGAAATATATGCAAACAATCTTCTATCAATCTGTTATATGGTTTATCAGATTTATGTCCTGATGACTTAATGGTTGCTATGTCTGATATAACTTTAGAATTATGCTTGTCATCTCTGATTTTGGTCTGATACCACTGGGTATATATGCAAAGGATATTGGTTACAGATCTGAGAGTATTATGCTGTTCTTGATATCTTCATTATATTGTATACGAATTATATCTGTTAGTCGATCTGATCTTGATCGCTTGTCTGATATCGATGTCTGAAGTAGCGATTCCCTTGGCACCATTTCTGATCTTCATCGCTAATTGTATGTGTCCTAGCGTTGGGTGGCTGCTGCTCAAACTTGAGCGATCCAAACTTGGATAAGAAATAAAATAAGAAATGTTCGATGATGTCTTCAAATGATTACCGATGCCATTTAAATATCAATGCTAAGAATAGAGGAGTGGTAACTCTTCATCGCACCCTTACTATAAGACTCTTCTTCGCACCCTTTTGGATATCTAATCAATTATTAGTTAGTCACTGATCATATGGCTCTCTTTGGTGGCGATATTGATATTTTCTTGGTTAAGTTGATCTGCTTAAGTCTTAAGTAATGTTTAATCCTTCCTTACAAGGTGATTTGTAATCTGTTCTGTTGCTGATTGATGTAACATTTACTTGGAGTGATTATGTTTGTTTGTTTGCTGACTGGTAAGTATATCACTGTAGACATTGCTAGTGTAATAATTGAATCCGCATCATGATATCAATAAGTCAGATTTGCCACTAAGGATTACTTGTTCATGGTACCTCTGATGAAGATAATGATGTTATAGTAGATCCTCCATTACCAGCCATTATAGATAACCTTCAAGATCGATATGTGGAATGCAACCTTATGTTCATATTGATATATTGCTGGATGGAAGTTTCAATGTGTATATATAAGGTTGTCTGCTTCATATTTGCTTATTATCGTCGATTATCGTGGTAACATTGATATATAGATATAAGGAATTGCTTGATCTGGTCTTAAACATGGATATGGATAGCAACCGATATATTGCTGTTTTACCAAGATCGTCTGCTCAATTTTACTTGAATCAAGACCTGGATAATACTTGGATATGCTTGAGTGTTTGGCTCGAGTAAAAAAATGATGTCTTGCTTGATCAATAAAGCAAGATTATTTGTTTGAAATCTTCAAACCCTGACCATGTGAATGGATGAATAGCAATTGGGCATATTTGATTACTTGGTCTCATAATGGCAACAATCTCAATACCCCATCTTATTATCTATGCTTTACTTGCAGATGTTGTATGAGAAAATTGTGAAGTCTTATAAATAAGACAATTTTCCTTGATAGGATCTTAATGTTGATCTAATGCTACTGGCTTTATTGACAAGAATATGTAAAACCAACCACTTGGACTTCTAATTGCTATGTACAAGTACTTGCTAACTACTTGGTAGTGTTCAAGGTCTGCCACACCTTGATCACATATATATTCTATTGCTAGTTTGATTTTATGTAAGGATGGGGACATCACATTCTAAACAAAGAGTGGCTAGCTATCAAAGGCCTAAAGCTACCGGGAGACGCATAGCTGGTCTTGGTTTGGTCTTTTCTATATTTCTTTTTGTTCATGGTTTCTGCTCTACTTAGTTATTTTTTGGTTTCTACTGCCTTACCTCTTGTGAGACTTGTTTCTTTTGCCTCCGTGGCTGCTATGTAATGTATTTGGGCATTTCCCACTTTATCCAATAAAAAGTAAGTATAATTATTAAATTATTTCTGTTCACCCCATTAGCCTATGGAAAATACAATAATATGTTAGTGAACTCTCAAAAAATTAACCTTGGACTTGGGATATGACACAAAATAATGAATATCTGAATGAATAAAATTAAATTGGAATTGCATGTTAATGTAGTTCGCATGCCTGTTAACTATTCAAAAATGCAAAAATGCTACAAGAAATGTTGTAAACCATTTTTAAAGAGCTCAATGCATGCAGATATTGTGGCCACATCACTAACATGATCATGTTGATGTCTAAGTGGACATAGATTCTTAGGACATTGGATTATGTTTGGGTCTGGACTCTGAATTGCATCTTAAAGGGTTTTTATGCTTGGGAATCAGCTAAATGACTCCTAAAATGTACTTTTAATGAGTTTTGTTGTAACTTGTAACAGGTTTATTTTTTTTAATATTATAGATCATTTACAAATCTTATGCTCATTTGAGCATTACAAATTTTTTACTCAACCATCAAACTAAGACAAATACGAGCTCCTTATGAGCAGCCACACTACAAACAACGAATGGAAGACTGTTGTGAGGTCTTCACAACTCGCCCCAATTTGGGGACCCCCTCTGAAATTTTTGCAGGTGCTTGAAATTTGGTCCATGGGTGACAGAAAATGAAGTTGATAGTTGCATTAAACTTTGATTGAAATGGAGCTTGTAGTCATCTTTCAAAATGCTTGAAATCTGAACTTGAGAGCATGAATTTGAAATCTGAACTGGAAATCTGAAATGCTTGAAATTTGAACTTAAAGCGTAGATGAAACATGGACCATGGACCTGATGCCCATGGTAGTGGCGGATTCTGCCACCACCATGGACACCATGTCCATGGTGGCATAAATCTCCGCCATGCTGTTGAGAGATTGAATTCAGGGCTGAAAGTGTTAAGTTCGATGCATGATAAAACTGAGTTTGGATTGGGAAATAACAAGTTTGATTAAGTTCTGATTTTTTTTGATAAGATCCCTGAACCATGAACATGATGTTCCGCCACCACCATGGACACCATGTCCATGGTGTCCATGGATTCCGCCCTGATGGTGCTGTCTGAGCATGAATTGGCAATAAAATCTGAGCTTGATTTGGTTGAAATCTGAACGTGAATTGGCAAT
>MU224979.1:1924008-1949488 GCA_018584345.1 Thuja plicata | reverse complement strand
ATCTCTAAATTTTAAGGGTTTTTTAAATTTGCCGATTCATGGGCGATTCGATTCCGATTCATGGGCGATTCGCGATTCAATTCGGCCTTGCCGATTCCGAGACGATTCCGATTCTCGTTTCTTTGGTGGAGACTAATAGGGAACCCTTAGTCCCTTCAAAACGAACTCAAGCTGACCATCAATTAAATCTGGAGTTCAACTGGTGTGGAAAAAATGTGATCTCGCTGGAAACACCCAGTTTTTTCGGACCCCGACCTCAACTCCAAAACTTTTTAGTGTCAAAATCTCTAAGTGTTTATCATCAGAACCTTGGTCCGAAGTTCGGACTTGTCGGAGGCCGAAATATATAGAAGGTCGAAAAGACCGAAAACTCGGAGGGCTGAAAGGCCGAAAGGGCCGAAAACTTTGGTTGTTGGCGGGGCCGAAAGGCCGAAAACTCCAAAACCTGCCTTAAGGAAATCTTTGTGTTGGAGATTTCTTCTTCAAAACTGCTCTGTGGTCCAAGGGGTCAATTTGGGAATACTTCTGGGTGTGCAGCCCGGAGCCTTTGTATGATCTCCTAAACTTCTTGATAGTTTATCTCCTTTCGTTTTGTCCTGTTAACCTTCCGTTCCTGCTTTTCTTTGAAGGCCGTTAGCTTGGAAGCGAAGAACCGGATCTCTTCTACGTGATTGGTCATCTTCATCATTTCTTCCTTTGAATAAAATAATTGTTGCAGGGCTTCCTTAGTTTCTACACTTGCCATGATGTCCCTGAATTGTTGGACCACTTCTTTAGACGGCCGTAAGATGTTCTTAGCTTCATCCCGGTACAAATCAAGGCCGACCCTGGTGAAGAAAGAATCTATTTCCTCCACCCATTCCAAGATTTCTTTCTGTTTCTCTAATATGGAGGCTTGACACTTTTCGTAAACGCTAATTATCTTGATCATGCGCTTGATCCAAGTTTCAAAATTGTCTAACTCTTCACCTTCATATATCTTCACTAGGATTTGGAAGCACTGTTTCCTAATAACTTATAAATCCTGGAGGGCGGTTCGCCATTTGCTTGTTTCAGACTCTAGGCCACCCTCACCTGTCATCAAATCAATCAAGTTTGTAGCCTCTACAAGGATAACCCTATAAGGTTTGAATATTTGCTTGATGGCACCTTCCCCGTAATGCTCAAAATCTTCCTTCCAATCTGCGCTTGCTTTGATGAAGGATGGGGTTAAACCTGCTGGCAAGTCTGGTTTTTTTTTTTTATCCAACACTGCCTGTAATGAAGCCTCCGGGCAGTTGGGGTCAATGGGACCAACCATTTTGTGAACGAATCTCTTCAAGGCTTCATTCTGCACGGTCAAGGTTTTTATGGTCTCTTCGTCCTTGCTCATGAAACCCAGAGCATGTTTGAGCCCCAAGGCAGCTAGTGTCTTGCTCCCTTCCCTGGTAGGTTCCCCTAAATCTACCTCTTCAAATGTATAGTCTTCTGAGGTAGTCGGGGCTTGAGAAGTGCTGGTGGATGGGACTGCAACCTGTGCCTTCCAGCGCCCCTAGTGTCCTGAGTGACATAGGACATTGTCCGTGAGGGTAACACGATTTTTGCCTGATGAAAGGCTTGCCCTAAAGATGCTATACCTGTATTTTCACCTTCATCCTTGTCTGAATAGGTCCTTCTCCTTGACTGGATTTCTTTAGTAAACCATGTAGGTCTACTAGATGCAGTGATCGACTCATATGGGGTAATTTGGAGAACAAAATCTAAATTTTGGGACCCTAGAGTTATTTCTTTGTCGGGCCCCTCTTCTTGTTCCTGTCTCTGTTCCCCTTCACCCTCTTCTCCTCGGCGTTCTTCTTCTTCGCCCCTTTCTTCTTCTGCCTTGTCCCCCTCTTGCATTACCTCATCTTGTTTTTCCTTACTTTTGTCTTCCTCTCCTGAGGAACTAACCGAGGCTTCGGTATTGAGACCAGTCATAACCCCCATTGTGGTTTCGAAGGCCGATGCAGCCTCTCTGGTTACTGATCCTCCCAGTGTCGGGATGTGGCAAGTCAAAGGGCTTGGCGATGGTGGGGTAGGTGTTGGGAGATTTGGGATTGGAAATGGAAGAGTAGTTGGTGAGTTATGAGAAATGGGGGTGGAGTATGAATAGGAGGTGGGAGAGTAGTTGGTGGAGTAGGAATGTGAGGGGGCGTTATAATAGTATTGATCTCTGCTGTAGGCTCATTGGTAGTCACCCCTGGGATGATTGGAGATTCTTGATTCCCGGAACCCTAATCTGCTTTAGAACTATCTCCCACCTTGGGTGTATTTGGCTTCGGATTAGTAAATTGAGTGGGAGGTGGAGTTAACATTACCTGTGGTTGAAAAAGAGAAGGACCACCTGCTTCATATCTAGTTGTATAATCCGGTGTATCCTGGCCTTGGTCTGAGAATCCTTCTAGACCTTCAAAGTCCGATATTTGGAATTCGTCTGATCCTAGAGCATCTAAGGGGTTATCTTGCTCTTTAGGATCCTCCTGTTGTTTCCGACTAATCTCCTTTTCTCTCCTTTTTTGAGACCTTGTCCTTTTCACTAGGGGAACCTCTTCCTCTTCCTCTCCTTGCGGGTCTTCCTATATGGTTTCCAATCGGGGAGATGTAGAAGTTTTCTTCCTCTTGTATGTCTTCTTCCCCTTTCTGGTGATAGGAGGAGATTGTCTAGAAGTAGAGGGTCCTTCATCCGGTGCAACCTGTGTTTGCCCTGTGGGAGGATCTATCTGCCCAGTCATTCTTGTCCTAGGAACCTTGGGCCTTGGGTTTGATCCGTACTCTACTGCACGTTCGTGGCCATACACCGTGATTGGCTTTTGTGGCGGTGCTTATCCGCCTTCTTGGGTGGATCCATCAACGTTTTCACAGGTATTGGGCTCATTTTGTATGGCCTCTTGATCCATTCTTTTGTCGTCCTCATCACGTGCCTTGCTCGGAAATTTATGGCATCATTTTCATCTTTGTCGACCTTTGCGTTCATGATGGGTCGGTCATATATCTTGTCATTTGTATAGATGGCCTCTAGGACCTCTTCTGAATCATACTCCCAAACCTTTGGGGGAATAAGGGTCTTTATGACTTATTTTGCCAAAGGTAAGAGTCATTCTGCAATAATCCCGGATTCTGACCTCATGATCATCTACGCAGTTCATCCAGTGATCCTCCAGGTGTGGTTCCTGAATGTCGAACTTGCCAGTAATGTGGCTGTATGTGCCTATAGGGTCAAATCGAGGCCGCACTGTGCCGTAGAGTTGTAGGGTATAGTCATCCCATTCGAAGGCCAAAGATTTACAGACCTTCATGTCTTGTAGGGTATATGGTCCTAGTGAGATGGGAAAATCCCAACAGTGCTTCTTCTTGTGTTTTATGTGTTCATAGGCATCTGCGAGCTGCCGGGCCATTTCCAAAATGATTATCTAGTCTGATGGATATCTAGGCAACTTCTTTGGATTCACAGTTGATACTGCTATCCGAATGTATGTGAAGGTTCTGAATTGTATGTAATAGGCACTTATGGCCCCCACCTTGGCGGCTGCTTCCTCTGACATCCTTTTTGCAAAATCACCCTCAATAGATCGGATGATTGCAAAAATGAAGGCATCATTGACTATCCGGTAGTCTAGGCTATCTTCTGACATTTTCGCCCTTTTCTGCAATTGGGGGTATATGATGTGAGGCCATGCATTGGGATCATTTAGGCTCCCTCTCTTTACGAGCCCTGGGTAATCTGCCCTTGCTGCTAGTAGGTACACCACGTAAGTACTCATATAAAACTTAGGGTTGTGTTTCACTGCCACTAGCTGTTCATCCAACTTGTCGCTAATGATGGTTCCCCAGTCGAACCTAGACCTGCAGCCCTTGAGTCTTTCTATAAGGAGAATCATCCGATTCTCTAGTTGGAATGATTGTGGTAACCCGTATACTCTGCTTATCATTGTTATTGCTGCCTTGATGTCATCTTTCATGTATCCTCTCCTTAAGTCTATTTTGTCTAGCTTATTTTTGGGGAGAGGTTGCTCGAGGTAGTGATTGTTGACTATTTCATAAGCCTCCTCCGCTTTGTTTCTGAACCATAAGTTTCCCTTTTCTATGAAGAAGTCATAGAACTTGTCCACGCCTTTGTGGAGATGAAAAACATCTTCTATGACATTTGGCCTGATATCCAATACAGTTTGGCCCTCTCTATTCTGGACTACCCTTTTGTCGGAGTCGTAATGATTCGCCAGGGTCATGATCAATTCAGGCGAGGACACAGCTACTGGGTGGGCTGCTGCACTGACCAGTCCTGCTAATACCAGGGAGGTACAATCCTCTGATTTCCCGGCTGGTTGGCCACATCTTGTGAGGAAGTCATCCCATCCACATTCCCGATATCAGTATCGGTGATTTCACTATGCTTGTTGCCAATCTTTGAAGGGGGAGTGTTCCCTTTGTACAGGTACTTCATGGGTGAATTAGTCTTTTTCTCAGGCATTTCTGTAATAAAATATGCAAGAATCAGTATCTTATTTGAAGAACAAACTGAAAGAAAGCTGACTAAACTAAGAATACAGAGAAAAACTCTCTAAGTCACCGAGAATGCAGGTTTTTCGCACTTTCGGGGTTTCGGACGCCGAAGACTGTTTCGGAGGCCGAAAGTGCGAAAAGCCATCATTTGAAGCGAGTTTGTTTCGGACCTTTTGGCATCCGAAAGTCTGAAGGTTTTGCGGATGCCGAAAATCCCGAAACTTGAAGGCCAGGTTTCAGAGACTTGGATTTGTCGGCATTTCAGACCTTTCGGAGGTCTGAAATGCCGAAAAGGCCGAGTCTCCGAAATAGCGATGAGACAGGACTTTCGGGGATTCGGTCTTGTCGGCGTTTCGGAGGTCCGAAACATCGAAAGGGCTGAATCTCCGAAAACAAGACAGACGACCACATGACTCGGTTTTCGGCCTTTCGGAGGCCGAAAACCTGCGACAAAGGTCACGACCGGACAAAACCCTAACACAAAAACTAGAGGGCAAAACCCGACTCGACACGGACGAACCTCCTGCAAAACAAAGGTGCCCAAAGGCCCTTAGAGACCAGAGGAGAAGGAGATCCGAACGCCCTAGGCTGGACAAGCGCTGGGGCGAAAAAACCCTAAAACTAAAAAAAAAGAAACCAGAGGAGGAGAAAGAAGTCGCGAGGCAGCGAACGAGACCTACCTCGGAGGGGTTAGGAGCAGGGAGGACGACACAACAAAGCTGGAGGCGTGTGCGTGCGGTCAATCTCAGGGTCGAGGGCAAAAATCGCTGAAGCTGCGAGCTCCCGAGGAAATTCGAATCAAGAACACAAAGTGATTTCGAATTGGGGCCTTCGCAATTTATAACCTACGGGTTTTAACGTCAGCGTTTTCGGTGGTTTCGATGTCCGAAACACCGAAAGTTCAGATGTAGACACCTTCGAACTTTCGGCCTTTTTGGTGTTTCGGAGTGCTATGGTCCCCTGAAACGCCGAAAGGCCGAAAATGTGCTTTTCCTTGTCTAATCATTCTGACGCCTGTTCTTCCGAAGCTGACCGAGCGAGGACTCAAAGGGGGCAAACAAGACCAAAAAACCAAAAAAACAAAAGAAGGGGGGTCCCCATGGTCAGAGGACCAAAAAAATGGGGTGTGTGTTGTGGACCCACAACAAATAGCCCTGACAAAAGGAGGAATGACCAAGGCATTTCTTTATCATCATTACTCTTCTGGGATGTAACTTTGCAGTAGAACAAGGCCAAGAGGTGTTGGTGTCGACCAATCTTTCAATGACTTCCAATCCGAAGTTTTCCGTTGGTTTCCAGGGTGTGTTCATGTGTATTCATTCCTTGACCCTTGATTGTGGTAACCAGAACGTCTGCCAGTTGCTCCTGACCTTCGCCAAGCAGACCAGGGCTTCTCGGAAAGAGCTTTGTTGCCAGTTAGGCGTTCATAGACCTGACAAATTTTTCCCCAAATCCCAAGTATAACCTTGCTCTATTGCCAGTCGGGCGTTCATAGCCCCGGTAGAGGTTGCCATAGTCGCCCAAGTCTGCTCTGTCTGCTAGGCTGTAGCTTTCTTTCTTTTTGAGAGTTCTGTCTTTTGGACAGTCATTTTATTTCTTCTGTGTGCTCTTGAAATGTGTTAAGCTCCGGATGTTTGTGTACTCCATGTGTTTAGGTCCATAGCAATGAAATTTTCTTTTCGTATTTAATTTTATCCGGGCAACGATTAGGCTGTGCCACCCGGATTTCACACTTGTGGCCTCTTTGGGACACTTTTCTTTTCGTGTGCTTCTTTCTTCTCTCTTTAGCTATTCTCTTTTCTTTTGTCACTGCCTTTGCATTTGTTCAGACCTGGGTTCTGGGATCGGTGGGTACTCGAATCTACGCACTAGTGTTGGTCACAACTGTCAAACGTTCAAGGAACCATTGCTCTTTGAGTGTTGCCTTTTAGTGTATTTCGTGATCAGGATGACCAAGCCTTGAACTTCTTCTTGTCGATCATTGATAGCTGTCATCACTTTGCCTTTTGGACAATGTTCTTTGCGTTGCACATCCCTTTAGGAGAACTGACTGAGAAATACCCTTGCTTCGATTTATGGACTACCTTGGAATGGATCCGAGAGCACACTGACCCAAAACAACAAACGAGCCCCGACAAAAGAAAGGACTGACGTTGAGGGCGAAAAAAAGAAAAGAAAGGAAAGAACCAAAAAGGGGAACTATGGTACAAGGGACGAAAAGCAGTCCCTCTTAGGATTCAAAGTAATGTTTGAGGAATCGCCCATTGATTGGCAATGGGGTCAACTCTCCGTTCAATGTGCTGATCCTAAAAGTGTTTTCTCCCAGGATCTTTGATATTTGATAAGGGCCTGTCCACAGTCTTTGGAACTTGGTGTGGCCACCCGACTTTTCTTTCGCCTTATCCCACATGAGGACAAGATCAGAACCACCTCTTAACTACGGCTTGGTGTTTTAATACATGCTCCAGAGCCGTTACTCGCTTCTCCTCTAGGTTAAGGAGGTTCATGAGCCGGACTTGGACTCGATCTTCTCCTCCCACATATTGGTCCATGAATCTGAGGATTGAGATCTTTAAGTTCATAGGGAAGACCGGTTGTAAGCCATAGACTAGCTGGTATGGAGACGTCCCCAGGGCATTTTTAATCCTTACGTGATCAGTCCATAAAGCGTATTTCAATTGCGCGTGCCAATCCCTGGGGTTGTTGTCCAGGAGGCGTTTGATCACTGTTGTTAAGTTCTTGTTGGTAGACTCTGCTACACCGTTGCCTTGCGGATAGTAATTTGAAGAGAACTTGAGGATTACCTGGTTCTCGAAGGTCCATTGCGTGAGTGAGGCCAAAGAAAAAGAGGGGGCATTGTCACATACCAGTTAAAATGGCATCCCAAACTTGGTTATGATGCGCTCCTCCAAGAATTTAGTCACGACCTCTGTAGTACAATTCTTCAGTGCTTGAGCTTCCGTCCAGCGTGTGCAGTAGTCAGTAGCTGTCAGGATGAACTTGTGTCCTGCAGACGAAGGGGGGTTAATCATTCCAACAAAATCCAAGCCGCATTGGGCAAACGAGTGTACCTCGTATACTGGTTGTAGGGGCATTACGGGGTTTCTCTCTCGAGCCGCGCTGGTTTGGCAAGTGTGGCAAGATCTCACATGTTCGTTGGTGTCTTTGAATATTGTAGGCTAGAAATATCCCGCCCTTAAGATTTGGTGAGCCGTTGCGTGAGCTGACCCATGTCCCGTTCCGTACTTGTCATGGAAATTTGCTCGGATTTGCTTGGAATCGAGTTTGTCTAAGCACCTTAGGTATAGGCCTTCATAATTGCGTTTATACAGTTGCCCACTTTTCAACATATAGGAGCTGCTCTTGCTTCTCAAGGTTCTTCTCTGAGAACCACTCATTTCCTCTGGGCAACGGTTTTGCAGCAGATAATACACTTGTCTTTGTACCATACATCACTGATCACACCTTGATCGGTGTAGGTTTGGCAAACTAGTCCTTCTTCAACCTCAGAGATCAGCTTCGTCAGGCCTTGGCCCCTTACTAGTTTCATTGGTTGGATTTCAAGGTCAAACTCTTGGAGGATGACCATCCATTTTCCTCTCCGCTCTCCCAGCTCGTTCTGCAACAAAAGGGACTTACGGCTGCGTCTGGAACTACCCCAATGACTTTACTTCTTAAGATGTAAGGTCTGAACTTTTTCACTGCTTTGACGAGGGCGAACGACTGTCTATCCAGGTTGGGATATCTAAGCTCAGTGTCTTTAAAAGGGAAACTCATGAAAGCTATGGGTCTCTCGTCTTCACTATTCTTCTTTTGCGTGAGGATGCCTGCACATGAGTGCTCAGATGCAAAAGAGTAAACCTTAAAAGGGATAGTGTAGTCCGGGCTGACCAAGACCGGTGCTGTAGTGATGGCGTTCTTAATCTCCTCAAAATATTTCTTGGCTAGGAGAGTCCATTTGATCTTGGCATCCTTCTTGAGCATGCCATTCAACGGTTTTACTATCTCTGCGAAACCACTAATGAACTTCCTTACGAAGTTGATCTTCTCGAAGAAAGATTTCAGCTCTTTGCGGTGGTGTCAACTTTAGAATGGCTTCTACCCTTTCACGATCTATGGCTATCCCCTTCTCGGAGATGATATGTCCCAAGAGTTTGCCTTCAGTTACCCCAAACACACATTTCTTGGGATTGAGGGAAATTCCGAATTCCCTGCATCTTTGAAGGCATTTTCGGAGGTCACTTAAGTGGTCGGCTCTTTGTTTTGAGAAAACCTCGAGGTCATCCATATAGATGATAATGCATCTCCCAACTAATCCCTTGAAAGCTATGTCCATTGCCCTCTGAAAAGTGGCCCCAACGTTAATCAGTCCGAAAAGCATTCTGCGGTAGGCGAAGGTTCCCCATTTGGTAGTGAATGCTGTTTTCAGCCTGTCTTCTTCCTGTACCATCACTTGGCTGTAGCCTGAGTAGCCGTCCAGAAATGACATCATTTGAGACCCATTGACCTTTTGCAGTACTTCGTCGAGAGACAAGAGCGGGTAATTGTCCTTCTGAGAAGATTTGTTGAGGTTCCGGAATCCACGCACAATCTAATCTCTCCAGTTTTCTTTCTTACGGGTACCAGGTTCGCAACCCACGTGGAATGCCAGATTGGAAAGATGATCCTGGCATTGAGCAACTTCTGAACTTCCTTTTGAATTAAGGGTTCCATGGTAGGGTTCACAAGCCTCTGTCGCTGCCGGAAAGGCTTGGAGTCCGGTTTTAGAGGGATGTTGTGCACTATGACTGAGGTGTCATATGTCTTCAATTCCTCATAGCTCCATGCTATGACATCTCGATATTCAGTGAGGAGCTGGACCATTTTCTCCTTTTCTTGTTTAGTTCCTACCTTTCTGATGTGGACCTCCCTAGGTTCCTCTTCTGTGCCAAGGTTGTAGTAATCACATTCTTTACCATCAGGTGTTACATCTGGGCGTCTCCTCACTGCCGTCTTGTCGCTGTCAAAAATCCTTTCTAGTTCTACCATCCCTTTGGGTATGGCGTTGGTCCTCAGATTTATGACCCCTTGATCATTAGGAGCTTCGGGTTCAACTGCTTCTTCACCTTCCTTTTCCTCGTCTATGATTTGTTTTTCGAACACACCTGCGCACATGATAAACTCCAAGATGTGCTGATCGTCCTGGAAGACTTGAAAGTTAGTGACGTTGTCTGGAATGGCCGGTGCCGCGACAAGTTCAACTGAGAATTTCTTTAGCTTAGATTTCTCCATTGGATGTAATGAACTGGCCGACATGGCCAAGGCGTCGGCGACAACATTTCTTCTTCTTGGGATGGTTTTGATGTCGAAAGCGTCGAAGTCGTTGATCAGGTCCCATGCTCTATTTCGGTAGGCTGAGAGCCTTTTATCATTGCAAGTATACTAGCTACGGATCTGCTTGACAACCAATTGCGAGCCCCCTTCTACTGTCAGGATTTTTATTCCTTTCTCGTGGGCCAGGAGGAGTTCACGGACCAGTGCTTCATACTCTGCAACATTGTTAGTGCACAGAAATTGTAACCTATAAGCGGCATAGAAAGACTTACGTCTTGGGTTCATCAATTCGATCCCCGCACCTGCTCCCTGTTTACATTTGGAACCGTCGAAGCGCAATTTCCATATCTGGGGTTGCTTAGTAGGATTGGTTTTGGCCGATTTTCTCTTGGGAAGGCCCTTGGTTCTAGACTTTCGACCCGTCTCCTCATTACTGTTCGAAGAGGTTGATTCTCCCGCATTTTGAGTATGTCTGTGTTTGGGGTTTTCAATACTTTCGTCTCCTCTGTCTTCTAGCATTCCCTTGTAAGGGGGACACGCTCCTTCATCAGAGGTGCTCCAGTCACTGATTATGTCCAACACAGGACCTTTGTTATCAGAATCTGATCCACTATCCTGATCTTGGCTTGGGGTGATTGTAGGAACTGGGACATCAACCTCTGGCGGGATGTTATTCTTGTCCTTGGTTTCGAGGACGTCCTCTTTTATTTTAGGGGTCTTTGATAGCTTACTTGATGAGGTGATCTGGGTCAATACCCTTGATAATGCTTCCTGGGAAGTGGGGCATGTGAATTCAGAATGGCTGGCCTGATGTAATCGACAGTACCTCGGTAGTAACAAATGTTAGGGTCTGCGTCCTGTCCCAAGTGTTGTAGGCTGACTGTAGTGCTGTTGATGAAATGTTGGAAGATGTCATTATCGATATCTGACTCCAAGAGACCCAGAATGGGGTTGTGGTCCGATTCTAGGTCTCCTCGGATTTGGAACATGAGGATGTCATCCATTCGATAAGTGCCTAAGTCCGTATGGGTGAACATGACTTCATTCGGGGCATTGTACTTCGTGATCATCTGTCTCAATTTAGGCTCTGCATCAATCTTGATCTGGTTATTCAGACCTCTCCATGGTAGCCACAGCTGGGTAAAATCTGTGTAAAGCCAGCCTCTCAAGCACTTGGTCCATTCTCGACTCAACAGCATCCCATAAGTTTCAGGTGTGTCCACTATATGCACATCAATGCATTCTTGTATTCTGGGATCTGCAACTAATTGAATGTGTACATCTTTGAGCAAACCGATCACTTTGACCTCGGTCTTATACAATTGCATGACCACCTGGTTCGTTACTTGGGGCAACATCCCCAACTTTTGGCAGATTGACAGAGGCATGACATTGCACGAAGTTCCTGAATCAATCAGGCAATTGTGTAGGTTCTTTCCAAACATCCGTAGACTGAGTAAAAACGGTAGGACTTCCATTCTATCTTTGAACATAGCGGGAAAAGCCTCGGATGTGTTGATGCTGGATGTAGGTGCCCTTGCATTGTTGGCCGACGAGCCAGGTTTTGAGTGGTCCAGAGATCTTAGAAGGGCCTCCTTCTGAGATGGGCAACCTTGCAGTAATTCGAACATAGATATGTTCGCTTTGGTTTTCTTCAGTTCATCAACTGCGCTGTATATGTCACTTGACCATGCCGCACCTTTATAGCCGGCATATGTACTTGCTGTAGGAGGTGTGGGACCGTTCGGGCGTTTAGGAGGCATGGGATTGTTACTAGCTCGAGGATCTGGTGGAGTTGGTTGTTTGCTTGGGGGAATACCATCGGTGAGAGGTTCCTTTCTGCTCCAAAGGTTGTATGAGTGTCGTTGATCATTTTGGAAAGCGTGTACTTCGGAGTACTCAGGCTCATTCTCTCTCTGGAAGGGAAACAAGAACTCATCTTCTCCTGTAAAATCATCCGAACCTCCCTCCTGTCTAGACTCATAGGAATCGAACACCATAGCATTAAATTGTGCCCGGGCCTCTTCTGAGTTCTGGATGTAATGATCACGGGAGTTGTTCCCCGGTCCATTATTGCCTTGGTGTGAATTTGGAGCCCCGACAAAATTAACCTCTGAAGCCTTGTAAACATTGGCATTGTTTGCTGGGATGCTGCCGTTATTGGGTCTCATGTTCCATGGCCTGTTTGGCCTTTGCTGCCCAAATGTTTTCTCCTGCGCGTTGTTGCTGTTGTACGTGTTGAAACTCCGATTGGGGTTTTGAGGATATGCATTTGGACCAGCAGGTGCTCATTGATATCCACCCTAATTCTGAGATAGATTTAACTTCATCCAGGTGAGCTCGTTGCTGATTTGGGATAAGGTCTTCTTCACGACATCCAGCTCAGAGGCAATGAGAGTATCAGGCTCTGCTTGGGGTATAACTCTCTGCTCCACAAACGCTGTCTTGTGAGCTTCATAACCCGGATATGTAATGGATGGGGGTACGGCTGCAAATGGTTGTGCCGTTATGGGGTTCAACATAGGCGTGTGAGCGGCCGAAGCTTGATTGTTTGCTGCAAATGGATGTGGGACAGCAAGGTTATTCATGATAGGTACTGCTGCATAGCTTCCTTCTTGCGGGTCCATCTGCTGGGTGAACGTGATGGCTTCATTGTACACCTTTTCCATCGTGTCCCTATCTGCCGGGGGAAGCCTCCTTAGAAAGATTGAGGTGAAAGGATCCAAAGCCTTTAAGTAAACTTGTATGACGGCCTCCTCTGGTATGGTGTAAGGGGCTTCCAACTTCTGATGCATCTTGTGAAAGCGATGATTGAACATAGCGATGGGTTCCTTAGGATCCTTCCTCATGGTGATGAACTGGTGATGTGTTGTGGCAGGATCCACATACAGCTTGAATTGATTGAGAAATTTGGTTTCAAACTCGTTCCATGCAGAGATAGACCCTCGTGGTAAATTCAGGTACCAATTGTATGCGAACTCTCCCAAAGTGTATGGGAATAGTCGGCAAACAATGTCTTGGTGGGCGGTCTCTTTATGGTTGCAAATCTCTTTGAAGGTGCATATGTGTTCCTCTGCTGTCCTTGATTCGCCATATATAAACCGGGTGCAAAACTTCTCCGGATTCTTGGGTAACTCATGGAGCTGCCCAACAAAATTGAAGGGTGAGCTCGTTGCGTTTGCCAAAAAGGCCATCGGGCGAGGTTGCTGCAAGTTCTGATTTTGTATGTTCTGATTTTGCGCTATGGCTGCGATGACAGTCGGGGCAGCGATATGTGATTGCTGTCCAAGAGAATTCTGAGACTCGGTAAGGTGGGAAGAGGTTTTTTCTTTGTTCTTCCCTTTGTCGCTGCGAGCTTTACGATGATGGGTGAGTTCGAAGAACTCGCCTCTCTTCGGAGATGATCTAAGCACTCGCTCGAATCTCTCTGGAGAGAAAGATCCAATGTTATCCAGCTTTTGAGTCTTGAGGCCCTCCTTCTAGCGCCACTTCTGTTGAGTGTTGTTTTGACACAAGCCAACTTGCTAGGATCTCAAGAATTCGATTTCCTCACTTGAAAGAATAACGAGGTTATTCCCAAGGTTCTCCGGGGTCGGGTCACAACCTGCTTGGTTACTTAGTTGAAGATAAATGTGAATGTTCACGAGGAGGTGTCTTTGCTGGTACGTTCAAGACATCAAACTGCAAAACACTTTAGTTCTTTTTTTTGGTATTTCCCGTTTAACAAATATGGGCGTTGTAAATTCAATTTTTGTATTTTCAAGATATGGATTTTCAGATTTGAAGACAGAGTTTAAAGAGAGAATAGAGTAACGAGAAGTAAAACGAATTACTGAAAATAAAATCCTACAGACATAAACCGTTGTAAACCCTTCTTTGCGAATTGAATGCTGGGAGAGATTTGGAATGAACCCACAAGGCACAAATCAGACCAAGTCACAATTTGCTACCCCATGGATGCAAGCGTTTGGAGAGGAAACATATTCACTCGTGCAAGATTTTCAAGATCGATCAAATCGCGAAGCCACCAAGATGTGCGCACCCACGAGAGAGATCTATCGTTAAGCCCAAAGATGATCTCTTCCACGCATTCGTCACAACAAGGTAAAGTAAACAACAACAAACTCCAACTAAAGAAACGCGAATTCCAAGCACAATAAACAAGAGGCTCTCTGAAAATAATGAATAATGCAAGCATACATTCAATAATTTCGCATAGGTAGCAGCAATTCACACACCACGAATGAAGCACCAAATGTATGTCTTTATTGCATTAAGAATCCGACCCTTTACATTGATTTGTGATTACAATATATAGAATTTGATCCACAACTCTGAATTCCAAATTTAGGGCATCAGAGAGAAAAATAAATTAAACTAAAACTTTACTGAAAGGGAAACTATTCTTAACTGACACTAGATAACTCGCATGGATCCATGAATCCATTTACAATTAGTTTGCCCATGCAAGGTGGGTCAAACTTGCCAAGAAGAGAGAGAAAAGGAGGGTTTCTTCTGAAAACATGGAGTCTTCTTGTTTCTGGAAGTCTTTTTTGGAATCTTCATCTGGAAGCTCTTCTGGCGGTGGAGACTACTAGGGAACCCTTAGTCCCTTCAAAACAAACTCAAGCTGACCATCAATTAAATCTGGCGTTCAACTGGTGTGGAAAAAATGTGATCTCGCTGGAAACACCCAGTTTTTTCGGACCCTGATCTCAACTCCGAAACCTTTTAGTGTCAAAATCTCTAAGTGTTTATCCTCAGAACCTTGGTCCGAAGTTCGGACTTGTCGGAGGCCGAAAAGGCCGAAATATATAGAAGGCCGAAAAGACCGAAAACTCAGAGGGTCAAAAACTTTGAGGGCCGAAAGGCCGAAAACTCTGTAGGGCCGGAAGGCCGAAAATCTTGAAAGGCCGAAAGGGCCGAAAACTTTTTTTTGTATTTTCCAGATATAAGTAAAACAGTAAATAACAACAGCAGCAATTAAGTAGGCTGAAAACAGTATGCAATAGTATAATATCCAACCAGCCAGAATAGCTACAAATCGTACCAGGCAAGATATGCATCCAGTATGCTCGCTAGGGTGTTTACAAATAAGAAATGGAGATGCCAGCTGCAAGAATGAACCAGCCACGCATCAAGGTCAGAGATGGCTGTCGTAAGCCAACTAGTAGCTCATGTGACAGCTGAAAGGTAGCCGTACGACTGCTGTAGTCACGCCAAGGCAGCCTGAAGATCCCACGTGCCAAATAAGACCCCCAACGTACACTGCAACAACACTCCAATGCTGAAACTTAACACTCTCTGTCAACTCTGAAAACAATACTGTAAAATGCTGCTGAAACCATCTATTGGGGTTTGCGTCCCAATAGCCACACTCTGGGGTTTGCGTCCCAAGTCTCCAGAATCACTTCTTAGAGAAAATTCGCAAATTCCAAGAATGAAGATGTAAAAAGATAATCAAAGAATGAGCCAACATCTCCTTTTATCTCCCTCTCAAAGCCAGTCGAACCCTAAAGGAAGAATATACCTTTTCCCTTTATTATAAAATGGCATCTTTTAATTAAAAGGCTTTTATGTATAGGAAAAACACCCCTTTCCCCAAATAACATAACTCAAAGTGCCAGAAGGTCTCCGGAAGATGAAAATAAGTTAAATTAAATCAAGACCTTTCCAACGAGCTATAACACATAGGCCTGCCTGACCAGATGAAGCCAAAAACCCCTTATTACTCCAATAAGCTATATAAATAGCTTTATTTTAATTTATTTAAACGCAAACTTAGGAAAATATTTAAATATATTAAAATATATCCCAAATAGCCACAGAACACCCGAAACACCCCAAAATCCTGAAACTGAATATGTCACCTTCCTGTGACTGATGTCGGACAACCTGGGACAACTAGCAGTCTCATCCCTAAAATCTAGGGATGCTCCTAGAAACTAGGAAACACACCCAAATCTCCTGAAACTGAAACCAAGGGATGACCTTATAGAACTTCAAATCTGGAAGCTGACACCACCTCCGAAAAAGTAGGAATCCCCCTCCTAAAAAGTAGGAACTGCCTCCTAAAATCAAGGAACAGCTCCCAACTGGTCTGCTACTGCCTGAGACACCAAATCCGAACACGGAATAACCTGAATGAGTCTCTAACCACCACTGCCAGCCTACGAGACCCCATAATAGGCTAACTCTCATGTCTCTGCTAGACAGAGCTTAAGAGGGGACATGACAAGCACCCTTCTCCTACTCAATACCTCTATCTGGAGGTCTACCTGGTGGTATGTCATTGAAAACCTTGTAGTGCTTGATTCTCAGTTCCTGTATGTCCAGATGGTATTCGGATGCTTGCTTCCCCTGTGATGGCATCAATGTGCAACGGGCTGCCCACTCAACCTGGTTATGACGCAACAAGCTCTCCATGCGCCTGCAAGACATCATCCTAAACTCACTGTCTCAGATGGCCGTAAGAATGTGAGTTTTTCCCTTTAATCTGAAATTTTATCACCATTTCTCTCAAATTGAGAGTGAACTCTCCAATATCATGTAGCCAAGTCATGCCAAGAACTAAATCCGTGTCACCCATGTTAACCACATAGAATTCAGCCTTGAATTGAAAGTTATTAATTTTCAATGGAAAACCTGTAATCTTTCTATCACATTTGAGAACATAGCCATCCGCTACCCTCACTCTCAAGCCCTCAAACTGCTCAGTTTGGATCCCATGTCGGTCAACCAACCTGGAATTAATGAAATTGTGCGTGGCACCTGTATCTAGCAATGTGATAACTCGCTGTCCAGTCATCACTCCTCTCATCCGAAATGATCCCTCCTGCTGCACACTAGTGAGACGAGCCTCCGTAAGCCTACCTTCAACCTTCTCTTCATCGGTAGACATTTGCTTGAGCTTTTCATCATCTAAACTTTCCTTTTCCTCACTGGATTCCTCATTTTCAGTTTGCTGGTCCGAGTTTTCAGAATCATAATCCTCATAGTAAGCCCACATAACCCTGTTTACTTTCCCCTTTGGTCTCAAAGGACAGTCGTGGTTCATGTCATAGGGTACTTCGTAATAAAACCAAAGTTTTTTCTTCCTTAAATCATTCAATGTCTCTCTATCCAAGGGGGCGAGTGATTTATCTTTATTTTCAGCCTTTGTTTCATTCCTCTCGGGTTTCTTGAAGAAGGGTTTGTTGTCTTTGCTAGATGATGCACCCTTTGACTGAAATTTATTTACTGGGGCTGCTTGTTCCATACTTTAGCCTTCTTAATTGCTTCGTGCAAATTAGATGGATCAAAGGCTTCTACCCAACCCTTCAGTGGTTTGGATAATCCCTCAGTGAATAAAACAACCAATGTCCCATCTGAGATATCTGGCACCATAACAGATAGCCTCTGAAAGTCACTAATGAAATACTCCAATCCGCCTGTCTGTCTGAATTGTGCCAACTCCCTGAAGTAAACTTCTGGATCCTTCTTATCAAACCTCTCTACCAACCTATCCACGAAATCCTGATATGAAGTCACCTGGTTATGCTAAAGGGTAACCATCCCATGGTACCACCAATCATGTGCAGCTCCCTCTAAATGTAGTGTGGCATATTTTATTGCCTCCACTTTTGTCATAGGTCTCAGTGCCAAGAAAGTATCAAGCTTGTGAATCCAAGCCTGCGCTGTCATCCTACTACTACCATCAAAAGTAGTCAAAGAAAGCTTGCCTGTAGCATGCTTTAATTCATTGTTTTGGCCATGAGGTCTCCTATCCTGTTGCGTTTCCCTGTAATGCTCTCTCCTCTGATTGACAAATCGCTCAAAGGTGAGACGCTCCTTGACTTGTGGAGCTAGCATCTCCCACTCATCATTCGCAGCCGTGAGAACATCTGCAAACATCAAATTACCTGCTTCTTCTTTAGGCTCTGCTGCCGGCTCCTCCCTCATAAAAGTGGGACGTGTAGGCCTATCAGCCGTCCTAGAGTGTGTCCTAGGTCCTCGAGGAGAACCAACCTCACTCCTGTTATCCTCCTGATCCCTATTTTGCCTTCCTGGTGGATTCATCCGCTCCATCATTGTAGTCAGTGCTTGTAAGGCCTGGGCCACTTGCTGCTGCCTTGTTGCCATAGTTCTAAAAAAATCTCTCGTTTCCTGATCATCATCCACCTTGTTAACCCTGGGTGGGCTACCCTGACGCCTGTCACCCATGGTGACTGACTGTGGTTCTAAAACCTATTCGCCTTCAAGTAAGGCTCTCCTGCGTGTATAATACCTGTGTGGACCAACCTCCTCTGGCTGCATGTAATAACTAAGCCCTCAGGATGACAGGATTTAGCTCTGATAGCACTGTAAGAACCCTTCACAGGCTCTAACTGCTGAACTGTTTTTTCCTTTGAATGTTTTATGATTTTTTTTGTGTTTTTGCAAGGGTTTTGAATGAAAAAGCAAATAGATACAAATCTGAAATAAAATACTGAAAAGATAATCTAGCTACTGCTGCAAATTTATTATTCTTTAATATGCAACACCAAGTACAAGAAGATTGTTCTAGAATCCAAACATAAACAACAATGAGTTTTACAAGCATAAAAGCCTGAATATTTTTTCAGAAGAAATCACACTAAACCAGCCAATGTGTTTTTAGCATGAATAGTGTCTTTTCCTGTATTCCTAGCCACGCCTGCGAGTCTGCAATGATGTAACTAACCAACACCTGTATTCTGATCCCGATGTATCTTATGAGCTTGTGTTGCAACTGCTGAAACACTATGCTGAAGCGCAAATAGAATTTCTGAATGAGACTCCCTCTGATTATCAAATTCACTAGGTATTTCACTGACTCAAATGACGAACACACAGAAGAAACTACGTTCTCTAATGGCTGAAACTATCAAACCCTTCTTAGAGCTCAAGAGGAAACAAATTTTAATTCTTCAAAATGAAATGGATGCCTTCTCAACTCATGCCAAGCCTTTTTATTTCGTCCAAGTCCAAAATCGCACCAGAAAAGCAAGCTTGCGATTTTCTCCATATAATTCACTTTTAATGTAATAAACATAAAAAGTGACATTTAATTAAATAATTTGGACTTAGGAAACATGCCCATAAATTAATAAATAATCTTGGCCCCCTTTTATGAAGCCTAAACCCATCACTTAAGTAATTTAATATAAAGTTATATTATAACTTAATGTAAATTCATTATTCCTTCATTAAACACTTAGCCACTGAAAATGCAATAACTCCCTTGATATTGTGAATCTGGCTAAACCGTCTGAAACCGGAGTTGGTGAAATAATTCTCTGTGACCAAAATGCATTTCCAAAAATAGCTCGGGTCCATCTCTATAGCTCAAAAATAAACCCAAATATAGAAACCTTTTCTAAAAATAGCAAAATCCAAATAATTGACCAAAAAACCCTCTCTTAAGCCAACTGAAAACACTGAGCTCTGCCAATACTGAACCATCAAAAAGCCATACCTTCACTGTGCCTGAAAAGACCCCCTATCCATGCCTACTAGCCTACGAGGGTCCACTGATAGGGTAATCACTGACTAGCATGATGTCGCTAGCTAGAAGGGGACACCACATGAATCCTCTACTAACCCTGCTAAATTTGAAATTCCTAGTTTTAGGAGAGTTCATTCAATGCAAAAGAATGTAGTACCTGTACAAATACAGTCCACCACTTCTCAAGAACAACTTTTTCAAGAGACCTCTTGCCTCAAAGAAGCCCAGTAAATAATTTCCTTCCCAAATCCATTTTTGGGAGAAGGGACTCCTAACTTCAATATACTAAGCTTCAAAGAAGACAAGCCTTCATTTGAAGAGAAATCAGACTTGTTGCAAGATAATGGTATGTATGATAATTTAGAGCAGCAAGCTTGTAAGCAAGAAGCTGATGAGCAGGCAGTCCTAACAAATCTGTTCAATGAGCTTCCCAGCTTTGTTGAGCGGAATGATGAAATGGTTTTTGGCTTGTTTGCTGGGCTGCCTAGTTATAATGATGAAGATAAAGATCATATGCAGATATCAAAACAAGAGTTGGGGGCAGTAGTATGAAGGTCAAGGAGAGGCTGGTGTGAAAAAAGATACTTTAGTTTGGTCTGATGAGCTGCCTTCTTTCATTGAGGGTAATGAAGGAAGTATGGTTGTGGTCACGCCAATTGCAGATTTGGAGCAGCAAAAGGTTGTAAATAATTGTGGTGAGTTGCTGATTCAAAACAATTAGAGTGAGAATGAGACTTTGAACCATGAGGAAAGACATGAAAATAACTAGGCTTTGGATGAAGTGGAGATAGAGAGCCATGAGGTTGCTCATCAAGTTGAGATTGATAATGATTTACAATCCTTTCTTCAGAAAGTGGATCTAGAGGTCCCCATAAACCTTCAAGAGAGTTGTCCTATTGCTGAGAACATTCCTCTCATGCAAAAAAGTGAAGATGATTTGGAGGAAGTTCTTTTCTGGGATTAGCTGGAAGAATTCTGTTCAGAACTTGATGACAAGCTAGCATTTCCCAAATTGGAAATTCATGAACATCAAAGTGATGTCAAAGAGGTAGCTCATAAGCATGAGTCAAATGAATCCAAGCAGCATGAAGATGAAATACATTCCAAAAGCCAGAGGCCACCAAAAGGATCTCTAGGTTTGCTCTTTCAAAAGGATGCCCTCTCAGGCATTTATGCAAGGTGGAGGACAACAAAGAACCATTAATCATGCCTGCACCCAAATGTGAGATTCCAGCTGGAGATGAAGTTGAAAGAGAGCACATCCAACTGCCCTATACGCTCTCAAGCAGCAGTGTGCATGCACATCATGAAGAGGTAGGTGAACTAGCCTGTGACTTTCAAGAGGAGTTGCAATCTTTTGTTGAAATTATATCCAAAATGTCTCTTCCCCTAACTGCCCATGAACATGTCAGTGATGGTAAATTGAAGAGAGAAGGGAGTTAATTTACAAAACCAGTAAATGGATTTGCTTAAGTTTGTCTCCTAGATAGTTAGTTTACGATAGGATAGGTTTTCTGGTTCAATAAATGCTGCTGCACAATAGTTTAGTTGCAATTTTCATTTCCATAAGTGCTGCACAGTTAGTAGTTGTTTTTGAGTTGGGAAGGTGCTGGATAAGAAGATATACTGTTATAATGTATTATAGTTCTATGGGTTAGATATGTACTATATGAAACAACGATTACACCTATTCTCTGTCACACACAATGGATGTCTTCCCATATCAATATAATAAATTATGACAGTATTCAGTTAAAAGGTGTTCTGCAATAAGGCATTATTATTCAATCAAACAGATATGTATCATGCATTTAATGAACTGGTGAGTCCAGACTTAAATGATACATAACAATTCAATGGAATAATAATGCTCTACAACAGTAAGTGAGTTGTAGTAGGGGTAAGGGATGTTTTCTTTCAGTTTTGTCAAATGAGAGTGACTCTGTGCCCAATGGATAGAATAGGTAGCTGGTCTGATATGCTTAGCAGGCGAGCATCACACAAATGTCGCCAGAAATGTTACCCGTTTTTATTTCCCAACTCAATCAAGTGAAGCTGGTTAACTTTTATAGTTTTAAGGGTGCATGTCTGTGATTAATAAGTGTTTTCCAAAAAGAGAAAAATGCCAAAAAAGACGTATTACATCATTGTTGTTATGGTTTACAACAAACAAGAACCATACAAAATCGCACATTTTAAAAGATGATTTTTCATTATTCAAGAATGTCCAAATGAAATGGAGTCCCACACAAGCCGTGGAAGTGACTACTATAACACACTATACAAGGAAATGATGCATATAAAAATGAAAGCATAAACAAAGCAAGTGCTCTGTCATTGCCTCGTGATGACGAATCCCCATGGTTGAGCAGCTTCGTCTTCAACTCCCTCATAGAGGTCATCCCACTGCTCCAAGGTACCTACAAGGAGATAGAGAAAGTTGTGTCAAAGCTCAGGATACCCAATCCTTGCGTATACATCATCAATACATGCACAATTTACTCCTATAATGCATTATATCAGCCTATAACCATCATATGCATCACAAGAAAACAAAGGACAGATCTGAAGATCATGGTTTTGTTTAAAAAGTTTGTTCAATGTGAAGATACAGGTAAAAGTTTGTGATGTCCCCTTTTCAAATAAGTATTTAATAACTAATAATATTAAAATATTATATTAATAATATATTAATAAAGTCGATATATGATTAAATAAGTTTTAATTAAAGATTTAAACTTATTATTAAAAGAAACTAACACAACATAAGAAACCATCACTAGTCAGGAATCAATAATATATGACCCTCGATTGATATATGTATTCTAAATCCTTTACCATTCAAATGTAGCTTTTCCAACTATCATATCTATTACACTCAAGTAATTAATTGAGTAATAGATCATATTGTTATTGTCTAAATATTTTATATTTAAATAAATTATTATAATAATATATAAGGTATATATTATAATTATTATTGTCAATATATTTGATTAATCAAAATTAAATATCATTATATTAAATCAAGTTTATTATAAATATTAAATATATGATATATATATAAATATATTATAATATATATAATAAATATTATCATTATAATAATTAGAAATTTGAAAATATTCTTATTAATATATTAATAAAATTATGTTTCTTACTAATATGTTTATGGAAAATAGTAATTAAAGCAACTAATTATAATTTAATATAATATATATTATTATATTATAACGTTCACTTTATAGTGTTACGTGAGGGGGCGCCATGAAAAGATCTAGTCGTCACCTTAGAGGTGCGATTGGATCACAGCCAAATATCATTATATTAAATCAAGTTTATTATAAATATATGATATATATATATATAAATATATTGTAATATATATAATAAATATTATCATTATAATAATTGGAAATTTAAAAATATTCTTATTAATATATTAATAACATTATGTTTCTTACTAATATGTTTATGGAAAATAGTAATTAAAGCAACTAATTATAATTTAATATAATATATATTATTATATTATAACGTTCACTTTATAGTGTTACATGAGGGGCGGGCGGGCATGAAAAGATCTAGTCGTCACCTTAGAGGTGCGACTGGATCGCAGCCTTGCGTCGCAACCCTAAGGGGAGCGACTGGATGTGGAGGGGACGTGACTCCCCCTGCCACATCATATAAGATATAGGCTAAAAAGACAATAGGAAAAGGAGGGAGGACGTCAGGAAATAAGGAATAACCAGAGTAATAAAAAGACAGCGAACATGAATTTAGGAAAAGGCAGTTGACAAAGCAACTCGACCCTTTTTGGTATAATATTAATTCTTCATTAACTGTTATATATATATATATATATATATATATATATATATATGGGGAAAGATCTACATCTGTTATGTGAAGTCGTAAATTAATGCATTCTTATATAATTATGGATTTCTTTTATGGATAAATCTTAAACTTTGATTTTATAATCAATATTAATGTCTGAATATCTATATGTTCACTAAAATGATGATAAATGATACCATATAGAATGAATGTTAAATTCATTAGAGATGGGATTCTGGAAATAATTGTTGATAATTATAGCATCGATCAGATAAAATATAGTCTTTACTATAATAGATAAATTGAGAAATACATATAAATAATTATTAATGATTATAATTGATATTTATTACTTATATTTATTTATCTAATATAATAATCATAGTTATAATATAATAATGATAATAATTATCATTATTATAATATAACTAGTCTTATATTATAAAATATGCAATGACTATTAAAATGACCACTTCAAGTATATCATGGTCGATATGTTTATGTTTCCCGTAAGTCGTAACTATTATGTTTATGGCAGTTGTTTAGATGTCGACGACTTTAGTCTAAGTCAGGCATGACATAATGTTGACGGTTTTAATATAAACCGTGCACAATATATAAACCACGGGTATTAACTGTGTTCATTAACATAAGTCGACAGTTATGAAACACCATAGTTATTACGGGTTGTATTAGCTTGTAATATGTGACGTTAAGAATAGTCACGCCTATGATAGGCGTGACTCCTTAGGGAGTCACGTCTATCATAGACGTGACCTTTCACCATTTGCAACTAATATAAATAAACATGGAAAATCTGTTTTATACTCTCACAAAAATCTACAAGTGCTGAGTACAGTAAAACAATGAGTTCTTTTTTTTCATCAAGCATTTTATATAAATAGTCAACAGTCAATACATATAGATAGTTTAAATGAAATTAGAATTATAACTTTGAGTTGAACTAACATGGTATCAGAGCACTGGTAAAGCAAGATCCAGGAAAGCTCTCAAACTTGAGAATTTTAATATCAAATTTAAAACTTTCACATTTCTCATATTTCCATGGCAAGCGCTATCAGATTTGAAGATAGACTTGAAGGAAGAAACAATTTCTCATCATGGAAATTCAGGATCAAAATGATTCTAAGAGAAAATAAAGTTGATTCTTTTATAAAAGAAGAAAACGATATACCAGAAAATGATCCAGAAAAGTCGAATTGGAAATGAAAAAGCTATGAAGATCATAGTTGATGGTGTTAGAGACCACATAGTGCCAATTCTAACAAAATATGAGACTGCCTACCATATGTTTAAATCACTTGAAAGAACGTATGAGATAAACAATGCTAGCAGAACCTTAGCACTTAAACGGGAAATTAATCACATAAGCATGAGTAAAGGAGAATCAATCAATGCATATTTTATGAGAATTTCCACGCTGAGGGATGAACTAACGGTACTTGGATATACTATTTAGAGCAAAGAACTGACACTCATTGCACTAGATGGTCTTGCAAATACTTGGGAAACTTTTGTTCAAGGGATTAGTGCAAGATCAAAATTCAAAAAACTTTGATCGATTAAGGTCTGACTGTCTTCAGGAAGAGTCAAGACAAAACAAGAAAGGAATCAAACAAAAGAACATAGACGAAGATCTTCAAGTGCTAAATGCAAACTTTCACAAAAGGGGCAAGAACAAACACCTTAAGAAGAGAAAGAACCATCATGGAAAAGGTCCATCTAAAAGGGTTACTTCTCAAATTCAATGTTTTAGGTGTGATCAATATGGGCACTATGTAGCTAGATGTCTAGAAAGACTTAAAAAATTAGCCACATTTGCTAAAGTGGAAAATAATAAAAAGGAGCATAATTCAGAGAAACATGTATTCTACTCTGCCCTCTCTAATCAAGCATCAAACAAATCTAATACTTGGATAATTGACAGTGGGTCATCAAGACACATTACCGGGTATAGCGAACTACTGGACTCTATGATAGAATAAATTGATGAAGAAGTAACTATTGGAGACGACAATACATATCCAGTAAAAGGTGTTGGGACCTACACCATCAAACTGAAATCAGGCATGTCTATCCAAATAACTGGAGTTCTTTATGTTCCTGGCATCAAGAGGAATCTAGTTTCTATATCAGCACTTGAGGATAATGGGTACAAAGTAACATTCATGGATTGCAAAGTTCTAGCCTGGCCAAAGAATTCCTCCATCAAGAAAGCAATAACTCTAGGGCAAAGGAAAGGTTACTTGTATGAGGTATGTACTGAATCTAATTTAGCCCTAATTC
>MU224979.1:1898107-1916184 GCA_018584345.1 Thuja plicata | reverse complement strand
TATTGAATTTGTTCTTGGGAATTGTTCCTACTTTCTGTGCCCTAGCTGAAGGGTCAAATTAGTTGATTGAAGACTGATTCTTCTTCATCTAATCCACAATTGATTGCTGTTGTATAATCAATTGTCTTCAATCGATTGCTGTTGTATAATCGATTGCATTCTTCCTTCGAACTGTTCATCTGTGGCTGAAGGAAAGAAAGTCATTCTGACTTTTGAAGTTCTTTGAACTGGGGTCTGCATAAGAGACTGTTTCTCATAGCAGCCAAGAGACTGACAAGCCGGCATATGCATCACAGCTGTGTACGGATTTCTTTGCTAACTGGTGCGGATTGATTTTAGCTTAACGGGGGTGACTGTTGGCCGTGCTCTACCTCAATCAGCACCCACGCAAGAGGCCGCATTAAGTCACAGGCTGGGTTGCGTAGTATCTATGCCGTGTAAGAAAGAGGCTAGAAGATAGGTGGCGTGAGCCACTACTCACAGTGCTGCTGTCACATGAGATGCCAGGGTTGGAGGATAAGTGGCGTTAGCTACTAATCACAGTGCTGCCGCGCGTGGGAAGAGGTGGTTGCATTGCAACTGTAGATTTGTTCTAAGGCACCCATTCAACATCTACGCTGCTGTTGTTATTGATCCGATTCTCTATTGGTATGTAACTTGTATGCAAAGTTTATAATATGGTTTTGACAGTTGAATAAATTGTCCAGAATTCTGGAATTTGCTGGGTATTGTAAATTGTAACTTTCATATAGTGTGGAGAAGTATTGGTTTAAAAATAATAAAGCAACCGATGCATATGGTTGAATATGTTTATTTAAAATCTCAAAAATCAAAGGAAACGAGTGTTAGCTCCATTTGGCAAAGTGAATTATATTTCCAGAGTTTCGAAACATAGAAGGATGATTATTTAAATATAAAGATTTCCATATGTGAAAAGTTGTGATTATTAAGGCGAAAGAAATTTTATGCCTTCAAATCCATCTGCAAATTGATTGGAGGAATGTCTTAATATCAAACAAGCTGTTGAAATTATCTACAAGCCAGGATTAAGTCCAGTGCCAGTTGCCTGCAAACTGTTTGACAAAATGATAAACACATGTTTTGCATAGAAATTGATAAAATTTGATGGTTTAATGATGAGGCCAACTTAGGCTCATCACAGAAAACACCGTCATGATGTAGCAATGAGTCATAAACAATGAATATTCGATGTACAAACAAAATAGATACAACCCATTGCCATAACATATATATAGCATGTTTCATTCTTGCTAAATTCAGTGATCTTCAATGGTGCACAGACAGTTATAGTCATCTCCAAGAGACACACTTCAATGACCAATAGAGGACAAGTGCTTATAAAGATTGGAAGTACTAATGGTTTCAAGATGGGCAAAGATCATCAATCAATGTTCATAATATGCAGAGTTAACTGTAACAGAAGCAATTGGTAAAGAGCAGATCTCCTTGTGCTAACAATGCCTTTATTAATAGCAGACTATGGTTTCCATTTTTGAAAAGTATGGAGAGGGTGTGCAGCAAATAGAGATCAAGCTGTGGCCTGCAAAGGTGTGTCAAAACCCTTATTCTAGCAAGAAAAGTCGTAGCATCATATAGAGCTACCAATAAGATAACAAGCTCCTCGAAAATCCATGGAATGAGCAACAATGGCGGCAGAAAATGGAGCTTGAAGCATATCAATGGAGTATACTTGCAAGATATCTCCACTGAAACCCTTAAGCACCTATGGGTATACTGAATGAAAACGTAGAGCTCGAAGCGTCAAATAATGCAGTCAAATGGAGTGAAATACACAAAAATATTTCTATGACAAATGAAACCATGGCGCTATGAAATATTCAGACAAGAGGAAAATATGAGAAAACCCTTGTTGCTGACGTTGGCAACCATTGAAAGTTGTGAATATGGAATAGTGGAGGTGATGGGGCCGCGACCTTTAAAATGGGAATCAACCCGCAGAGGGTTTCTCCATTATTTTTTCCAAAAGATTTACTTACAGAGCACCAAGGAAGGTAACATTTTTTGTCTATATTTTAAGGGCTTGTATTGAGCATTTTTAAAGTCTATAGAAAAACATAAGAGATGTTCATATATGTCTTCATCATGAGCACGACTTTGTGTTCTTTTAAGGCTTAAACAATTAAGACATACCTTGATGCCCATACAGATCTACAACAGAAACGTCTCAAAAGTCTCCAGCAGAGTATAAAAGATCCATGAAAGCCTTCGAGCAAATCCATCGAAACTCCATGAAAGCCCTAGTGCTTGGCGGCGGAGCAAAGAATGTAGAAAGGCTGCACAAAAAATGAAAATTGAAAATGTGTTTGAATTTAGGATTTTTACCCTAGTTCATTTGAAATATGACAAGGCTTTTGCCTTTGTTTAAAATTTTTTTCTTTTATAAGTTCATTCTCGCGTGACTTGTAAAAAGGCTTTCATGCCTTGAATGGATAATAATCATAACTTAATATTAATATTTATTAAGTATATAAAATATTTTACTTAACAAATATTAATTAAAGTTTTTGATTACGGTAAAAACAAGTTTTGAAGGGACCCCGAAACCCTTTAACAAAAGAGACAAGAGAAAGGCATTAAAACCCAGAGAACAACAAGCTGTCCCAAGGAAGGAAGCAGGCTACAAAGGGACAAATCCTAGATTTAACATTAAACAGCTACAAAGCAAAAAGCAAAAAAATCCGCTGGAAGGAAAACAAAGGAAAAGGCCACCAGCACCGAGATCAAGACAGAGTCTTCAGGAAGCTCTCAGATTCCTCCAGCTGAGTCTGCATAGTCTTCACATTGTCTTTCAGCTTCTGAATATCCGGATCCTCAATCTTCTGCTTCTTAGACCTAGTACGAGTGCCAGGTCCCATCTGCCGGGTAGGAACGGAAAGGTCAATAGTATCTTTGTTTCCTTCCAGCCAAGTACTCAGAGACATCAGGTTCTCCATTGTAGACCTCATACCTGTGTTCACCAGACTAAGCAAATGTTTTAGCATTTCCTCATTCCTGCTTATTTTCTTCTGGATAGGTATCATGGCTATCTCGACAGCTTTTTTAACTTTTTCTTCAATATCAGATCCGTGATCATGCATATTGACATTGGCATTGTGAGGAACCTCCTTTCTGAGAATAGACATAGTATCCTCAATCATAGAGCTCTTATTTTCCAATTTGATACATCTATTCTTAAGTTCTACCAGATCATTCTGCACCCATTTATCCAGATTATAGCTGTAGATGGATTTATTTTTAGCTATCTCAAGGGGGGTCATGATAATAGTCCTTCTGACCTGTGAGTCCATCCTTCTGATTTCCCTTTGAAGAGACTGAGGTTTTCTACCCTGAAGGATTCTATCGCTGTCTTCTTCCTTATTCTCCTTCTCAGAGCTGGGAGAATCATGAGACTCCAAATTTTCCTCTCCCAGAACCTTAAAACTGTTGTCCCCCGAGTTATCTTCATTACTATCCATAGGATTAGTGTCAGATTCTTTGTATTTGTTGGCATCCTTTTCAACCTCAATCTCATTTTTCTCATTTCCTTCAGTGTTAACAATCTCCAGAACAGAGTTAAACTTTTCCCCAGAATTCAGATTATCTTGACTTCCCTTAGGGTTTACCTTTTCATTATTGATATCAGGATCCTCCGAATCCTTCATCACAGGGGTCTGGGTAGTCGGGTTATTCTCAGCATTAGGATCCATCTGAGAATTTATGACACCTTCAGTATCAGTTTCCTGAGGGATAGACTTCTCACCATCGGGTTCCTGGAGGATAGGACTAACAGGGGAGTCCGAGACATTCTTTTTAGAACTAGGGGCATCACTAAGGTGCTCAACATTCTTCGGCTCAACCAGAGGCATAGAGGTAGAAGGCTCAGAGGGCAAAGAAGCTTTCTTAGTTTTAGGAAGAGACCCGACAGACTTCCTTTTTTTAATCTGGGCAGGGATAGGGTCGGGAATGTGGTCTCTAGCATAATCAGCTATGAGGAGAATAAGCCCGACGTGGAGGATAGGGGTATTCTTAACTCTGAAGTCAGTAATGCTTTGGTTAAGCGAACAGAGGAGAAAGTAGGGGAAGGAAATGCGGATCTCATGTCTAAAGTGATTAACTAGGGCAAAGTGATAATTGTAGACCCTAGAGAATCTACCTTCGAGAGTGAAATATTCCATTATAACTTTAATAACAGAACCCCAAATTTTATCAATGTTCTCCATGTCAACATTGTCTTTCTTACCTTTCACCAGAAGAGCCCTCTCCTCATCGGTAGCAGGAAATTTCTTATAAGCTCTGGTGCCTACCTTCACCTCTTTTGAATACTTCAGGCCATCTAGCGGGAGACCAGTGATGTCAGATAGAACCTCTAGGCTGAGGCTAAAAGATTTGCCCGCAATATTTACCGTGCCCTTATCCCAGCCATCGGCGAAGGCTTTAGAAACCTCTGTGTCAAAACCATGGAGACGCTGAAGATATCGATGAACATGACCTTTCTTCAAGAAATATTAATTAAAGTTAATATTTGTTAAGTAATATATTTTATTTACTTAATAAATATTAATATATAGTTTGTTATTATTTCTTTTCTTTTTTGCATAAGATGTATTTATTATCTATTAGGTGTCCATAAATAAACTCCTAATAGATATTAAATTAAATGAAAATTTTAGAAAATTTTAGAAAACTTGTGCATTTTGAGTCAATGAAGTTATTATTGCAGAGTTATGACGATGTCAAAGTCATGGAGATAAGTTTGAATTTATGAAGGTACCTTGCTGTTCAGAGGCTCTTTATGAGTCATTTTAGGGAGTTAAGGGCATTTATGAAGGGCCTTTATGTTTAAGCCGATAAGGATTGACTTTTGCAACCTTGTTGAGCCTTTTGGAGCTGTTCGAGGGGCTCAAAAATAGGCCTCTTTATTACATCCGCCCAGGGAGTTAATGCTCCCATTTATGATGCATCCACTTTTGAAAAGCATAAGTATGGGCAGAGGCTTCAATTTTGGAGTCAGTTCTTACCTTTTGGCTTTCTATTTTGTAACTTGGATAGTTCTTTACAGAGGTTAATGGAGTTTTGTAACTGATGTACTAAAATCTATGGTAGAGTTTTTTATGTTTTGGTGATCCATAAAGCTTGTGGGCCTTCTCATTTTTTGATATTATGTGTGTTAAGTGTCTTTGTGCAATTTCTTGTGAAATTATTTTCTTTTCCTTGATATTGTGCCTTACATAAAAGCACCTTTATGCATAAGTATTTGTCTACTTGCAAGTTATAAGTTGTATTAACGTGGTAAACAATCTGAAGCTGTGAAGATAAGATTTTCTTCCTGTTAAAATTGTGATTATTTCACAATCTCCTTATAAATTGTTGATGCAAGGAGATATGTAATACTGATTTGTGAGTCAAGTTGTGAGAGGTTATGCTGTGCAGGTTTAGTCAAGTGTTTTGGTGCATCACCTTAGGATTAGTTTTCAAGTTCATGTTTCCTTCTACCCCTTTCCTCTGTAAAAATCTTAGTTTAGGTAATTTCAGGTGATGTGCCCATAAGAACCAGCTTACTCTAGGGGTCCACTTCTTTTCCAGGTTACCCACAACCCATAAGTGTTCCCACATGTCAATAGGTTGCTAGTTTTCATTATCGGCAAGGGTGCAAATCTTATTGATAACAGATGAATTTTTGCAATCAAAAGAATTCAAGAGTTTTCTATTGAGACAAAAAGTCAGGAAGTGTGAAAAGAGATTGGAACATGAAGGACAAGGGGGTGACCTTGATTAGCAAACTAAAGTTGCTCTTTCTATCATCTAGAATTTCAATCTAGATGAAATAAACATGTCAATTGAGAATGCAAGGAAACTAGTGATAATGAGTGGAATGATCTTGCTTTCAAGATAGGACATGTAGACTTAATTTCTCCTTGACCAAGGAATCAAAAGGACCCTATTTTCACTTCTAAATTTGAAGTTGGAGAAATCTTATTTGGTTCACGATTTGATCCAAAGTCTCAGGCTTTGGCTATTTGGGCATTGGCCCCTTCCACACAGAAATCCCAGATGATTGAAATTGGAGAAAAAGAAGAGGCAGTGCAATAATCAAGACAGTGAAGAATACTTCTGTAGTAGAGGCAGCCAGAATGGTATGTCATGTGGCCATGCTATCCCAAGCAACTGCAATAGAAAGAGAGATAATGTTTAGAGAGTTGCAGGAGGATCATGCATACTATCCAGGAAATGCAATGAATTATATATGAATAATGCATATTTAAAGGAACAATTAGCAAAATATACAATGATGCTTCCCCCTTCTAAACAGACAGAGCATGCCATTGCAGATTTTCCATTTCAAACAACACCTGAAGAAATCATTTTCCTTAAGGAGGCCATGAATCAATTGAATGTGTATGTAGGAAGAATTGAAGAGTTGGAAGTGGATGTGAAGGAAGCAGAAGGATCAATCCTAAAAAGTTGTGTAGACACCCTCATGCAAGTTCTTGGCCACAGGTTTGGTAAGTCAAAGTTAAAATTAGATGTGGTGCATGCTGGTTACAGTTCTTTGTTACAGTTAGAGCAATTATGCTGTAATTGTTTTGCTATTTTGAAACCCTTGTACAAGAGATGGCATCCTAGAGAAAGTTTGATGGAAAAGTTGGGAATTGTTACTCAGTTTAGGGTCTTCCCCCTACTGTTATGGGGACAAAAGAGAAAATAGAAAGTGTTGTATCAGTGTTACCCTTCTTTCAAGGGAAAGAACAATTGGTTAAGGCCAAGATCCAAACATTGCTGAACTTAGAACATCCATTGATAGCAGACATAGTGGATAAGGATAAAAATTTGAAGAGTTTGCATAGGTGGACTGATGAATTTGATTTGATTATGCTAGTGGTATAGACTTTAATTATTGATGATGGGGAAATTGGAATTTATCAATTTAACAACATAATTGATAAGAAGCTAGGATTTGAGATTAGTTATTCAAAGTTCATTTCAGATGCACTGTAGTTACAGGTGCTAGGTGGAAAGAGGCAGTTGGCCAGGTAGAGCAATTGCAGGGCTTCCAGTGGCCAAATGAGATGGATGTTATAGAGTGGGAACATTGATTTTTGAAAAAGAAGAGTTAGTGGAAGTATGGTGTCACAATTTAGAAATTTTAGTTTTTTTTGTAGAGTTAGTTGTACCTGTGGTGACAGGGCCATTAACAGACTTCAGAATGGCTGAGTTGTTATTTAGGCGGGGCACCTTGCCCAACTCAGTAATGCCAAGGGAGCACCGCACAGTTAGGAATGAAGTTGTGAAGTGGTCTAAAGATGATAGGATGTGATTAGTGCCCTTGTTCATTCCCAACTGCTTTTTTGTTCAGGTTCTACATACAGATTGCGGAGGACACATCACCAAGATTTCAACTTCTTTCTTCTTCAACAAGCACAGGATCAAATTTTGTATTTCTTCAAACTTTCAAAGCATTCAGGATAAAAGTAGAATCTTTACTATTATAATTTGATCTTGTAAATGATTTGAAGCTTGTATGCATCCTTTGTTCAATGGAAAGGATGTCAAAATCATATTTTACTCCTAAAAATGTTATCTATAGATAGCATAATAGAATAGTGTTGAATTTCGAGGTGTGATAGTTTGGATATTTTAAGTTGTACAAGTTCTCATAGACAATGACTTTTCTGAATCAAAAAGAATATTATGTCATAATGTTGTCTCCGAATCATATTGAAACACTTCATATGAATTCAATATTAATCATATTTGGGTTCATCTATCATATTTGGGTTCATCTATCTGTTTTTTATGGATTTGTGTGAATTATTTTTAGCCTTATTTCAAAGAAAGGATTAAATGCTTGAAATAATTAACAGTGAGTGTTGAAGTATAGTTTGGATTTGTAAGAAGAATTTGTGACATAATGGGTTTAGGTTAAATGCAAGGCATTATATAGTAACTTGATTCTGAATTGTTTTGCATTGTTGAGGTAGAGTGAATACAATTTAGTTTATTTGACTCTATTGACCAATGGAATAGGCACTGGTCTTGAATGTCCTTGGGGATACAATTGAGGAGCAATTCAAAGTCAAAATCAATTTTTTTTGCCTGTATTAGTCGTAGGAATAATTTAGTATTTGCCCCCAATTATGGATTGATCATATATGCCAAGTAATTGATTAGATGAGAGTTATGTTTATTTCCCTTGGCATAATTTGATTGGGAAATCTAACTTGTTTTCACTTGGATATCTGAAAAATGTTGTCTCAAGAATAACTAAAGGTACACCCACCTAAGTTTTGCAGAGCTTGAAGTGCACAAGGTTTATTTTGAGCCTTGCTCATTAGCCACTGAGTCTAGGTATCTGTTGATAGGGGATGGAAACCCTTAGGATTTTCTTTTTCATTGGTTGGACACACTAACATACACTTCCACTTTTCAGTGGGAAATCTTAATACAATATTGAAAATGAAAGACAAGTTTCTTCCACTTATCCAGTGTTGAGCGATTACAATGTCACCACTTGTTCAGTGGGGTAAGTATTAGCAATAAACAAAGATTTAATCCCACTAGTTGCACTGCCAACCAGTGTTACAATAAAAAATGCATATGAATTAAAGCTCGTTGGTGATATAACCATCCAAGGTTATTATTACTAGAGTAGTCCATATGCAAAATAAACACTGGCTAACTGCCGATAAAAATTGTTGGTATAAAAAAAAACTGCTGTAATACCCCTCAATAGTGCCAAATAACAACTACCGAACAACCCAACTAAGAAATAACAATATGATTCCTTGAAAGGGTGTATTAGAAGACTGGTGTAGGTCTGAAAATGCACTAAAACATGCTACACCAGGTCTGTAGAGCTAGAACAGTGGCCTATAATTCTCACGAACACACCCAGCATGACTAATTTGAACATAAACAAGAACACAACCTTAAATTGCACATGAACTTCACCACAATTCCTAGGAAAGAGAGCATAACAATTCAATAACTGAGTTACAGACCTATATAGGTTTGTCAGATCGTTGGTATAAAAGGCACAATTCCATTAATGTCTTCATATATAAAAACACAAAATTATCACGCTTAATGTAACGTCCCCTTGTCCGGTCCTATGGGATTTGGGACTGATTTCTTCAAATTTAATTATAAAGACTTCTTTCTAGTCAATGACTTCACTTATAGAATAATATCCTTTATAAATATCTATATATGATAGTTGAGATAACTTATGCTGCACCCTTGATTATCCTTAGAAGGCCCAATCCACACCACTTGTATTACTATAATCTAGACAAGTTTTATAAGATGTAATGAATATCTTATTGATGAACATTGAGGACAGAACATATCTTGTCATTTCCAATACATTGATGAGAATGATGCAATGATGTTTCTTATATATACTTTATTCTGTAACTAAGGATTCAATTCCACTATTCCTCATGTAGATCATATTATAGGACCCTCATTGTGCCATAAGCTCCTCTTGATTGCTTCTATTTGTCCTAATATGGAGATATGAAATATGTGGCAAGACTTCAAAATAGCATTCATAGAGACCACGTAATTTTTGTTTCAGATGTACTCTATAAATCTCTTTCAAGCTGTCTCTAATACAATCTTCAATTCATGAAATCCATTCCATTTATTGCTTATAGCAATAATTGCTGTCTAATATGTCGATATGCTTGTGCAGTTCTGCCTTATGCTGCTATGTCTGGTATAATTGATTGATTCTTACAACAAGGTGCTGTTGGCAAGTGATTCATTTTTGGAGTGACATGGGACACTTGAGGGTTGTCATTTATGGCAACACATCTGGTATGATGATCGCTTGGAGTTGTTTATAGTTTTGGAGATGCAGATAGCAAAATGACTAAGTACAGTGAACAAAAATACAGAGTATAGCAATACAGTTTTGGACAGAGAAGATAGTATATGATGAATGATGACACGTGAGCTTAGAGGAAGACATTTTGGGGTATGTATGATCTTCAGGTAAGGTCGCTTGAGTTTTGGTGTTGATCGCAGTGAGTTACAATGTATTAAAGACACGCGGAGACAGAGTAACAGAGATACAGGGCAGATGAACAGTCGCGATGATTAAGGGAGTATGACATGGAATCCAAACGTGCTAAGTTGGAGTGGGATTGTGGGTAACCTATGCTTTGGTTGTATAAGGTCGCCGACTTTGTATTTACTCTTTGCATAAGTATTAATTCTATTTTGTAATGTATTAGAAAGCCGATTGGATAATGTAATACACATATATATGAAGAGCTTTTTGTAAAGCGAAGTGTGAAAGTGATGAGCTGATATGAAGCAGATGGAATGTATGGATGCATTGTGATGTCAGACCGATGCGAGCTACAACTGGGACTATCTAAGGATAGCTGATGCTTGTATTGTTCATTTCTAAGATTGATTGTAACATAACTATTTATGATTGTAAGAGCAGTGTGCTCAGTATACCTTTAACAGGGTTTTGTATTCCCCTAACAGGGAAATGTGCTAATGTAATATTCAGCTCCTAACAGGGCTAGCTCTCCTAACAGGGACACTATACTTTTAGTACATATTTGTGGGTACCATCCCCACCAGGGTTTTCCCTTGGCCAGGGTTTCCTCGACAACAATTCATGGTGTTATGAGTTATGTGTTGTGTGCTATGTTCTTTTGATTCTAGTAATTATATGGTTAAGTTGGAAATTATTAAGTTCATGTTTAAAGTGTTGTAATATTGATTCACCCCTCTCAGTATTACTTAATCCTAACAATTGGCATCAGAGCTTTTGGCCCTTGGAGAGAAAGTTTAACAGCTTAAGGGAGATCAAGATGGATTCTGAAAGTTTGGAGGAAAACTTTGAAGTAGCACTTGAAGATCTTGACAAAGATAAAGAAGAGAATGGTGACTTGAAATTCAAATTGAGAAGAGCAGAGGGATTCATTAAGAAACTAAAAGAACAACTTGAACTTTCCAGAAGTCAGAGACAAGATCTTATGGTTAAGATAAAAGAGGATATAGACAATGATAATTCAGATCAGATAATGCAGCTTGAGCAAGAGAAAGATACTTTAAACCTTGATTATGAAACTACTTCACTACAGATGGCTAAAGAGATTCAACAAGAAAAGGATGCTAAGAATTGAAGAAACCTTAAAGGATGCTAATATTCAGATGGGACAAATGAAGTTTGAACTTGATCACTACAAGAACAAGTATCTAGAATTAGAGAAATATAATCAGATCATAAAAGGAGAACTTGTTGAGGCAAAGAAACATATTGAGAAACTTCACATGAGTAGTGACTTGATCGATGAACAGAGAGTCAGACAGAAACCTAAAGGAAACATGATTGGTGTTGGCTTTAATGAAGCTGAATGATCAAAGAATCAAGAAGAAAAGCTGATGCGAAGATTGATGGAGAAGGACATACTCTTGAAGAATCTAAAGAATAGATCAAACCTTTTAGAGGTAGATGTTTTGGATGTAACAAGGTTGGACACATGAAGAGAGATTACAGAGGTAAAGCTCCTTTCAAACCTTTTTATGGTTATTGCTTTAATTGTTATGCATATGGGCACACGAAAGAAGAATGGAGGAAACCTGATCAATCAAGATACAAACAAGATTACATTAGTGAAGAGACAACAACTAAGACCACATGTTACAAATGTAATAACCTTGGGCACATCGCAAGGTATTGTAAGTTGCAGGTTAATCACAACAGATCACCTCCTATATGCTACAAATGTAACAATCCAGGGCACATAGCAAAGTTTTGCAGGTACAATGGAACTGACAATAGGAGAGTACCACCTCCTATAGTTATAAAGAAGAATATTGGTGATACTGGTAAGAGTCTTGCAGAGTACAGGAGTGAATTTGACAGTTGTTTTAGAAATGCAGAAGATATCAGCAGTAATAAGGTATGGAAGATAAAGGAGTCTAGTGAGGAAAAGGTTCAAGGAGAATCAGTAGATGCTATCGAGTCTTCGCCTAATGCTAACATTGCTACATCAACCTAGATGGCCAAGCATGGCCTTAAGGGGGAGCATTGGAAGAATACATCATAAATCTATCCAGCCCCTGAATCTAAGTAAGCTCTTGCGAGCTTAGAGGGAGCATGTAGAAATGTTTTGGAACACATATCTATGATTGCATGGTTTTACAAGCCTATATCCTATGATCGCTAGATTGTTATTCGACTGGTTTATGTGCAAAAATGAGTTTATTGGGAACTGTGTCATTTCTTCACTCAACGAAGTATAAGGTTAATATAAAGAACATAATTGAACATCATTTGCAGAGCAGAGCCTGAGGAGAAAAGAGTCTAGAGCAGAAGCAGAATAGGAGCAAATGTGTTGAAGAGTTTGATCGAAGCAGAGATTCACATTTCAGCAGTAAAGAGGTATTTAGATCGATTGCGAAGCTTTGAAAATGGATACTCCTATGATTTTCGATGTTGCAGAGAGACCTAGATACAAATTTAAGAAACACCCTTTCAAATCTACTGAGGATGATCCTGAAGGTGCGTTTTCTCAAACACCCTACAACGTTCTACATGTCGAAGACATTAGGGCTTACATACATTGTAAGTATGAATCTTTGGGAGACGAAGAGATTGCTACAGAGATGGAAGACATGATAGGTGATGATGGAAAGATGAAGGATGAGTTTGCACACCTCAATAACCTGAGTATTATGAAGATAACTGAACTTCACGATTTCGACGAAGAAGAATGGATAAAGATTATCTTGAGCAGAGTTCATGATCAGTTCATATAGCTTGGAGATCAGCCTGTGAAGATCTGCAACGACCTAATTCATGCCATAACAGGATTGGACAATACTGGTGTAGTACCTATTGCTGAGAAGAACAGTAAGAAGATGGTAGAAACCCTAACTCATTCCCAGTGAGACAGGAGAGCGATGACGGTAAACGATATATTCCAATAGGATGTAAGATTAATTACTATGATTTTAGGCTATAAAGTCCATTATAACAGCCGACTCAATTTTGTATCAACAGGGGTAATCTTAATGGCTTATAAGATGGTTAAGGGAAACATCAAGCATAATCTTTGCGAAGTCCTGACACAACAATTCTTGGAGAATGTAGGGCAGATTAAGAAGGATAAGTCGAAGGGATTCAGATTTGGATCTTTGTTGATACACATGTACATTCACATTGTTCACAAATTTCTTGGTACGCACCCTAGGGCATGGAAAGACAGTGTACCTACTGGTATTCAGATTTCTCAGAGTTATAGGAGACAGAACAACACTTGGGTAGATGGTGAATTATTTGGTATGATCAAAATCCTACAGAGAGAGATGAAGGCAAGGGAGAGAATTCCTGACGTAGTGGTAGAAAAATACAAGGACTCAATCTGTTTCATGGTTGAAACTGATTGTGTGTGCTTTGAGGCAATTATTCCTAGAAAGAAGTGGTGCTATCCGTTGGGCTATGAGGTAGGTTCTGAAGTTTTGATTATGCAAGTAGAACACATTTTATCTTCAGAAGTTGATTCATCAGAGGAGAGATGGGGTACTTATGAGGAGAAGTATACAAAGATTAGGGAGGAACAGACTAGAGCATCAAGGAAGAGGAAAGTAGAGAATATAATTGATGACTGTGCAGCCAAGGCTAGTATATCTAAAGAGGAAATGAAAGAAGTTAGGAAGAAGATGACTAAGAGAGCTTCTGGGATGGCCAGCATTGCTGCTGCAGCCCTTCCACCTCTAGAAGATGCGAAGATAATCAGTCCACCTTCTACCATGATTGATGTATCTACACCTTCACCACCACAGTATACATTGCAGGAAGAGACAAAAAAGCAATTGCCTAGAAGAAACACAAGGTCCACTAAACTGGACTCACCTCCTAAGAAATAGAGGACAAAAGGAGAAGAGAAGAAAGTTGAAGAAAAGGCCACTAATGTGAGACAACTTTGGAAGCCTGATGTGAAAATGCTAGAGAAGAGAGTAATTGAGCAAGGAAAGCTTGTTTCATTGGCAAAATACTATGACAGGTATGAGGGATCTGACAAACTTCTGATTGAAGACAGTAATTAAACATTTACTTGTTTTTAAGAAGAATTTGTTAGAAATTGAAGGTAGTGTACCTTAGGAGTTATATGAGAAATTGGAGATAAGGAAGCAATTAGCACAGAAAGAAGATGAAGTGATTAGAGAAAAAGCAATTGAAGGCATGTTGCCTGTTGTATCTATTAAAGAGATGGAGAGGATATTGAGTGAACTTAAACCCTTATTGAGAACCAAGACAAGATTAGTAAAATTAATGAGAAGGAAATATGATGAAGCAATTGAGGAGACACAGAAAGCTGTAGAAAAGGTATTGATGGGAATTGAAACTGAGGACATCTTGCCACCTAAGGCTCCTAAGCCCAAATCTATTGAGAAAGGTGAATCATCAAGAAGAGCTGAAATAAACCTTGATAAATCATTGAGCGAAGATGTTAGTCAGTATGTAAGCACTGTGAAGCAACTAAATTTCTATGTTTCTGGTGTGCCTGTGTCATTGGACACTTCGCAGGATGTGAATGACCCTTTTGTGCAGGATACAAACATTGAAGGAATCAGTGACAAGGATATGACAGAGACAGAAAATCAGAAAGAAAACATTGATGAAACAGTTGAAGATACAATGAATAAGGTTGAAGTGAAACAGGAAACTGTTACATCTGATTCTTGACCTTTATTGTTGGCAAGTGGAGACAAGGCTTTGAGCACTGACGTTGAGATCATGGATGTGGATGAGCTGATGAAGTTATCCTACATCGCATTTGCTAAAGCTAAAGAAAGATCTGAGCAGAAAGGAGAGAAGAAGACTAAGGTAATGACAAGAGTAGTTGACACTTTGAACAAACTACTTCTAGCACCTATTGTTTTTCAAGGAAAAGATGATGTAGAGAATTTGAACAAGGGACTAGATGACTTTGACAGTCACTATGAGTCATTAGAGAAGATCGTTGAAGAAAAGGCTGAGAAGAAATATCTTGCGAAGAAATTGGAGGAAGTGTGCAAGTCTATTTCATTGGACTTGGGCATATTGAACAAGACTACATCTGCGGCTAAAAGTTGTGTCGCACATGGAAAAAAGTTATACAGTTATTGTATCAACCCTATCAGACATATCAAAAACATTGATGACATAGTAACGAAGGATAAAACTACTCTGGATAAGTTGATGGACAGTTGTGAGACCTCCTCACAATCTGTATTGGAGATAGACAGAGAGGTGTCAAAGATTTTGGACAAACTGAGTGTACTTGATACAGAAAGAGGGAGAGTTATGGCAAGGTTTGGTATGCTGAAGAATCTAATCACTCCCAAGCTATCAATTCTTGAGGTCCATATCTCTGACATGGAGAAGATAGCGCATGCCCTAACAACACATATTCCTACTGACCTAAAGGCAGCAAAGACTTCTTCATTCGCACTGAATGGGCTGATTCATGTGAGTCAGATATTGGTGAAGACCTAGACAGAGGAAGTGAAGATCTTGGAAAACTCTTTCCGAGATGTACTAAAGATGCTCTAATTTTCTAGTAAGCAGTGGTACAATTTTGTTGTATTCTACATTTTTGTATACCTTTGCCATTGATGTCAAAGGGGGAGAAGAGAAGAGATGAAAAATGTATAGGTAATTGTATAGAGTAAAGGATATATATAAAAGATATACATAGATATCTTTTTGGTATTGACACTTAGTCATTTTTCACTAAGTGTTGCCCTCAATGCCAAAGGGAGAGATTGTTGGCAAGTGATTCATTTTTGGAGTGATATGGGACACTTGAGGGTTGTCATTTATGGCAACACATATGGTATGATGATCGCTTGGAGTTGTTTACAGCTTTGGAGATGCAGATTGCAAAATGACTAAGTACAGTGAACAAAAATACAGAGTATAGCAGTACAGTTTTGGACAGCGAAGATAGTATATGATCAATGATGACACACAAGCTTAGAGGAAGACATTTTGGGGTATGTATGACCTTCAGGTAAGGTCGTTTGAGTTTTGGTGTTGATCGCAGTGAGTTATAGTGTATTAAAGACATGCGAAGACAAAGTAACAGAGATACAAGTCAGATGAACAGTCGCGATGATTAAGGGAGTATGACATGGAATCCAAACGTGCTAAGTTGGATTGGGATTGTGGATAACCTATGCTTTGGTTGTATAAGGTCTCCGACTTTGTATTTACTCTTTGCATAAGTATTAATTCTATTTTGTAATGTATTAGAGAGCCGCTTGGATAATATAATACATATATATGAAGAGCTTTTTGTAAAGCGAAGTGTGAAAGTGATGAGATGATATGAAGCAGATGGAATGCATGGATGCATTGTGATGTCAGACAGATGCGAGCTACAATTGGAACTATCTAAGCATAGCTGATGCTTGTATTGTTCATTTCTGAGATTGATTGTAACCGAACTATTTCTGATTGTAAGAGCAGTGTGCTCAGTATACCTTTAACAGGGTTTTGTATTCACCTAACAAGGAAATGTGCTAATGTAATATTCAGCTCCAAACATGGAAAACTATACTTTTAGTACATATTTGTGGGTACCATCCCCACCGGGGTTTTCCCTTGGCCAGGGTTTCCTCGACAATAATTCATGGTGTTATGAGTTATGTGTTGTGCTTATGTTCTTTTCATTCCAGTAATTATATGGTTAAGTTGGAAATTATTAAGTTCATGTTTAAAGTGCTGTAATACTGATTCACCCCCCCTCTCAGTATTACTTAATCCTAATAGGTGCTGCCTCTGATCTTGCTTTATAATTATGCAACAAATAATGCCAAATAGGCAAGCGTTCAATTGAGCAGATCCAAGAATGGATAAAGAAGAGAAATTTTTTCCCTTTGCGAAGAATCTCCTTTGTATTTCTTCCCTTTAATATAAGCTTGATTGCCTTATGAAACTACCGCTAATGTGGATGAAATGAGAAAAATAAAATGTTCCATGATGCTGGTTAGGACTGGAGTTTTTGATGCTTATCGCACTTCGACACTAGAATGACTGTCCATCGATACCGTTATGTACTCTTCCCTATTCCTTTATAGCCGCAGTTTGTTAATCTCTATTTCGGAACTCTCTAAACAATGGAGTCACTGACTCTCACCCAAGAAGCTCATCAAATATGAAGAATTAGTTCACTAGAAAAGGAAAGTGAGCGCCTAGAATGAAGGGGCTTTAATAGTCGAAAGGGATATTTAACACTCCACTTAAATCTGCTACTGTCCAAGGTATATGTCGCCAAAGTCTCCTTAAATTTGTATCGGCTCTTAAATATTATTGTCGCAGTTTTAGTATTTAAAATGCTGGCCTTTATTTAGCTTGATAGAATGAACCAGATGAGTAACATACTTGGTAGTTCCACCCAATTCCTCCTTTCCTTCCGTCTGATCTAATATCCCCCCGACTTAGACTTATATCTTATATTTCATGGGACATGACCTTCTCATAATACCGTCACTACGTTTCAGGGATCCTCCTCTTGATTTATTCGATGATTCTTCATTTATATATCGAATATATTATTATTTATTCTAATATTAAGAATCGATAATTATATTATAACATTATCATTAATAGTAAATTATATTATAATATTATATCATATTTTTTTTTTTTTTTGATCGGTAAAAGGCCGAAGCCCTGAAAAGTTTTTTATTAATATAAATAATTATTTTACAATGTGACCCCGCTCACTACAGGCGTTGGTAGGAAAGAGCAGGGTTGAGAAAACCTCCAACCTTGCCCGGGACCATAGGTCCTGTCCTTATACAAAATTTACATGGGCATACGCACAACTCGACAATTGTCGAGATTTGTTAAAATACATATCTTCCGTAGGCATACCCACGACTCGATAACTATCAAGATTTGTACATATTTTCATGGGCATACCCATGACCCGAAAAAACTCGAGATTTGTTTTACTTTTAAAATCATGATTAAATTGATATACATTGATTGATGATTCGACATGGATTAAGTCATTTATACAATTAAAATACAATAT
>MU224979.1:1866091-1889933 GCA_018584345.1 Thuja plicata | reverse complement strand
GTATCTGATCGCTGCCTTGAATGTGAGCACAATTCGCTGTCCAAGGTATATAGACACTGCCTTGAAACTCGCTGTTAGAGTATATTATTGCCGCCTTGAATTGTATAGATCACTGCCTGATAATATTCGCAGCAGGTGAGAAAAGATATAAATCGCATAATATTATATCATATTATTATATTAGGTTGATCAAAATATTAAATTATATTATTTTATTGTATTATTATTATATTGATAATATATATTATATTAATATTATTAGTACAAGTATATTATATTTAATAAATTATATTATATATGTGATGTTTATTATGTCATTCGACTCCATTAATGTATATATTTAATTTGTCAATATAATTAGTAATATATTATATTGTTAATTTTAATTGTCTATTTTTATAATATTATTTATTTATTTATCTTATTATTTAATGATTATCTATTATTAAATATTAAGTCAAAATGGGGACATGACAGTCCGCCCTTCCCAAAATTGCTTGTCCTCAAGCAATGTCAATTTCGTACAAATTTTCAGTGTGAAGGGCTTCTCTATGCAACTCAACTTGCAAATTTGAATCTAATAAATCAAATTTTTGATCTTAAACTAGTCTTCTCTTTTAATTATCCGATTAAATAGTTTGTCTCTTATGACCTCCCATTTTATTTCTCTAATTCACTCTAATCTATTCCAGATTAACTAAAGAAGAACCACATATGGAATATGAAATAATGTATGTAGACATAATACATATGATAAGCATATGCTTGAATGCATGAAGACACGAAGCATACACAAAGTAGACACATTTGTGCACGAAGACACGAAGCAGACACGAAGTATGCACGTAGACACATAATACATGTATTCCCGATTAATCCCTACAATTTACAATTTGCAATGAGCTAATGTTAGGGAAATGATTTACAAAATTTATTTCATTATGCTTTTGATGATTAACCCTGCAAAGAGGCATTAGAAGGAAACAAATTGTAAACATATAAACATGATTCAAGAATCTAGCTAGCTATCTACCCAGTTCTTAATCCTTCCCAAGAGAAGTCTGCTAGGTCGGGCTCATAACCTTTGATAAGGATCCTCTGCAGTCCTTTGGTTAAATCTTGTCGTCGTCCTCTGGAGCGCATCCCTAGGGACTTCCTAAGTGAAGTCTGCTAGGTCGGGCTCATGACCTTAGATAAGGACCCTTTGTGGTCCTTTGGTCAAATCTTGCCGTCGTCCACTGGGGCACATCCCTCAGGGCTTCCTAAGCAAAGTCTGGCAGGTCAGGCTCATGACCTTTGATAAGAAGGACCCTCTTTGGTCCTTTGGCCAAATCTTGTCATCGTCCACTAGAGTGCATCCCTCAGGGCTTCCTAAGCGAAGTCTGCTAGGTCGGGCTCATGACCTTTGATAAGGACCCTTTGTGGTCCTTTGGTCAAATCTTGTCATTGTCCACTGGAGCGCATCCCTCAAGGTTTCCTAAGAGAAGTCTAGCATGTCGGGCTCATGACCTTTGATAAGGACCCTCTATGGTCCTTTGGTGAAATCTTGTCGTCATCCACTGGAGTGCACCCCTCAGGGCTTATAGGCTGACCATCATGATGTCCATTCCTCTTCTTGGAAGAGACATTCTCTATCCAAGGCTTTTAGGCTGGTCAATATATGACCCATTCCTCTTCTTGGAAGAGACATTCTCTATCCAAGGCTTTTTAGGCTAGTCAATATGTGACCCATTCCTCTTCTGGAAGAGATTTCAATTTACTATCTTCGTATACTTGTGATTGTACTCAAATTAGATTTTTTTTACTGCGGATGATTTTATCTCCTTCTGTCGTTAATGTTTATGTATGAAAAAGATATGTATTTCTTTATGTTTTCCTTGTTTGTCCTTTAGCCTTTTTCCCTACAGGATGGCAAGATCATGCTCTGATACCACTGTAATGTCCCCTTGTCTGGTCCTATGGGATTTGGGACTGATTTCTTCAAATATAATTATAAAGACTTCTTTCTAGTCAATGACTTTACTTATAGCACAATATCCTTTATAAATATCTATAGATGATAGTTGAGATAACTTATGCTGCACCCTTGATTATCCTTAGAAGGCCCAATCCACACTACTTGTATTACTATAATCTAGACAAGTTTTATAAGATGTAATGAATATCTTATTGATGAGGACAGACCATATCTTGTCATTTCCGATACATTGATGAGAATGATGCAATGATGTTTCTTATATATACTTTATTCTGTAACTATGGATTCAATTCCACTATTCCTCATGTAGATCGTATTATAGAACCCTCATTGTGCCATAAGTTCCTCTTGATTTCTTATAGTTGTCCTAATATGGAGATATGAAATATGTGGCAAGACTTCACAATAGCATTCATAGAGACCACGTAATTTTTGTTTTAGATATACTTTATAAATCTCTTTCAAGCTGTCTCTAATACAATCTTCAATTCATGAAATCCATTCCATTTATTTCTTATAGCAATAATTGCTGTCTAATATGTCGATATGCTTGTGTGGTTCTGCCTTATGCTGCTATGTCTGATATAATTGATTGATTCTTACAACAAGGTGCTGCCTCTGATCTTGCTTTATAATTATGCAACAAATAATGCCAATAGGCAATCGTTCAATTGAGCAGATCCAAGAATGGATAAAGAAGAGAAAAGTTTTCCCTTTGTGAAGAATCTCCTTCCGTCTTTCTTCCCTTTTAATATAAGCTTGATTGCCTTATRAAACTACCRCTAACRTGGATGAAATGAGAAAAAGAAAATGTTCCATGATGCTGGTTAGGACTGGAGTTTTTGATGCTTATGGCACTTGGACACTGGAATGACTGTCCATCAATACCGTTATGTACTCTTCCCTATTCCTTTATAGCCGCAGTCTGTTAATCTCTATTTCGGAACTCGCTAAACAACGGAGTCACTGACTCTCAGCCAAGAAGCTCATCAAATATGAAGAATTAGTTCACTGGAAAAGGAAAGTGAGCGCCTAGAATGAAGGGGCTTTAATAGTCGAAAGGGATATTTAACGCTCGAATTAAATCTGCTACTGTCCAAGGTATATGTCGCCAAAGTCTCCTTAAATTTTTATTGGCTCTTAAAAATTATTGTTGCAGTTTTAGTATTTAATATGCTGGCCTTTATTTAGCCTGATAGAATGAACCAGATGAGTAACATACTTGGTAGTTCCACCCAATTCCTCCTTTCCTTCCGTCTGATCTAATATCCCCCCGACTCAGACTTATATCTTATATTTCATGGGACATGACCTTCTCATAATACCGTCGCTAAGTTTCAGGGATCCTCCTCTTGATTTATTCGATGATTCTTCATTTATATATTGGATATATTATTATTTATTCTAATATTAAGAATCGATAATTATATTATAACATTATCATTAATAGTAAATTATATTATATTCATTCATTATATTATAATATTATATCATATTATTATATTAGGTTGATCAAAATATTAAATTATATTATTTTATTGTATTATTATTATATTGATAATATATATTATATTATCAAATCAAGTATATTATATTTAATAAATTATATTATATATGTGATGTGTATTATGTCATTCGACTCCATTAATATATATATTCAATATGTCAATATAATTAATAATATATTATATTATTAATTTTAATTGTCTATTTTTATAATATTATTTATTTATTTATCTTATTATTTAATGATTATTTATTATTAAATATTAAGTCAAAGTGGAGACATGACACTTAACGCCTTGGAAAGTTTCTTGCAGGTTTCGGCACCTCCGAATAGCCTGAAACAAGATAAAAGACCTAGGTGCTTTGCTCCCAGCAAGCCTCATTGCCCCCATAGGAAAGGTAAGGCTAGCAAGGATATAGTATGACCTGATTTCTTTAGCATCAACTCTCCTCAATATTAGAAGATAGGCGATTGGAAACAAGAATATATGAAAAGGAAAAAGTAGAAAATATACCATCACAAGCAACCAGCAAAGAGGTACAACCTACATGCATCTTGTGCGGCTTGCCTTCTGTACAAAAATTTATGCAGAAAAAACTTGAACCATTAAATAGAGGCAATGATAAAAAAATGAACTCAAAGTCACTGCAGAAATCTTCATATCGGCAACCTAAAATTGGAACTTCAATTTGAAGCACAATGGTGATCTCTATATAAAACCACTCAGTCAATATTTATTCCAGTAGCATAACAATATAGATTTTTGGAGGGAAATATTCAGTTCATTCCAGTTGCATAACAATATCATTAACACGTCTCCTCTCAAATGAACCCATATTCTCCTTATTAAGCTTTTTGGAGGGAAATATTAAAAATATAATCATTCTTTATTTCTCCAAAATAACCTTTAAAAAAGATAATAATACCTTTTCATGTCAAAGACCCCCCATGTCCCCTAGGAAGCCACTTTTGAAGCACATTATAACCTTTTTAGAAAGATATTAGACTCAAGCTATCACTTCAATATTTCAACATTAGTAACTTAGTTAATATTTAATAATTTTACCCAAGTTGCGAAAGGATTGAAATGGAATTATACTAACATGATACTGAAGACTGGGGATGATGATTTGAGCCTATCAGATGACTTACTAAAAATAGATTTCTCCTTCAAGAAGTTTGGAGAGTCCACCAAAAATCAGAAATCATTTTTGATAGTCACGAGGATTCACATCACCAATTGAGCTCATTGCCAAGAACCAAAGGCACTATTTAGTATTAACCAACCCTGAGCACTCCAAGAAGTTTGTAGTAATCCCCAACCAAGAAGCTTATGTGAAAAATTGGAAACAGGGTTAATTGCTTACAAAACAATTTTTGTATAAAATTGTGACATTACACTGTTCAATGTAAACAAGCGATTGAAAGGAATAACAACTTGAACTGCATACGATTCCAGAAAATAAATTACTATGCTACATTCAATGTGACAACTCAAGTAGATCATTCAAGTAGATAGGACTTATCAATACAAAGCTTGATTTAATATAATCTATTTTCAATTTATTTGATGAAATTGAAAACACGCAACAATAACCTCAGCTTGAAAAATACTTACTATAGGATAAGTGTGGCATTGACTAACATTCCAAATGTCTTCTGCCCAATGCACTTATTTATAGGTCACAATGAAAAGGTAGTTGGGGGGTGTACATGATAACCAGTTAGAGGATATTCAGTGTATGATAAATAATTATGTGAACTGGTTTAGGCAATAGAAAAATGCAGGCATTATTTATTTGGTACCGCCAACCTTTAAATATCTACAAGGGCAAAACATATTGCAACAAGAAAATCATTATAAATGAATGGGATTTCTACAACAATTTCGTTTGGTGATAAAATATACAAAATGAATTAACAATTTTGTGCCATTGTATTGTCTAGGCCACCTATTTCAGCTATGGCTATGGCAACTTATTTGTAGCTTTTCAAAAAAGAGGCTTACATTGAAGAATATGCTAAGGACTTGGGGAGATATATGAAGAACTTCTTTCATAGGTGAATGTGGAAAGTGAAGAAATTTTTTATCATCAAGATGGATCACACTATAAGGTAGGAAATTTAATTTTGTCTACGAAGAATTCAAAGGCTTCTAATGAGAGAATACAAATTGTAGAATATTTGGCTATGACTAGATGTGGGCATGATTACTCGTTTCTGTTAGTTGTTAGATTTAGTAAAATGTGTACAATAACTGCTCATAAAAATAACTTCATAGGAAAAGTAGTTGAGATGTTCTTTACCAATGTGTGGGTGCACTTCAGACTGCCTAAGTTCATGATTTCAGATAGATACACAGGTTTTTTTGGTAAGTTTTTCTCTACATTATGGATCATGGTGGAGATAAAGCTAAATAAAAGCACAACCTTCCACCCACAAATAAATGGTCAAAGAAAAGTGGTCAATAAAACCTTAGTGCAGCTCATTGGGGGATGTAACAGTAAGTGTCCCAAGACTTGGAACAAATGAATTTCCTACATTCTTTTTTAAATGTGTGGGATATTTGCTTTATAGTTTTCTTGATGTAGCTTTTGATAAGAAAGATGAACGAGTAGGGAAAGATAATGAGGTGACAAAAGAATCAAAATTTGCTGGAAAAATTGTATAAATTCAGTTAAGGTTAAGGAACAATTGGACAGAACATAACAATAGTTAACTATGTTCCACGGTGTTTCGGGGATGGTGACGGGGGGCGGCAGGGGATGGCTATATATATATATACAGGTAGGTATGCATGTATGTATGTATGCATTTTCAAAATACATTAATATATTATATGTTTTTAATGTTTTGTATAGCTTTAATGACAACATTTATGGTGAAATCAGAAAATGTCTTGTCTGAGACAGAAAATAAGCCTGCAACTCCAACACTTTGGTGCATGCATGAAACATAGATTCATCTTAGTGCTTGCTTAGAACCATTAGTTAATGTCAAAGCCCACTTGGATTTGTGACTTCTGTTTTAAGAAAAACATTGACTTGTGTTGGTTTTTAAAATGTTCCACGGTGTTTCGAGGATGGGGATGGGGGGACACCAAGGGATACGTTTCTGGGATGTTTTCTCGAGGGCCAAAAATGGGGGACACGTCCCTGTGTAACATAGCAATAATATAAATAGAAGCATGATCAAAATAGGAAGGAGCACAAACTTAAGATAAGGAACAAAATTTGGCTTTCTTTGGGTAAGGGAATGTTGCATAGACGACTAAAGAAGATTAACCATTAAGATGTAGAACCATAACAATTTAAGAGGCCATAGGTGACAATTCTCACAAACTTGATCTTCCTTTTTTCATGAAGATGCACTTAGTTGTTAATTATGAGTACTTGTGGCTTCAAAGCTGAGAAGTTGCAACTTTGTAATGTCCCCGTTTTTTGGGCACATGGGATTAGCTTATTTCTGTGACCCTCGTAAGCTAATCAGGATGTTGGAGGGGGGCGTGTGGCAGAGCTAGTGGTCAGTTTCCACTCTGGAGGTCTGGGATGCTAGGATTGCTCTTCGTTTGGGTCAGATTGTTAGACTTACTATTTATAGTAAGTCGTTATTTTGGGTGCTCGTCGTGATTGTTTTTTAGCAGGGCGCCTGTGCATTGGTATCAGTGGGGTTGTGAAGTCAGTTGCAGAGTTTCTAGTTTGAGGGAATTACTATTTATAGTAAGTCTATTTGTGGCCAGTTACTATTTTTGGATGACACTTAGGCACACAAGTTATTTTGATGCTCCTGGTTCTTGATGATTGGAGTTATTTGCGTATGATTATTTAATTAAGTTTATTTCATTAAATAATCATTATTCGCCTAAGTCAATGATTAATTATATGAGCTCATTAAAAGGTTATATTATATTAAGTCAAAAGGGAGTTATGAGCTTATATTATAAAGTGTGCTTTTAAGTGAAAGGTGTGAAGTGGAAGTTAGGGTTCGATTTGTAAAGAAGACATTATAAAGGCTTCATGGAGAAAATCGAATTCATTATGCTTATTCATTCATTCATGTGGTGATTTTTGGAATTTGGGAGTTTGAAGGCAAGGGTTTGAAGAATTTCGAGCAGCAAGGAATTGTAAATTTCTTGTTAATACCTACATTTTGAATAAGTGTTTAATGCTGATGAATTGTGGAATAATTGCGGCCAGCAGTGATGTTTCTTGAAGTAATTCAGACGCCATTAATGGGAAGGATATAGCTGGTGTCTTGATCGCCATTTTATGGTGATGGTTTGGGTTCTTTTGTGGACGTGGGGCATTTACACTAGCAGCCGCCACCTATTCTAGGAGTTGCAGCCAGATTGGAAGCCGCTGGAAATCTATTTCAGCTTCCATTTTTCTTACTTTCAGCTGCAGCCTGTAAACATCAGACATGGGAGATTGTAACAGGTTCTTTTAAATGTTCAATGTTACATTTTGTTTAGGGTTTATCTTTAGTAAATGCATCTGGAAATTAATGGTTACAATTGTTGCATTGTATTATTATTTGATTGGAGTCGGATAAGAAGTATTGCAGTTCAGATTTTTCACGTCACTTGCAATTTATGTTGCAATGATATTCATCAATTTGAATTAAAAATTGAAAATTGAAAGTCTTGTATTTTAAAGATAACTAAACATTGCAAAATTAGCACAATTTTCTTGTGAGAAATCAGAATTCAGTGCTAGTTAAGGGTTAGAGTCAGGTAGGCTCTCTACAGTGGTATCAGAGCAATTTTTTCTGCCATCCCGTGGTGGTGATATTTATTGGGCTTGATTGTTTGACTTGAGTGATCAACACTTTGGTTTTTTTTTGCAGTCATGGACAGATACAGGAAATTTAGTACTCATAGAAACCAGTTAGACAGTTTGGATGAATTAAAAAAAACAAACAAATGCCTTAGTTAAGGATATGGAGAAACAAAGACAAACATTGGAAATATTAAATGCGCCACTTTTAAATCCGGCAACTGTCGATAGGGCAACAGATTATTTGGATTTTTTGTTCAGTAGGTCTTCTTCTCGGAGAATATATGAGGAGAGATGTGAGTTTTATATAGGTGAGACATCCAGAAATCTCCACGATGAGTTTTTAGCAGCTGCTGATTTTGGGGGAAATGTTCTTGTACTTAGTGGACCAACCACTAGTCCTGTTTGCACACCAGAGGGTGGAGATTTGTTACAGGAACATATGGATGTGTCTGACTTGTTAGCAGACAGTGGTACTAAGTTTCAGCATCCTAAGTCTACCAGAGTTGGTGACATGGATCAGGCTGGTGACATGTCTATTGCCATTTATGGTAGTCTTGCATCAGTTGGTAGCAATATCAACGATACAGGGTCTGATTTTCTGGACACCAGTCTTTTATTTGAGCCTGTTGTTGATGCCATGGATGGTGTGAGAGTGGAAGATGTTGTATATACCACTAGGGATTGTGACACCATAGATGATGGTGTTATTTTTGAGGACTGCGAGGAGTATTTGAGCTCTGACAGCTCGGATATTTATGACAGTTGTCGCAATGTGGAGTCTAGACAGGTGTCTTCAGTCTTTTCCTGTACTGAGGTTGTTAGCATGGAGTCACCCTGTGATGACACTCAGGAGTGGAGGGGTACAGATGAGTCAGGCGACATAGGTTCATGCCACAGTATAGAGGATTCACGTGAGGACGTTGAGTCATGTATGCAGCCAGAGATAGCAGAGGCGTCTCAGATAGAGGGTGTTTATACTAGCATCGCGGATACTTCTGATGTTGAGTGTGAGGATGATGTGGGTTGCAGTGTGTTTGGTTTTCTATATCCGACATTGGGTATTGACTTAGCGTTTTCATATGGTGGTGATGGGTCCCAGGATCTGGATGGTCATGTGGTTACAAAGGACGAGGTAGCTGTGGATTGTAATGAGTTGGATTCAACAAGAGTTTCCTCGGTGGTAGATGAGGATGAGTCTGATGTTAGTATTCAGCTTGCAGATGTGTGCTCGGATGACAGTACACTGAGATACCGTGATCTTGAGGGGAGTTTGTTGGATACAACTTCCTTCCATAGTATGGACAGTGCAGTTGAGCTTGTGCTTAGGAGACCCGTTGTGCAGAGTCATCATGTGACTAGCCAGTTGAGATTCAGTGAGAGACATAACTTCTACTCTCGAGCATTTCGATGCCGCTCGTCAGCTGTTGGTTGTTTATGGTTCGGGTGCTCCTATGGTAAATGAGCACGGTGGTGGTTACCTTTCCCTAACAGAGATTCATTCCTTGCAAGAGGCTGTCAGGATTTTGAGACAGGATTATCTACAGTTGGTAGCCGACCGATCACCTAGTTGAGTGGGGGAGTACGACATATGAGGCTTTGATGCACAGAGAGGAGGAGGTGAGCGAGCTTACTCAGGAGCTCACAACGACTTCTGGGGCTTTAGAGGGCACTCAGTTGGCTCTTCAGGAGTCGCAGCTGCAATTAGGAGAGGTGACTGTAGAGTTGGAGCGGATTCAGTCTTTACCAGCCATAGATCCAGTTCAACTGCAGATAGTGGTCGTTGGTGGTGAGTCACCTTCCACAGTTGACTGTGATGGATGTGTTGGGGATGCGGTTACATCCATCCTTGAGACGGATGCAATAGATGTAGAGGAGGTTAGTGCACCAGGGGAGGATAGTAGAGAGAGTTTTATGGTATACGGTTCTCCAGTTGTTAGCATGATGGCAGATGATACAGAGAAGGTTTTTGGGAGTCCTGTGGTAGCCAATGTGGATTTGTCCGAGAGTTGTGTGCCAGTTGCTGACACCACTCCCTTTGTTTCCCAGGACACAAACATGGTATCATCTGGTTTGGAGGCTACTTCTCATGATGATTTGTTTCCTTCTGTCGGAAGCAAATCTATTCCTCCTTTTCATACAACTGATAATGATAGGAAGATGGTAGTGCAATAGTTTCTGAGGGATCAGTTATGGATTGCAGGGGAGCAGGTTGATGCTACTTATAATTTCTACTGCATGGAGTCATTTATGAAGTACTTGCTTTAGAGTCCAGTTTTGCGGGAGGGACCCCACAGGACTTCTGAGGGTACACTTATCCGGGATTCTCACGGTATTCAATTGTTCGTAGGGAAGATTGTAGATACCTTGACTACCGTGCTTCCTCATCAGGATTTTTTGGCTGGGTTTGCTGAGCGGGTTACTCGGGACCCTACCCAACCAGTTGTTGGGAGTTAGAGATTGGAGCCATCTCTTGATTCTCAGTTGGGTTTTGATGAGCCTCTGACAGGGATTGGAGCATTTGACCGTGATTACACAGTGAGGAGTGCTCATCACTTCTCTTTTGACCCACCGATTGACGACTTGTTTGCACATTGGTATGGGTTGGCTCCAGAGTTATATCATCCTTATTGGGATGGGTTTTCTCCATTTGCTAGTGATGGGCTTCGTTACTACAAGTTAGTAGGAGGTGACTTGTAGGTCGATACATCCAGGATGGTTTTAAAGTGGATGGATATCTGGATTACGGGAGTACTTAGGGCAGATTGGCAGGGTGTGCAAGTAGCTCTGGTTTGACAGATAGTTTTGGATATCCATTCTTCCTTGTTATGGATGGTTGTGAGTTTCATCTCGACTGGGATCTAGGCAGTGGCAGGTTTGGCACTGCGGAGTGTGGGTCACTATGGTTGGCATGGTGGCAGTTTGTTTCGGTTGGTTCAGTGGATGGTGATTTCATCACAGGTATTGGTAGGTGATCGCAGGGACATTACACCATTCTGTCCTTGGGATCCGGGTGGACTTCTGTGTTTTGTTTTTTGAGATTGCTTGGGGACAAGCAATTTTAGGGAGGGAGGACTGTAATGTCCCCATTTTTTGGGCACATGGGATTAGCTTATTTCTGTGACCCTCGTAAGCTAATCAGGATGTTGGAGGGGGTCGTGTGGCAGAGCCAGTGGTCTGTTTCCACTCTGGAGGTCTGGGATGCCAGGATTGCTCTTCGTTTGAGTCAGATTGGTAGACTTACTATTTATAGTAAATGGTTCTTTTGGGTGTTCGTCGTGATTGTTTTTTAGTAGGGCGCCTGTGCATTGGTATCAGTGGGGTTGTGAAGTCAGTTGCAAAGTTTCCAGTTTGAGGGACTTACTATTTATAGTAAGTCTATTTGTGGCCAGTTACTATTTTTGGATGACACTTAGGCATGCAAGTTCAGTTGATGCTCCTGGTTCTTGATGATTGGAGTTATTTGCGTATGATTATTTAATTAAGTTTATTTCATTATATAATCATTATTCGCCTAAGTCAATGATTAATTATATGAGCTCTTTAAAAGGTTATATTATATTAAGTCAAAAGGGAGTTATGAGCTTATAATATTAAGTGTGCTTTTAAGTGAAAGGTGTGAAGTGGAAGTTAGGGTTTGATTTGTAAAGAAGACATTATAAAGGCTTCATGGAGAAAATCGAATTCATTATGCTTATTCATTCATTCATGTGGTGATTTTTGGAATTTGGGAGTTTGAAGGCAAGGGTTTGAAGAGTTTCGAGCAGCAAGGAATTGTAAATTTCTTGTTAATACCTGCACTTTGAATCAATGTTTAATGCTGATGAATTGTGGAAGAATTGCGGCCAGCAGTGATGTTTCTTGAAGTAATTCGGACACCATTAATGGGAAGGATATAGACGGTGTCTTGATCGCCATTTTATGGTGATGGTTTGGGTTCTTTTGTGGACGTGGGGCATTTACACTAGCAGCCGCCACCTATTCTAGGAGTTGCAGCCAGATTGGAAGCCGCTGGAAATCTATTTCAGCCTCCATTATTCTTACTTTCAGCCGCAGCTTGTAAACATCAGACATGGGAGATTGTAACAGGTTCTTTTAAATGTTCAATGTTACATTTTGTTTAGGGTTTATCTTTAGTAAATGCATTTGGAAATTAATGGTTACAATTGTTGCATTGTATTATTATTTGATTGGAGTCGGATAAGAAGTATTACAGTTCAGATTTTTCACTTCACCTGCAATTTATGTTGTAATGATATTCATCAATTTGAATTGAAAATTGAAAATTGAAAATTGAAAGTCCTGTATTTTAAAGATAACTAAACATTGCAAAATTAGCACAATTTTCTTGTGAGAAATCAGAATTCAGTGCTAGTTAAGGGTTAGAGCCAGGCAGGCTCTCTACAAACTTTATGATCCATCCATGCTATATGACGAAAATGAACATGTATTACTTTCTTAGAAGATTCGGGCGTGGAAGCAAGAGCAATACTTATAGACAACTTAACAATTTAAGAGGCCATAGGTGACAATTCTATTAAACTTGATCTTCCTCATTTCATAAAGATGCACTTAGTTGTTAACTGTGAGGACTTGTAGCTTTAAACCTGCAGGTAGCTGCGACTGTATGATTCCTCCATGCTAGATGAAGTACTACCCTACCTAGAAGATTTTGGTGCCGAAGTAAGAGTCATATTAACAGAGGATGTGTGCTAGAGAAAAGGACAAGAGAAACTTGGAATATAGTGCAAGAAACATGGAAAACTGGACTCAAGGATCAGAATATCAACCAAGCAAAATGATATTCCAAAGAAAGAGTGGGAGAACTCTTCTCCCACCTATTGTCTCATTAGGCTTTTGTGGTACCTAAAGCTCTTAAAGCAGGGAGGTGTGATAAAAAATGGATGTGGAAAATTTATTTAGAAGTAGACAACTTGAACAGTGAGAATTCAGAGTTACGAACAAGAACAAAAAATAAAAATTGCAAAACATATTGCGGTCCATGATGTGTTATTGTCCACCAATACTGAAGTCTTTAGATTTGGAATGCTAATTGTACTATCATCATTTCAACTCCTTGTTTCTTTAAAAATTCTTTTAGTGCTGGAAGAATTCTGTTGTCATGAGAAATCTATATAAAGGGGATTGTAATGTGATGAAAAAAATGTTTTGAGTTTTGAGAGAATAGGAGAAATATTTTAGAATTCATTTGTTCACTGTAAGGAGATAAACAAAAGTAGAGGATAGAAACGGACTCCAACTTTATGTAATTATCTTCCCAAAATACGAAGGAAGTTAGCCAGGCCATTACTACTGCCACAAAATTGATTTTCCTACACAATGAGGGTTTTTCGGATGAATTTAGGAGTTGTGTAAGTTTGTTGCATTAGTATTTCTGTTTTAGATAACAATATTTCTCCTTGCACCCTTCCAGCCCCCCGGCTTATCCTTCTGTTTTGGGGTTCTTCTCTGCTGTTCCGGTTTTGTAGTGTGGTTTCAGTGGTCTTGTTGTGGACCCCTCCACCCTCTCTCTTTTTGTGCTGTTCCTTGTCTGCTCTAGTTGTTGTTGTTTTCCCTCGGGCGTCGTTTGACGTCCTTGCTTTGGGCTGGCTTCTTGCTTTTTGTTTAGCAGTCCCTTTGACCCTTTGTTGTCTTTTGTTGTCTTTTGTTGGACATTAATAAATTTATCTTATCTATCTTATCTCTAAAGAAGACTTCATTTGCATAAGCAAGTAGTAAGCAGATTAAGCATTTTGTTGGTTCTTGAATTCTATCTACATTAGGAACTTATGGACCAGGGACCTGCAGTATCTGAACTTATTCTTTTGAATATCACATCCATGCCATGTCAAGAGTAAAAAGTAGCTGAAGGGACCATTGTTTGATCACATGTATTTTGGATTCACATTGTTTCTTTGTTGTCTTAAGATGAAAAGTACATGCTTTTTTTTTATGTTGTTTGTTAAATTTCTTGTGTCTTTCCTGAGTGTTATGTACACTACTAAAATTTGCAACACCTCCTTTTGTTGCAGGTAGAAGTTTGGCTTCAAACGTTTGCACCTAGTTCCCGAACTCCAATTCATAGACATTTATGTGAAGAGGTATTTGTGGTGATGAAAGGAAATGGAACACTTCTTTTAGCATCAGATTCAGAAAACAATCATCCTGGAAAGCCTGAACAATATGCAGTGGTGGCTAATAGCACATTCACTATTCCCATGAATGTTGCACACCAGGTTTGTAAGTTTTATGTAAACCAAAAGTTGAGTAAAATGAGAGTTTAACTAACCAGCATAATATGGATTAATTCTCAGATATTATGAGTTTGACAAGGTTGTTCATTTTTATCATTCTTTACTGATGACCTTTAATTGCAGTATGTTTTTGAAACTTATCTTGATTCATATTTGAAGCTTGGTGAATATTGATGGCTTTGCAGCATATATGTCATTTCACTTTCAACTGGTGCTATTATGCCATTTGTCTGGTGTTGGTGTTGTTACATATGAGGTTTATATGTTTATTTTACATGAGCCAAGATAATGCACCATAACAGTAAATAAAGATAAGACTAATCAGAATTGTGTAGCATTTATAGAGTGCTTCCTCTCCTAATCTGTCCAAGTCAGTATCTTGGATTTTTTTACCTCTAGTCTAGTTGGTCATCATAAACAAAATAGAACTGGAATGCTACAGTATTTCTAAATTTTATTTGGCAGTATACTGCATAGTCATGTCTTTGCAGGTTGTAAGTAATGCATTTAATATACTATTGGGATTTAGAGAATTGAAATACACTTGTGAAATCGAACATCACTTGAAATGTTTTGTCGGTAAAAATGTTTGATAACTTGTTAAGGCCCTGTAAATTCCAGGAAGTGTTTTTGTTTTGTTGTTAGTTGTCTCTTAGAAAGGTCTTTAACTTTTCATTTGTTGGTATTTAAGGGTTATGCACATACATCAAATGCTATATAGTGATGAACATAGCCTGATTCCAATAAGCTGGTATTCTAATCCATGTAATTTAGTTGTAGGCCAAATTGGGCATTTCTTATTCTTTTCATTATTGGTAGATTCCTCTTGTTGTTAAGCTTGGACTTAAATGCAACTTTTGTGGTATACCTTAATTTAAACATGTAACATACCCTAGGGCTTTGGTTCCAGGGCTCTAGTATGAAAGCCCCAATAGTTTACCACTAAAGCTCATCACATTTGACAGGTATTGTAGTCTCTTAATCTGAAGACAATGTTATCAATCTTAAATTAAACTATGATGTATAAGACCACGAGGTTCTACATTCTGCAGATTTCAAGGATGAACCTATATATGTTTGATCACACACAAGATAGAGAATTTAATTTTCTATTTTTCTTTTCTAAAATGGCGCTTATATTGAATTCTTTCTTCTATATTTAGAACTTATATTCAGTAATGTAAAAATAACTTATGTACACGTGCTCGATGATTCTAATTAAGCTGGCTCATGGGTAAATTATGTGTATGCCTGATTCTGGTTTCAACTTAATATTTTATTGAATGTCATATGTAGTAGGAAAATCCAAGTAGAAGGAATTCAGAGGCCTAGAAAAAGGATATGCTAGAATGAAAAAGTATGCCCTGGATTATTTCAGGGGGTTGAAAAGAGAGAAACAATCAATAAAGATCCTAAGAAAAACAATGCAAAGATTGATCAGTAGAAATATTAGAAGCAGCATACAGAGGATTAAAAGATTTGCTGCTTTCACAAGAATGATTAGACTCAGCTGATTAGGTACATGTTAAAGACTGTTTTGCTGACAACTTTCGGTGAAGGTAATGGACTTGAAGTATGCAGAATCTAGATACGAAAAATGCTTGAGAAAAGACAATGGAGGACTTGGATGATGATGATGAGTCCCATCCAATAATTGCCATAATGAAACATATGTTGCAAGTATTTATTGAGTTGAAGGACATTACAAAGAATGTGAAGAATTTAGTTTGGCGTACATCTTATTGCATTGGAGTTTGGCTTGCATCCTATTGCATGGAAGGGCATGTTGGTGCAAATTTCTTAAGAAATCAGTTTTTTGAGATGTCTTGTGTTATGGTGCTGACGTCAATTAAAATCACCCTATAGAACCTGTTATTCATTATATTGAAACATGGGAATGCTCTCAAGGTGTGGGATGGCTTCCTCTCTAATCTAGATGCAAAGAGCTGATCCAACTCAACACCGAATAAACCTATTGACTAACCTTATTCTAACTTCTATAGAAGAAAAGGGAGAGGAAAGTTCAAGAAAATAAAAAGGATAGTGATGAAGCTAGATTTAATGTTCTCTTCTTGACTAGATTGCATATTGAAGGGGTTTGACAAATGTTGAAGGGAAGAAGGAATCCACAATTTTCTTCTACAAACAAATGTTACACAACATACATGCATAGAAAATTGTAACACAAAAAAATCCTACATTCATAGAAGTAATAAAGCTTGCACGATATGGGAGATGTGAAAAGAATAAAAAAAGTGTTTTTTATTGATTCAAAGGTATGGAGCTTGTTACAATAGTAGAGATGCAAAATTGCATGTCTCCGTTGAGAACAAAAAGGAAGAACCCCTACAAAATGAGCACAAAGTGCCTTTTATTCTAGGAGAGGCACCATAATGTGGTAGACAAGAATTGAATCATGATTGCTAACTCCTCCTTGAGGTGTAGATGTGTGTTAAGAAATTTGGCTGACTAGAAAGCATGAAAGAACATTCTTAATTTATGGCCTATCAGTAGATCAAATCCACCCAAGAAATCTACTGAAATCATAACTTGGGGATGGGAATGTTAGAAAAGGGATATATGTAGCAATAAATATGGCATGGGTGTCATTTCTTCCTAAAAAATGCATTGAAAAGAATTACAAATGCCTTTGTAGACCCCATTGGATCTGATTTAGTGGTTACAATAATGGCAAAAATCTGGGGAGTTATTTCTTCATTTTGACATTTTGCAAAAATTTACCCTCCATTTGGTTTTGGTAGAACATTGGCTAGGAACAACACATGTAGAAATTCTGTTGGCATCTGAAAATTACCTATTACATGCATGAGTTGGATCAATTGGAAATGCCCACAAATGTACAACATCGATTACTATTGGGCCTTGTAGAAATTCCATCAGCAAAATATTTGGAAAGTTGGATTGCATTTGTCCACAAAACCCATACTTGGACAATGTATGCTTCAATGGTTTCTTTTATTGCGGGTCGGAGGAAGAACAAAAACTGAGAACATCATCAGAGGTTCCCATGGTTCCAGGGACCATGGGAAGCTTCATTTCTTTATTGCTTCATCTTTTACTTAGTCTTCTCTTCACTATTTAGAAAATTCTTTCGAAGATCCCCTTTACCTTTGTCTTTCCTTTGTTGGAAATCAGGAGTCAACTAGGAACTGGGAACCTCTTTGGAGGTTCTAGTGGTTCCAAGAATAATTGTTGGTGTGGAATATCTTTTTTTATTTTTTTTACCAAATATCATGTTTGAAACATAAATAACAACATTCATTGAATAATATGGACCATGTAAAATCCCTAGGCAATATGTTCTAGATTTTGTTCATCCTTCCTAGTTTTTGAGTGTTTGCAAGCATCTAGTTTAGACTCAGGTTTCTAGATGGTTTTTTGTTTGTGTTAGATTTAGGAGTTTTATTATTTGAGAACATTGCATAAAATCACGAAAAATGACTGTAGTTCCCACCAGGGATATGTACTTCAAATAATAGCACAACATTTATTGAATAGTTTTAAAACAATAAACTGTGAATAGTAAAATTTTACTTCTAACCTTTTACACTATGTTCCAATGTCTACAACTCCTGGACACCATTCACACGCAACCATAAGGAATGGTTGTATTAATATTTCTTGATATTCTTTAAGAGGTTTCTATGATGCTTAGAATACCAAATGATAACAAGAATATCTATAGCAAGGATGAAACCAACTTCTTGTTTGGATTGGTCAGAAGTACCTAAGTTCTGCATAGTCAGATCACTACTCTTGTGTGTGGTAACTCTCTTGTGCATTCCTGAGAATACATGGCATAGTGTTGTGCTTTAATAAATGCAAAGTTTATTCTACCTTCTTTGCATGCTGTAGTTCATCCTGATATGAGGAATGATCTTAACCAATGAATTTATGCTCTTTGAATCCGATGTGCTCACAATGGCGGAAGTCTATATAGTTGCGTGCAATAGGAATGAAATAGGAAGTCTATCCTAGCAATCATGGCAGTCTTGATGCATATAAAATATAGTTGTTCAAAATAATGCTCGTTACATATGGATGCTCCAATATAATAGAACCTTCGAATCAAGGTTCAGTCCCTCCAAAAACTCTAGAATCGTCCGCTTGGTATATTAAAATACTCCAAAATTTATAAAGTATGAATAGCTGATGCCTTCCAATTAAGATATGCATAAACAAAGGACGAACATAATATGCAAAACATATTGTGCTTCCAGAATTAATACCTTCCAATAATTGGTCGCCTTTGAATAAGTAAAGTCAACCTTTTGAGAATACTTTCCAAAATGTGCATTCAAAACATCGAGAATCATTTTGATGCTCCCCTGGTCACTTAGGACAGGTATAACACTATCAAAATTGGTGATTCCCATGCACTCAACCCGATAAATAAATATTTTAGAAATTATCAAATCAATAATATTGAGATAATATTCAACTAATGATGATCTCCAATTCCAATGTCATTGTTATAATATTATTTTTCTTGTAAAAATAGTTCCACAATTATTTATTAAAAATAAATTAATTTAATTAAAGCTTAAGCTACTTTATAAATCAATTATTTAATAATTCTTTTGATCTTCACTTTTTATGAAAAAATATTGAATTATTAATGTTATTTCTCCTTTTAAGACTTAGCTTGTAAGAAGGGAAGTTTCGGTCCCCCTTTCCCAACTTTGTTTGTTCTCAATCAACTACAACTGTGGATGTTGTACTCCTTCCCAAGTAGCATCCTCTACAGGCAAATCTTTCCATCTGACCAAATATTCTCTGATGGTTCGACTTTTGAGTTTCCATTCTTAAACTTCCAATATTTCATAAGGTTTCACCCTCAACTTGCCTTCATCTAATGGAGGAAGCTCTGAAGATGTCGTACTGTGTTGTCCTAGTGCCTTTTTAAGGCACAATACATGGAATATGTTGTGCATCCAGCTGTCCTTTGGAAACTGTAATTCATACACCACTTCCTCTTGTAATAACGTGATTTCAGCTTTTTGGGACGGTTCCTTTTCAAAGAAGATTGTCTATAAGGTTGGAGGCATAAGAAGACTATGTCATGACTGCATCAAAACTATGCTTAATCCTGCACTTATCTGCATAAATCTTTTGCTGATTTTGAGCGTGATGGAGATTATCCTTAAGTGACGGAGGATATCTTGGCTTTCCTATATCCAATCTTTAACTTGGGGAGCTCTACTATCACCAAAACTCTATAAATGTCGGTGCATCATATCCATATAGATCCTTGAATGGAGACATTTATATCGACCTATGATAGGTAGTATTGTAGCAGTGTTCTCCTAAAGTAGCCATTGACTCTATGATGAGCCCTACTGGCTCAACCTCTATCCAACTGAGGTGTCCAATGACTATTTAATTCATATGATTTTCTACCACTTCTTTCGGAGTATTGAAATCTAAGAGTGTGGACAAAAGTTTCCATTATGTAATAATGTTGGACGATTCCATCTGCGAAAATACAAGTGCTTGATTATAGTATTTGATAGCGGATAACTATTAAAAGTAATTGTGAGATTTATTAAAGTCCACAGTTGAGGGAAATAGCAATATTTTTCTGGATGAACCAAATATTACCATGGTATGCAATATTGTAGTCTATTAATGTGTGTCCACTATCAAATCTCATGGGATTTATAATATAGTGCGACTAAACAAAGAGACATACAATTGAGGCATGTCTAAAGGAGGAGTTATATTATTGTTTTGAAGATGTTTGAAATATTCTTGGCTTGGCATCCGAAAGAAATAAAATAAGTTTTGATTCAAAGAAGGCATGCATGTTATACAAGTGTGGATGGGGCTTTTAAATAAATACTCCATACCACACTTTGAGTTGGTTTTTGAATTAATTTAATAGCCGTATTTGTTTCTAAAGTTTTCCGAATTATTGTATTTGTATATAATGTTTTGGTTAGAAGGCTTTGATATAGTTTTGGGCAAATATTTAGAGGAGTAGGGTTTCTATTGGTTTACAACTTTTCCGTATTGAGCATTGTGTCTACAGGAGTAACAACGAATCTGGAATCGTGGGCCATTTTGGAAGGAAGATACTCCATAGCAACACATATGGAGATTTCTTGTTTGTGTAGGGTCTTCATTCAGCGGAGAAGAACGTTGCTGCAAAAGGTATGATTAAGAATGGTTCAAGGCACAAAACTAGGTCGTGTGTTTCAAAATGGAGTGCAATCATTAGCGTGGAGTCTGTGAACAGGGGACAAATTCAGTGTATACTTGTTACTTCGCTTCCGACATGTTTCCTGGTTGTCGTAAATGAGAATAGGAAAAGATTTCCTCTTGAATGAACGATTTGCTAGCATGTGATTGCCCGTGACTGAAGCTTGCCATTCTTCTTGCCTGGGTAATGGACTGAGGATTGAATGCGGTACGTTTCACTGAAGATTGGATGGTTCAAGATCGATTGTTTCAACTAAAGATTGGAAGGTTCAAAGAGAGGAGTTTCCAATATCTTGTGTCTCATGGGTGTGTCATCAATGAGATTCCAGCAGTCCATATCTGTACTTGAGGAACGAAAGGGAGCTTAGTCTAGGTTCAGACTTGTTTGTGAGGGGAAAGCATATAGAAGTTCACAAGCTGGGCACACATCTTTGCACAGCCGATTCTTGTATAAACATAATGATGATATTGTCCACAACAAAGGTGTGTACAGATTCATAATTGTTTCAATCTTTCTTATACCCGAATATAGCATCAGGAGTTTCCAGAAATGCTTAATCTGGACAGACATTATTAGTATTGGGTTGTATAATGGAATCTACTCAGATTGTACCTGATAAAGTTTAATATTACAGTGGCATCAGAGCACATATTGTACCTACCATCCTTTTGGGAAAATTTTGAGCGTAATTATCAGATTCAAAGATGGCATTAGACAATAGTTTGGTCAAATTGATTTGTGAGCTATGTTTCAAACTTAGTTTGGAATCACAAACAAAGAAAGAACTTCTCATCACTCTTAGCCAAGTAGAGGGATATTTGACAATTGTAGAGCAATCACCTCATGTTTTGTTGCAGATTACTATTGCTCCTATAGTAACTACTTTAAGTTAACGTAGGTCGTTGAGGCATCCCGATGGTGAGATAAGACTGCAGGTTACTACTTGTTTGGTTGAGATCATAAGAATCATAGCACCTCAAAAACCTTGTGAAAATAACATAATGAAAGAGGTACTTCAGTTAATCATTGATAGCTTTTAATGTCTTAGGGACATTAGGAGTCATCATTTCTCTAGAAGGGTTGCCATACTAAAAGCATTTGCAAGAATCAGATTGAGTAATCTAATGCTTGACTTGGGATTGCATGATTTAATACATACCATGTTTCAACATTTCTTGGTCACAATCAGGAAAGAACACAATGCAGATGTTATTGCAGCCATGAAAACTATTATGCTTATATCAATGAATGAGAGTGATGCTCATTTTCAGCCCCTTCTACATATGTTGTTAACCATCTCACGGTAAGAACAAAATGTCTCTAAATTTGTTTATGAGTTGATCAACAAGGTGCTCAAACAATGTGAGCGGAAAATTGAGAAGTTCAAACAACAGTGGGCTGAAGAATTAATTTCATTAGGATTACAAGTTGCGGAATCTCCCAAAAAGAGTAGGAACCAAATGAGGAAAGAGCATATTTTCTTCACATGTCAGAAGGCTTGGTCACTTGATCATATTTGTGGAATTGATTAGGAAAAAAATATATTGCAGCCAAGTGATGATGAAGGCAAGGATACAAATGAGAATGGTGTCATGGCTCACGAGGAGCAAGCTAAAACTATAGCTTTGAATATACCGGTTATTGTGCACACTGACAACGAAAGGGATAATGGCTTCCAATCAGCTACGGTAGATAATATAGAGGAAGAATCAATCGTTATAGGTGAAGGGTATTCTAAACTCTTTATTGGTGATTTGCAGATCCGTATTGATAGAACATATGAAGAAAAAAACTTTTTTGATGAATTCATAAATGATCATAATGCTGTCCCGTTAGTGCTACATGAAGACTGCATGACACCATCTAGAGAGACAATTGAGAGTGATGGAGATAATGGTTTTACAGTTGAGAACAAATCAGAAGATGAAATGTGTGACAACTCATGTACCCTAGATGACTTTGAGCAAAGACCTTTAGCATTGCAAGATTCGAAGGATAGATCATTAGTCACAAAGGAGAGGGTTGTGCAAGTATTAATAAGGGTTGATGATTCTCACAAATACATTGAAGATCTTATGTGGAAAACTCAAATTGATGAAAGGAAAAAAGTAATTGCATGTGGAGTTACTAGTACCCAATTGCACACAATCAAAGAAGCTTTTGAAAGAATGAAATCAGACTTCTTGCAGCTGTTAATGGATAGGGATCTTATTATCAAATTTGCGGAAGACAAGGAAAATGAGGTTGATGATCTTTGTTACTAGCTAAGTATGGCTCACTTCTCTCTATACAAATCAGAAAATCAGATGTCTATTATGACTAAACCAAGGAACAAGAAGTTGGTACAAGGGAGATGGAAATCAAACAAATAGTAGAAGGGATTGAAAGACTCCTTAAGGAGGAAATGGGGCATAATGGTTCCAACATTTTACATACAAAGGACATCCAAAATGTTGATGAAAGGATTGAAGAAATTCACAAGGAAAAACCGTGCAGCCTTGTAGCTTTGTTTGAAGAAGATCCATTTAATACACCACCATCTTTGATCACTTGGGAAGAACATGTGACTAGTCAAGCTGGCGCGATTTGTGATGAGTACAATGAAAGTGTAGAGGAGAAGCCTAAATCTGATTTGGGACAGCAAAAGTTTATCTACCCATTCACCTGAGTTTGCAACCTTTACACATGGAAACAATAATAAAGAGGGGTCTACAAGTGTTGTTACCCATAGTGCAAGTATTGGCCATAAACTTTTCAATGGAGAGGTGTTTGAAAGGGATGAAGATATGGCACAAAAGTATGGTAGCAATTCTGAATTTTGTAACAACAGTCATACTTCTTTACATCATCATGAGGTAACAATTTTTTCACATAAGGATGATGATAAGAAAAGGTTTACTATTTCTAAAATTTCACTTGACGGTGATCAATTCATTGGAGAAGTTGTGATGGGGAGGTCACCTTTCTCTTCTAGACTCCTCTTTCATAGGAATCTCACTTTGGACCCTATTCACTTCAGGATCCCCTAGACTCACACTTGAGTCTCTTAGGGTTACTCACAGACCCTAACCAGAAGGATTTCTATACTCCCTCTCTCCTAGGTTT
>MU224979.1:1848677-1859525 GCA_018584345.1 Thuja plicata | reverse complement strand
TGAAACATCTACAAATTTCAAACCCAAATCTTTAACTTGGCTCTGATACCAATCTGATGGGGAGGTCACCTTTCTCTTCTAGACTCCTACTCTTTCATAGGAATCTCACTTTGGACCCTATTCACTTAAGGATCCCCTAGACTCACACTTGAGTCTCTTAGGGTTACTCACAGACCCTAACCAGAAGGATTTCTATACTCCCTCTCTCCTATGTTTCCTACCCACCGAAATGCTTCACTCTTCATCTTATCTTACTCTCCATGACTGAATAAGGTCAGTCATGCACCTTCTCCTTCTATCTCTCTCTCCTACAAGTTCTCTAGCCGGACCATTCATCTCGCCTAGGACTTGTCTGCAATTCTGGCTAGCCTCTTCTCAATCCCACACACAAAAACAGAATAAAAATACATGAGGGATGCTACTTGATGGTCACACTCCATAGGATGGATTATAAGAGTCAAAAAGCATCCATGAGACTTGACTGAATTCAAAATCCTACTCTACAGAAGTCTGCACACAACAGAAGTACACACAGAAAACAAAGGAAACTATATCTTTATTGAAAACCAGAAAATTACAATGTAAACTCAATTCTTCTATGCTAGCCTCCTCAGTCTCTAATTTCTCCAACCCCTCTCCAAAATGGTTCTTTCCTCCATTTTATACTCGGCCTGTTCTTGATTCGAAACCGTTTCTAGGTTACTTGTCCGCCTGAGGATTCTAACTACCTCGGCTCTTCGTCTTCCTCCTGCAACTGTCATCATTCTCATTCTCTGCATGGTTGTCGACGTGGACAACATTTTCCTCCGTGGCATTCTCTCTTTTCTCTTGGCGTTTTCTTCCATGTTGACAAGTCAACCTATTTTCTTATAGTTGCGGTATCGCAACTCTTCCTCAGCGCGGGTCCCGATCATACATTTTCCTTACTATGAATGTTAGCCGCACTGTCGCGAGCCCTAATAGCCATGCATGCCGATCTTGCGATACGTTGTTGTCGCGTTATTGCAATACTTATAAACTTCATTGCCTGTTATCCTGCGACCCTGCGATTCACTATTGTCGCGCACTCGCAACACTTTTCAACGAGCTGCCGATCAACCTGCGACTGTGCGATGAGCCCTCGTCGCGTCCTCGCAACACTTCTAACCGAGCTGCCGATTCCCTTGCGACTGTGCGATGCATTGTTATCGCGCACTCGCAATGCTTACCACCTAACTGCCGATTACCCCACGACCTTGCGATGTATTGTCGTCGCGCGCTCGCATCACTTGTCACCGAGCTGCCAGTTATCCTGCGACTGTGCGATGCACCGTCTGTCGCATCCTCGCACACATTTGCCACTAACCGCCGTTAAACCGCCGACTGTGCGATACACTATCATCGCCTTGTCGTAGCCGTCTTCCACTAACCGCCAAATTCATTCCGACTGTGCGATACACTATCATTGCACCGTCGCACACATTTGCCACTAACCGCCGTTAAACCGCCGACTTCGCGATTCACTGTTATTGCCTTGTCGCAGCCGTTTCCTGTTAACCGCCAGTTTCCTTCCGACTGTGCGATGCGCTATCATCGCGTTGTTGCGACAGTTTCAATTTAACCGCCCAACTCCTTGCGACTGTGCGATAAGCATAACATAACCGGTTCCCGCTAGATAGTCACCGTAACTTCGTAGGCCTTTTTGATTTTCACTCCTGCTTTCGCGCTAGGAGTTAAGAAGTTGTTAGGGTTTTGGAAAACCGTGATCTGCTCCATGATCACTCTGACCATTACTAGGGCTTGGAGCGAGAAACCCTAGGGTGCTCTGCACCAAGTTGATTTTGTTGATGATACTCGTCGCGAACCAGGCACCCGAGAGTTGTTTTCCATGGGTGATGAAAGCATCTACAATTTATTTTCAGATTTGCCCCCAATTTCATATGAGATGACAGCTGTTAATTTATTGGTTGGTGATTTTATCTTCATAGATACTTTAGTTGTTAGTGGTTGTCCTACTTGGGCTTCCATTGCACTTTCAGATTGCTAGCCTAAGTTATAGCAGCAGTATTTGGTGGCCAAATGAGGTTACCTATGAGCATATTGGAGTTGGTTTTGGCATCTTTTGGGTAGACTAATTATTTAGATGGATGATACATGAAGATTGTATAATGATAGACATCTATTTCTACTCCCATGGCCGGATGGATAGATTGGTTTGGGATTCAGGTGTTCACAAGATCAGTGCACTATTTCTTATGGATCATGATGAGTTGCTTCACAACTTGGGGCATAGTGCTGTTATTCTCAGTGGTGCAGCAGATTGTTGGAGCTGTGTTTTCGAGGTTGACATGGGATCCTGGTATTGGCATACAAACTTTGATTTCTTGAGGACGAGCAATATCTGGGAAGGGAGGACTGTACTATCGCTTTAATAAAAAATTAATTAAATAATTAAATTTAAGTTGTCGAAATACAATTAATTTAATGACAACTTAATTTAATTATTTAACAAAGCATTAAAATGACTTTAATAGTGTGTAAGGAAAAAATAATAAGTCATTTTATTACTATTTCCCTAAGTTCAAATCAAATTAAAAAGGGGAAATAAAAAGACAAAAGAAAGGAAAATGAAGGGACGGGTAGAGGGAAAATGAAGAGTCAGTGCAATTGGCTTTAGAAAAGGAGAGGTTTTTCAGATTATGTTGGGTTGATGCTTGGTTTATTGTTTTCGCTTGGAGAATTTGGGAGTTATAGACTTTTAGTCCAAGAATCTGAGGACGAAAAAACCTTTGCATTTCTCAGGACTTGGATGGGAAACCAGTTCCGTTTTGGAGTTTTCATTTAGGAATCTCACAGTTTTTCACAGATGAGTATTAAAATTACTAAGTTACAACAAATTTGCAGTAATAAATATTTACAAAATTGAGGTATTTGATGACTATATTTAATTCATATGATTTAATACCACTTCTTTCAAAATATTGAAATCTAAGAGTGTGGACGGAATTGGGATGGCATACTACAAATATTAATTTTATTTTTGTATGTTGATGTTTCGATTATTGCTAGAATTTATATGATTCATGATACTATGTTTGAGGAGCCACTTTGACTTGACAGGCTATGACCATTTGCCATACTTATTTGCTACGAAAGTAGGATATTGTTGATAGCATTTTTATTTCACATCCAAAGCATGCTTTAAAACTCTTGAAAATTTTCAAATTGGATATCGTAATAGTGACAAGATCTTCCTTCTACTACCTTTTGGATTGAATATGTGTGTTTGCAAGCAATCAATTTGGAGAAATATCTCAAGTTTATGTCTTTACATATATATAGGGAAGACATTCTCGTACAAAAATTGCGCTGATCTATGCCAGAAAATTTCTCAAACATACCCTTTCCAGATTATTAAACAATATAAAGCAATGTGGAAACATTCACCTTCGAATGCCAACAAAGGGAATTGATGAGTGTTTTTCTTAATTTATACATTTTGAGTGGATATTTGAACTGTGAATATTAGAAATATTAAGTAATACGATTTCTTATCTTCAAAGTCACACAGATTCAAATTACTATCTTCCTTTGTGTAGCATATCATGTTAGTGAAACATAGCATTAAGTTTTTAACTATATTCTAGAAGATAAAGTACTCCTTGTGCCCTAAATTTAATTAATGTCCCAAGACTTATTAATCTTAACCTAGTACATTTTGGTTTAGTATTTCCAAATGGCCATTTACTCCCTTAGTTCTCATTTTATAACTACAAGAGATCTTGATAATGTTAGAAACATTGTGTTTCTTGTCATGTTACTTTGCCATTTATTATGAGTTTCTTAGCGTCCAAATTTATATTATTTTTTCTTCTTCTTTCTTAGTATATATTGTTGATTTATATCAAATGTGTAATGATTGTGATATTTTCTTTATATGCTTGGGTTGCAGGTATGGAATTCACATCTAGAAGAAGACTTGCAACTTTTGGTCATCATATCTCGCCCTCCAATCAAAGTGTGAGTTATATATATGTGAAAAATGCTCCATATAAGTAGAACTAAATGGAATGGCATCTCTTTCTTATTCTTGAAAGACATAATATTGTAATTTATTGTCATAAAGAGTCCTTTATCATCCTAATATTGATTGAGATTTTTTCTTTGGGTGTTATGTGTAAGATAAAGTGAAGGATTGTAAAATTATACTCATACTATAATACAAGATTATCACACCTACATTATAGTTAGATTCATCACAAACAGAACATATAGACCACAACATGGAGAAAATAATTTTTTCCATTATCATTACATATGGTGTACTATCTAGACTATGATGAAAATTTATAGAAACTCATATTAGTAATGACAAACCCAAAACGAACCCAACCCGAAAATTAATTTTGACCAAACCCAAACCAATACCATGATTGGTTAAGCTTCCACCATTTTAGCACTCCTTATTGTTAGCATGAGGAGCCCATGATATTTGTAGCTTTCCACTATTTTATCATTTGTTATCTATACTATATAGCACATAGTCAACAATTTTTAGATCTTTCTTCATACAAGAGATGTCAGCACACGTCATGGTTTGCAATGAATTGGAATCTGCAACATAATTGGAGGTTGCATGGATTTAGCTTTACTATTAGAGGACAAAATTTTGTCATAAAAATTGTATTTCACACAATCAATTATTTTTGTAGTAGTTAGCTTTTTCTTAATTTTCATGCAATAGCTTTATTAAAAAAGATTAGCTGCTATTTTTCTCTTGAATTTCCGGTGGTAATTGTTAAGCTCGCATATTGCTGAAATTATTTATTCACCCCCCCAATATTTGTGATTGTTAATCTAGAATTCAATGTTTTTTATTTAAGCACACCCAAATTTTGAAAGGGCCCTAACCCTTTTACAAAGAGATAGATAGAACAATAAATCCCAGAAAGACACCAAAGAATAAATACGAGACTACGATAGACAAGCAACATAAAACCTTGCAAAAGACCGGCCCAAGGTCAGGGTGGTTTGAGGAAGTGTTCCAAAGATTTTTGTTCGAGTTCAATACAAGGATCCTTCTCCTTGATAATTCTTTTCTTTGTAACAAGAGAATCCACATCTAAGCCCAAAACATCATAAGAGGCGTCCAAAAGAGAACAAACAATAGGAGATTTCCTCCTATCAACCTTCCAAAACTCCCTGACAGAAGAGTCATCACCAATAGGAGACATATTTTCCTTTTTCCTCCAAATAGGTTGCTTTTTCTTATTCCTTAAGCACACAATAGAAGCATGACCCAATTTACTACAAGAACGACAAATAACAGAATAGTTTTCAAACTCAATTTGTTTCACCCAAATACCAAATTTAGAAGATAAAGAGATATGAGAAGAGAGTGCTCTATTCTTTTATACAAACATAAAAATCAACAAACAACTATCATTTCTTAAATTTAGTAATCGAATCTGGCCTTTTTAATTGCAATGGGAAACACCAAGCCTAAGGCTTGGATTTACCTTGGGCATCCAACCCAAAGGCTTGGACGATTCAAATAGGCTTGAGACGTGTTTTCCAAAAACATACAAAAAATTCACATTTTTTCGTCTGTGCTCCCCGTTAGGTTTGCGTGTGGGTCAACAACGACAAAATTAGACAACAACATGTTATAGAATTCTCTGTTAGCTATCCATCCATATATTTTTTTTTGAATTCTGATTATGTTAAGCTTTTCATCTCTAATTTTTTTTGTAAGTATCCCCCGATTTTTGTCAAAAACCAATGTCTACTATTTTGGGCTTGGATTTTGGCTCATTTATCAAATTTTGAAACAAGTTACTTTTTTGGGAATTGGACTCCTTTCTACACTTAAAAAATTGATTTTCGATTATTTTTCACTGATTTCTAGGGGGAGCACGCTCAAATTTCATGTTTTCAAGATGTCTCCACTTTGGAAATTTGTAAAAAATCATACTTTCACAAAAAAATAGCAGAAAATTCCGGTATAAACTATGTGGTGTTAGCTAACTTCTCATTGGAGCGATTAAAAAAATTCATAAAAAAGTTAACATTTTAGGGGGAGCACACTAAACGCTATGTTATGTTTTTTCACAAGAAAACAGGACCACTTTTTGTGCTCCCACTTTTTGAGGGCCTTAATCTCAACAAATTTTAAAAAAAATTACTAGTTTAGAAACTAGATTTGGAGTAGTACAACTCTTGTTCTTGTAGAATCTTCAAATTTTCAGTCTAACTATCTGCAATTTCTTGTTGAAGTTCAGAGTTTGCTGATTTAAAAAAAAAGTGGCATTTTATACCCCCTTTTTGGTCCGCCATCTTTGTGCACTTACCCCATAGAATGAATGCTATGAAAAGAAATAATAATGAGCAATCTCCACGCTATCTCCTGTGGACAAATACTTAATACTAAAACATGAACAAACTGATCAACAACACTGAGATTCAAGACATCCCTACAGCGGCAACCTTTGAAAAATAATAGACTCAGAATGATCGCTTCAAGAATAAGCACGATCATACACACTGCAAATGATAATTTCCAATACCCAATGAATGGTCACAATCACATAAATGAATGCTACAACTATATCACCTGAAACCGAATACGAGCCCCACTAAATATAGGGATAATGAAAAATATGCTAGCAGAAGACGCACATGATACAAAAACGGTGAGGCTAAAATCATCTCACTGTTACAACAGTCACAAACACATGTGGCACAAAGCTGGACGACAGTTACACATAAAATGACACTTTGAATTCCCAAGATGATGCAACAAACAAACTGTCCATTACTGAACGCTGATATGAAGGAGAGGAAAATGCTAGGAAGCATGATTGTCGTGGCACACATACTGACGACAGATACAAATCCTGAAACCTTTGAAATGCAGATAGATGAGGCGATACAAGGACGACAAAGACTCTACAAATATTGCCAATGAAGATGAAGACGGTGACGCTTCATAAGGATAGCCAATAATAAAGGAAACCCTTCGCAGCCTCAAGTTACTTGAACATAATCAAAGATTATAGCAGAGATATCACATATGCAAAGCAAAGATCACAATATGTATACTATTGCAATCATCACAGGTAAACTGATATCTCCTGCAGCTACCAAACTTCAACATAATTTAGCATCTCAAACACACATCAGAATCAGCCTAGATAAGAACAAAATATTCATGGATAGAACTATTAGGTTGCCACAAGGGCACAATAAGATTGCACCTTATAGATTAACTACTATACATGTTTTCATTTCCACATTCAACCCATAAGTTTTTCAATGTTTGACTGTGTCTTGACTGGTTGGAGGATGCCATGTCTCGATACATGATAATAAAGGTCATCCAATGCTAAGTCCTTATGGGCAAGACCTCATCAAGATATCTATGACACTCTCTTCAACAACATCCTTCTTTTCAGTCTAAAGTTATTTTCTTTTTAGCTATTATTTTATAGAGTTGAAGTTTGTCTTCAACACTTGACACTTGTCACATGCTACCAAAATTTGTGGTTCCTTGCCTATCGTATTTTTGGCACTTGAGTTACTATGTTGCTTTTAGACAAAACACATTATTCACTCTTGTCAAATCATATATAGGAAGATTAAAACAAAGCTAATAATTGAAGCATAAATCTGAAAAAAATCATCAAAATTGTGATAAATTGCGAAATGGCGAAGCTCCCAATTTTTACCCTTGAAAAATGTGATTTTTATTTAAATACTAATCGTCATACTTGACATTTTTCTTGATTCTATTGCAGTTTTTTCGCGTTTAATCATATGTTTTTCACATTTTGTTGTGTTTTTTCATGTTTTATTGTGGATTTTTTAGTTTCATCATCCAAACAAGTGGTTTGGTTGATGTTTGCAATGCCCAAATATACACACTTAAGGACATAACACAACATAATTAATATACAACAAACTTGACTAATTTACAACTTTTTTTCTGAAACGATAACATAATACATTATTTAAAAATATAAGTTACAATATCGTTTAACTATGAGTCATGTTAACAATGAATCATTCTTATAACTCGAATTTTATTACTTCTTTCAATTAATAAACGTGCCATACCTTTTCTTCCTAAGTTCCACTCACCTTTCTCCACATTGTATTCCTCACCTCCAATATCTATACCTATAAAGCATCTATATGACTAGATGGGCATTATAAGGTTTGATACACAATTAGATATCTGGTCATCAAGTCAATTCCACCATTACTTTAGATGGATCAATTAGACAATAGATTATAATTAGGTTTGCAAGGAGGGACACAATAACCATACATTAGGAAGGAATGAACCAAATTCTTTTTAGTTCTTATAAACAGGAGTTCTAAGGGCGAAACCTATGCCTCAGGGCTCATCTCTAGTTGCCTTTCCTGCATAACACAGAGGCTTTGTAGTTTAACCTTTCAATCATAAACCCTCTTGTATTTGGCTTGCCCTAATATGGGCATCTCCCTTGGGCTCAAAGAATAACTTTACATAATTACAATCATAACCTAAAGACGCTGATTTGTGCTATCATAAGACAATGAGTTTTGAGATCAAGAATTTTTACAGATCATGCTTATAGGACACCCTCCAAATTTTCAAGCAATTAATTGACCTAAATAAATTTCATAGAAAATTATTTGGGAATGGATATTAATGACTAGAGATAAAGAAAAATATTAGTGTTGACGCATTTTACGTAGTAGACATGGAAAAGAACAAAACATACTATCTCCATAAAGGATATAATCAACACTTCGCACAAATGTGCCATATTGTATATTGTCCCCTGCTAGGTTTAGACTTGTTAAATTACTAGAATTAACCCATATTTAATATTCTTATGTCCTAAGCTGAATTGATAAACATACAATGATTCAAATCTATATTATTACACAATACAACAAAGAAAAGTTTGTTCATTTATCAAGCATATTAAGTAATTTGGTTCCTTGTACTATTTATAGTTCTTTAATGTCAAGTATAATCTTATTATTACTTCAGTTTGAAAAGGGAGAAGACACGAATGCAACCAAAACGCTTAGAGACCACTTGATAGATTCCCTCAAAGTTTATAGATCCAAGCCCTTATCTTGTCTTGGGACCATGCCCTCAAGGTTTTAAAGGGACGTTGATCCCTACCTCATCTTGGGAATTATAGTATTAGTTGGATTTAGACTGCCCCTCTTTGGTTGCTTCAGCCCTCTCCTCCTCCGGTATTGAAGTAGTAGCATGATCTGAGTAATGTATACATATATATTCTTCTTAATTACCCGTGGCTACACTTCTTACTAGTAAATCACAAAATACTAAAACGTACCTTGTTACAGTAATGAAGAGTTTTGAATATAATTAAAATATCCTCAGATATTGTATTCTTTATTCCCTTTGCTTAATGCTTGTTGTATTCAATTCTCATTCCTTCCTTGTTTAGAATCAATGATAAAGAGTACCTACTTATATCTTATGTTAAGGACGATGCCAAGAGACATGACTTATTCGTGTCTCCTTTACTTAGCGCTAAACAAACCTCTTCATTACTAACCGTTGTTGTTTCATATTAACTGTTTGTTTATCAAGGAGTCTGTCATCTTATGATGACTTTGGTTATGGCCCTTCACGACTAGTCATCATAGACTAATATGCTCTATCAATATCTTTACTTTTCCTTAATTAGCCTGCTTGCAAATTAATTCTCTCACCATCATTGGTGACTTACGATGAAATTCATCCTTAGTTCGTAATAGTGAAATATGCCCTCTGGGCAATTACTTCCCCCGAGTCTATACAATGGTGAATGAGAAGTTTCAAAAGTCCCTATCGCCACTATCGTGGCTCCTTCAGATTTACAACAAGATTGATACTATATTTGCCAAAATGATTATTATACCATTGACGTGTATTGATATTAATCTTGCACTTGATAGTAATTGTCCCACCTCAAAGCACATCGTAGTCTTCTAACTATTTCGTTACCTCGAATTACTTCATAATTAGCTGATTATAATTGCTGCCCTCCTTATCAAATATTATTATTTATTAGTAAACTCTTTGTATTTGCCCTTTATTAATATTTTATTAAATATTAAATATTGTTTAATTATTGTTAATATTTTATTAAATATTAAATCATCATTATGCATACGTGATGCACTGCTATAGAAATCACATGATTCCTCATATTTTGTAACCTGCATATTTGTTGCCTCTTCTTTAGCCTCATCTTCATGCATGGATTCAATATTTGTTTTACAATCTCCTGCTTTGATGACAACCTCATAAGGTTTTTCTTCAAAAACTGATTTAGTTTTTTGTTCACTTATGGGTTGATTAGTGATAGCTGGAAACTCTTCATGTAGATTTCTGCACCTAACTTGTGCAAGAAGATCCCGGGCCAAATCCTGCCACTGCTTCTTTGCCATTAAAGTCTTGTGTTGTAGCTTAGGATGAAAGTCCAGGAAACTAGAGAAGGTTAAATCTCTCTGAACTTGTGGAGGAAGTGTGTTATACTCCTCATACATGCCGAGTATTTCTGTCCTTTCATTAGGCTGTGAAACCTGGGCTAACTGTTTCAATCCGAGCTTTTAGTTGAGTGTTGGAGATTTAATAGCTTGTAGTAGTTCTAAACTTTTAGTCCAAGCTTTTAGTTGAGTGCAGTTTCTACGGGTTTCCAGGGAACTTACTATTTATAGTAAGTCAGCAAGGGTCAGAATTCTTGGCTTTTCAGTAGTGGACTTGGAGCGTCTCGTTGAGAGCTTTCCGGTGAGCTATCACACGACGGCATCCGAGCTCGTTTGGGCTCCCGTTTTAATGCCGGATGATTTCCTCAC
>MU224979.1:1771791-1835279 GCA_018584345.1 Thuja plicata | reverse complement strand
CTCTAATGCGTTGGTTAAATATCAACAGTCGTGACTTATCACATATAAGTTATGACTGTTTTTGCTTGGCACCTTTTCGGTTCAATATTTATAGTTCTATTCATTGTAGAATCAATCAATAAAAACGGCAATTGTATTCTACAGCATCCTAGTTCTAACATTATCTTCAGATCCAGATTTCTTAACAGGTGGGACCCCCTCAAAATATTGGTGCATTCGGCTATAGTCGTCAGATTAATTTTGTGATTTTTGGAGGAAAGACAAATATATTGGCACCGAATATTTAATTGGGCTAATATTTCAAATGTTGTGCAAATGATATTTGCGGTCGAGATTTTAAAATGGTTTGCAAATGTAACGTTATTGGAACTTTGGGAAAAATAAAATATCAATTCCCACTCTTATATGTGATCTCTATAGCTGGGCGTATCTATGATCAGATTCTATATATATATTCAGATGCTTCAATATTAATATTAATCCTCCAGGGGCTTAATTATTGATTGGGAAAAATTTGTGAAATCAAAGGTTTATAATTGAATGGGAATGTCTTTTATTCGGCGGTGATTATTCAAAGGTAGCATTTTGAGAGTGTTGGAGGAAAAATATTGTGGAGACTCATAAAAATATTTCAACCCGACTATAGTTCTGGGCGAAAAATTCTAGTGAAGTAGCGTTTCTATTGGCGGCCAAGTTATGGGAATTCATATATATTTCTGTGAAGAAAGAAATTCTCGCAGCCGTCTGGCGAAGAAACGCCTCCAGGTAGAGTCGGGCTCATCACAGCCAGCCACATACCATTTGCTGTGTCATTTGGAGGCTACGGTGTCATCAATAAGCAAGTCTATGCCCAATAACGAAACTGCAGTTTGAAGCCGACTTTCAGGTTGGAGATTATTGTAGATATAACCCACAGGTCCTAGAATTGAGCTCAGAAAAGTAAGGCAACATTAATATCTCAGAAGTGGTTAGCATATTTTGAGTATGGCTTAGAGTGCAGTCAGAGCCGAAATACTCATTATTTTCCGAGAGACAGTGCAGGAGTTCAAACACAGTGGGAGTTTATTACTATTACAGGCCATGTATCACATCTGCTGGAGATACCCGTGAGTGAAGCCTCACGCATTCGGGTCTTAGTCTGCATTCAGCACTAGTGAAAGCTGTCGCGATTGAGGAGTTAATACCGCGCTGAGGAACCGGTCAGAAATAACTGTGGCAACATCACTGTGTGGGAGGAGTCGGCTGGGAGCTTCCACAAATAGCAGCACGAGCCAGTCTATTATTACGAGCTGGGTAGCCATTGGCCGCTCTACAACCCAAATCCCTACAGTCATAACATTAAGGGTGATCACCAACATTACACATGGAACAGTTCACGGGGTACTAAATAGATAGCCAGTCTTCGCGCTAGCTGTTTTCACACAGGGGAATCGTGAGGAACATTCAGTATTAGACGCAGATTGTAAGCAACAAGTCCTCCATGCCAATCAACATTGTTTCAACCCATTTCAGTATTGTTGTTTACAAGCTAAGTTGGTAAAAGAAGTGCAGAAAATTTAGTGGTAAGCAGGGATTGGTCACTACAGAATTTGTTTGACAAATTCCTAACAGCTGAAGGATGTAGAAATTTATTGTTACAGCATGTGAGTGAAGTTGGTTTTGATATTTATGTTGGAAAGTTTTCAGTCAAGTTTGACAATAAATTATCAATAGTGTGTGGCACTTAAGTGTTTGCAAATTTACTTGTCTCATTCTGATTTGTAAACCAATACTCCTTCATACCAAACAACCACGAAAGCAAACACAGTCAACCCTTGAGCTTCAACATTTGTATAAAGATGTGTGGTTTGGAAAAAGTCTTGATGGACCTTGTTCAAGTACAACAACAGTTAACCTGAATTTCACAACCTGATAAAAGGACAGAAATACTCAGTATGTATGATGAGTATAACACGCTTCCTCCACAGGTTCAGAAAGATTTAACCTTCTCTAGTTTCATGCACTTTCATCCAAAGCTACAACACAGGACTTTAATGGCAAAGAAGCAGTATCATGATTTGGCTCGAGATCTACTTGCACAAGATAAGTGCAGAAATTTACATGAAGAGTTTTCAGCTATCACTAATCAACCCATAAGTGAACAAAAAACTAAATCAGTTATTGAAGAAAAACCTTACGAGGTTGTCATTGAAGCAGGAGATTGTAAAACAAACCTTGAATCAATGCATGAAGGAGAGACTAAAGAAGAGGCAACAATTCTAGAGGTTACAGGATGGGTTACTAGAGAAGAGCAACCAACCTTCGTTGATTCTCAGCCTACACTTGGTCCAAGAAAAGATGGAAAAGTTTTGGTTAAAGATTGTGACCACCTGTTGGATGTCTTTAGCAACTCATGTAATGAGGAGTCATGTGACTTCTTTAGCGGCACCTCAATTATGTTTAATGCTGATTTGGATTACCCATTAGATAATGCACCCCAAAATGACGATGATGAGAAGCATTCCTTGAAGAGTCAGCTGAAAGTCAATAACGATGCCATTATTGCAGCTCTTGTTCACCATGATAGCACTCACCAGATTATTGAGGATCTTTACAGGAAAGTTCAGAAAGAGAGAGGACAAGGTGATATAAGGATTGGATCTTATGTTGTAGATTTATAGGGGGTCAAAACAACTTTTGAGGATTGGAAATCAGGATATCTGTGTTTACTTTCAGACCGCGATTACCTGTTACAGGTTGCTGGAAAATACGCTGAGCAGTTGAGGAAAAAGGAGGATGCGATTAATAAGCTCAATAGAGAGCTTAGTGTTACTCAGGGTACTTTGCAACACACACGCTTTGCTCTTCAGGAAGCAAGAAATCAGATTGTCGCCACTAGCCAGTATAGGGAATAGGACGATAGGGAAAGCTCCGAATTCTTTCAGGAGGTGATATAAGAACTTGATAGCATACAACAGACCTATGACTTGGATAGATGTCCCAAAAACTCTTTGGATCATCCAGAGTTTCTTTATGAGTTAGAGAACTTTCAGGCGATCGACAATTTCTTGTCTGAGATGGATGCTGATTTGACATATGATAATCCTTTCTTTGAGTTAGATGAGGAAGGTATTTCCTATCCCCATGATGAGGATGAGGTTGATTACAGAATTTGGGACCCAAGGTTAGCTATTAGAGGTGAATCTTGGTCACCAGGTTGGAGTAGCGGGATGAGCTCAGTTGTTGAGCAGTGTGGTTTTTACACCAGCAATCCAGGATGGGCAGTTATGTCTTGTGGCATGATGGGTGATATGCCTTTCCTTGCACTAGCTCTCGTTGATGGTGAGATGTCTCATGTTGGCGAGCATCCTTTGGATCATTCCTCTTTTCACACAGCCGCGACTCCTCTACATTATCATACTGATTCATCCAGTGCTTATGGTAATTCTATCACCACATATTTTAGGCCTGATGATGATGATCAGGTAGAGCTTATTCAGTACGGGGTTATCGAGCTTTGTATGATGATTATGCTTGTTGGGGTGAATTTTTCACACCATGGTATACACTGTATGACTCCGGGTATTGAGAGACAATTATGGAATCCTTATGCTGATTCAAGAATTCCAGTAGAGCTAGTTAGTGCATCGCATGTTGGCCACACTATATGCGATGCATTATGTATTCCATTCAGCCCACCTACGGAGAGCTTCCTTTTCCGATTATAGCAGAGGTGTAGGGTGAGTGATTGGTTTGGTACGCTTCCTTTTTTGCAAGTGGAAGCCTTGTCTGACAGTCTGGGTACCTTGCCTCTTTAGTACAGTTTCCAGTTTGGGCGACAGATCAGAGGGGCAGTGTTATGGCAGTTGGACATTTCTGGTGATTCATTCAATATGGGTATAGGGCATCAGGATATTTCAGCCAGTTGGTGAGATGGATGGCCCTTTTGCTTATGGGATCCAGGAGGGATGTACTTGCGGTTGATATTTATTCAGGGAGCCGATCGGTGTGAGGTTTTGTTTTCCCTTGCATCTGACTGTAGAGGTGCTGGTGATCGCAGTTGGAGTGAGGTTCTCAGTTTGGTTGAGGACTTTCTCACAGATGATGGCGGCACTAGACATATTGGTACGATTGATCCTGCAGTGATTTGGGATCCTGGCATTAGACTGGTTGTTGTTTTGTTGCTGAGTGAATGGCTTCACAGGTTAGGGCATAATATCTGTTTCAATTTCCCACGATAGATTGGTGGAGCAGCTTCCCTGAGGTTGGTTTGGGATCCAAGGATTAGGATCACAGCATGCAGATACCGATTGCTTGAGGGCAAGCAATCTCCGGGAAGGGGTGATTTGTAATGTCCCCTTTTTGGGGCACATTATTTTGTGCCTTATAGTTAGCCTTTCATCATGGTCTGGTGGGCTAACCGAGGCTTGGCAGGTGATCAGAGGGATGTTTGGCCTTGGTGTTTTCAGTTTCAGGCCAATCGGATTAGTTTCTACAGGGTTTCCAGGGTACTTAATATTTATGGTAAGTCGGCAGAACTCAGTTTTCTTGACATTTCAGTAGTGGACTTGGAGCACCTCGCTGAGAGCTTTCTGACAAGCTATCACACGTCTTCATCCAAGTTCGTTTGGCCATCTGTTTTAATGCCAGAAGATTCCTACTTTATTATGTCACTTTATAACCCAACGTTATATTTTTTTAAATAGTGACTTTAAGTGGAATATGAAGAGACAAAGTGGGGAAACTGAAGAGTTACAACTGCAGCTTTAAAAGGAGACTTGGAGTCTCATTGTGGTATGCTTAGTTTTAATATTGTATTTGTCTCTTGGAGATACCAGGAAGCTTTCAGCTTTCGAATTCAGCCTCGAGGATGGAAACCCTTTTGGCTCAGAGGTGGATTGGACGTAGCCCCAGTTCATCAGCAGAGTGGATTCACAACAGAGTTCACCATTGCATTTACAGGTTCTTTATTATTCGATCTTACTGTTATTTCTGTATTTCAGATTGGGAAGTTTGTAATCCATGGTTATTGTATTGTTGTTGTATAATACGATACCATTTCTTTGAGAAGTTATTAGAATATATTTGTTGGTTTATTGCTATCAGATCAATGGTTTTCTGCATGCATTTGAATGTTTAAATCTGTATGAGAAATATTTGTGAAAACTCGAGAAAGACCCGGTTCGGGTCATTACATGTAGACTCCACTGACAGACGCCACATATATTCCTACCTGGCCTATTGTTCTTCGGTGGCGCTTGCCAAGTCAGACCCTCCTTCAGAGCCCGTTGTTGGTATAGCCAGGCCTCATCCCTCCTTGGTTCCATCGGGATTGACATTGATCATTTACCCCCCTACTAGTTCTATCTTGACGCTCCAGCTCACCTCCTCCCTTCCAGACAGGAGTTGAATAGACATGTCCGACTTGACATTTACAGGCGGTATATCACCACGACCCGGATTAGTCCGTGTGGGGGTCTGCACTCGAGGATGGCTTTTTACGCCGAGCACTTTCTTGACATCCAGGATGGGATCATTGTTCGTCCTAGTTACTTATCTCAGCGTTGGTGCCATGCTCTTCGCATCTCGTTGGGATCCTTCAGGGTTGGATCTCACCGCCTTCGGGCCCAAACTGATCATCACATTGACAGAGAGGATCGGATTTGCAGGCTATGCACCCTGGCTGAGATTGAGACTGAGCACACTTTATCTTTCGTTGCCCTACTTACTATGAGATCAGAGGGAGATTCTATTGCCTATTTAGAGGGTGCAGTTCGCTAACTACTTTCTTCAACTACACAAAGCAGAGATGCCTCGCACTTTATCTTTGTGAGACTTCCCATCTCCGCGTGCATACTCTACAGCTTCTTTTTCCAAAGAGACAGATATCCGATCAGCTCATTACGGCCTTCTTCTTGCCCTCATCTCCGTTACGGGGTTTGAAGCGGCCTCATGATGCCTCCACTACCTGTCACTCCAGATCGGTGAGACCCCGCAACACCTCTACCCATCAGTGACACATCTCCAGTAGTTCACAGCGGTGACTCAGGGCTCCTGCTCACCTGGATCATTATCCTTCTGTGTTGGCTTTCTTTTCGCCTGAAAAGGACCCTTGGTCCTTTCTGTGTGCTTTCTCCTTTCACTTCATGTTTCTTGCTCTCTTTTGTATTTCTTGTTCTTGCTTGCTTTCTTTCCCGACCACTGTTTTGTGGTATGTTGCTTTGTTGTTCCTTTTGCCGTACATTTCGTGTCCCCTAGACCCTTGTTGGTCTCTTGTTGGACATTAATAAATTTATCTTATCTTATCTAGGGTTTTAAAATCATGGTAAATGATAGATAGGATCTAGTGGTATCACACTGTATAACAACAACATGCTATGTTTGAATCACACATAAGAACTAGGGGTGATTCCACCCATACACCAATCAAACCAAATGGTTTACCCTCAAATAAGAATAGAGCCTTGCTATGAACTAATATTCATTCCTAACTTAAGAATGTTATATACCATGTTTTTCTTAATTGATAATCCTTACAAAACAGACGGACTCTGAGTAAATAACTTAATTCAATTTTAATTTATATCAATTGATAGATATCCAACACTACAAAAATACTCGCTATCTTTGCATGTGGAACTACTTGATGCAACAACTATATGCAGTGTCATAAATTACACCTTGTGTAATTCCTCATTGCATAATGCCTCTACCTTAGCCAAAAAATAAAACTCCAAGTAAGCCTCCCATCACTCTACCCGCCTTGTCACGTTCCCTGTTTGAATTCTTGACCATGTAGACTATTTGGCTCAGGACATGTGTGCACCACGAAGATGTATGTGCGATGTGCACTTGTCATGTGAACCTATAGACATGCAGGTGGTTGATGGGACGTTATAAGTGTAGTTTCTACAATGTAACACCTCTTCCCCCCGCCCACCAACGTCGAGAAGCATTCAACCTGCTTAAATCTTCAGAAATTAGTTTTACTTGTTGCTCTTCTTAGTGTTTCAAACTTCTTGGCTCTTGGCAATCTTGTTCAACATCTTGGATACTTTTCACAACTCTTTGGCGCTCTCACGTTGTAGCTCCACCACCTTGGTCACTGAACAACTCAATCTCATTGTAATTACATCAAGTTCCAGCTTTGTGGCTTTGAAGGGTAGTTCTATCACACTCATCTCATTTCATTCTATTTAGCATATCATAGTGTCTTGGTCATTTTCTTGTTTATCTATTGTCCTTTATCATTTATTAGTTAGTTTTATTATCTATCTATCTATCTTGGGTGTTTGTAGAGGTGGAAACACCAAGTGGGGGTTTGATTGTGGCAGACCTCTTAATCAAGCAACCCCAACATATGTATATGTATATATATGTGTGTGTATTTGTTTGTGTACAAATTTTGGAGGAAGTGCTAAGTGAACTTGGGATTCTTCTACTTGCTGGATGTAAGTATTATTTTCCTCCCGTGTTCTTTGTAATAGTTGCTTTTATAGCTTAGTCATACTTTCTCTTTCTTGTAGTCGATCTAGATTTAAATTAATTTTTAGTCTATCCCTTTTTTTGTACCTTGTTTGTATAGGACACATGTGGGTTGTGCTGGCATCCTACATCCACATTGTAGTCATAGACTCATGCAGGCATCTAGGAGAGTGAGCTAACGAAGCTAGTCAATCGGTCTTGACAACTGCTTTCCTATTTGCAATAATCTAAATATTTGTATCTATTAGTATAGTATTGTTATTTCAGTTTCTTTAATTTACTTTGTGTTCATTTTTGTCTTTCGTCTTCTAGCCCTTTTGTCTCTTATTAACTCTCCTTATAATATTAAATTGACTTTTATAATCTCCCTTTTTAAGTCCCCTTAAGTCATTTAATTTATTATAAGGTTGGCCAAAGAATTCTCTAGTGTCCCAAAAAAAAGGGACATTACAGTCCTCCTTCCTTGAGATTGCTTGTCCGCAAGCAATCATGTAGCCATACATGAATACCAGGATCCCATATGAACCTGCCAAAAGCTTTACACTCTATACTGGAACAACTGACATAAAATCCTGTCATATTGCGAGGAAGGATGTCCAAGTATAACTCGTCCAACCATAAGCTCCCTGGGTCCCAAACCATCCTGAGAGACACTGTTGCTTCTGCCTACTGGACTACTCTGAACTTGTCTGCTCTATGCCTCAAAAAATTAAGTAACCCAACCCAATCCTCACAATGCAATGTGCTCAATCTGTCAACTCTTGGATCCCAAATCACCCCATGTGCATGATCAATCGAATCAACCTGCCATGTGTTTCTATCATATACGAGAATATCCTCAATCCAACTGAGAATCTCACTCCAACTGAAATCACAAGCACCACTAAGGTCAAATGAAAGTGGGGACTCAACATTATGCCAACCAGCTCCTTGAACCATTACTAACCATGAGAATGTTCCTCCTGGGTTCCATAAACAAAAGGGTCATCCACCTTCCCAGCTATCTGTAATATCCTATTGATCTATACCCATATCTAAATCAAAATCTGAACCCCTATGTAAGATGACCAAAGAATGGGCAGCAGTACTAACTCTACAAACCGGTCCACTACTCCAATCTTGTGTCCCAAACTCATCACTAGAAACTGTACCTGGGTCCCAAATTTTGTAATTATTTACATCTTCATCATTAGAGGCAGAAAGAACTCCGTCATCCAACTCAAAGAGTGGATTATCAATTGTCCAATCAGCATCCACCTTGAACAAAGAATTGTAAACAACCTGAATATTATCCTTTATTCTCAACTCATACCTCCCTCTGTTCTCTTGCTCCCTGCACTGATTAGTGACCAAGATCTGATTTTTCACTTCTAGAAGGGCAATCTGAGTATTATCTAATGTCTCCTGAGCAACATTAAGCTCCCTATTGAACTTATTAACCTCATTCTCTTTTTCCCTCAATTGTTTAGCATACATTTTAGCAACCCGTAACAGGTAATCGCAGTCTGAAAGTAAACATAAATATTCTGATTTCCAAATCTCAAAAGCTGATTTGACCCCCTGTAAAGCAGCAACATAAGACTCACTTCCTATACCGCTTTGTACTTTTCCCATCTGAGCCTTCCTATGAAGATCTTCAATATTCTTGTGAGTGCTATCATGATGTACAAGAGCTGCAACAACGACAACATCATTAACTTTCAGGTGATTCTTCAAAGCATGCTTCTCATCATTGTTATTTTGAAATGCATTTTCTGATTGGTCATCATCATGCATAAGTGATTTGCTGCTATAAAGAACACATGATTCCTCATATCCTTCACAGATGTTATCATTGTCATCATAGGCCTCCATATCCCTATTTGATTGATCTGCATGCAAAGTCCCAGATGTTGCTATGTCAATATTTTCAAACAATTTGTCATGATGTGAAGTTTCATAAAATTCTTTGGAAACATCTTGAGATACCAACATGTTCTCACATTAAGTAGGACTATCCTCAACAGAATGTGTATCAATTACAACCTCCAAGTCACCAATCTAGAGATTTGTATACCCTATACCTTTAACAATAGCGGAATTCCTCTCACCACCAATACTTGTGTTATTTTGTAGGGGCAAAGCTATGAGATTCTTATCTTCTTCATTGTTGGTCTGAATTTCCTTGGCTGCCTAATCTTTATTATAATTCCCACAAACATGATTAGGAGATTAAGTTTGCTGACATGTGAAACATATTTGCTTTCTTCTCATTCGGTTCTTGCTCATTCCTGAAGATCCCGCAACCTGTATACCCATTACAATCAACTCACTATCCGTCATGAGATCACTGAATTTCTCAATCTTACATTCAATCAATTCTTCCTCAAGCTCATAAGTGGTAGGGGAAATTTTATATTCTCCTCTCCAAACAGCCAACAGATCTGATTGTACTTGCTTGCACACATCTTCTTTCTCATCTAGAATTAAAGACAATTGTTTTTATGCAAGCTTTCACATGGTCTGGATGATGTTTTCTGAAATTTCTTAAGAGGCACTGAAATAACTATTGAATCATTTTTCCACCACTGAGATTCAACATGTGAATGAAAATTCTAGTTTTTGCCATTAGTCCCAACATTTTTGTCCGCTTACCAAAGGTAGGACCTTTGTCATTATTTAGTCCACCTAAACTGCCCACAATCAGCTGTAATACTTGCTTCAAAATGTTATCAGCATAAGGTGTGATAGGAGCTGTAATCTTGATAATTTCACTACGGCATGTGGAAACTGTGAGTCTAACTTCCTTGTGAGGATGTTCCATAAATCTGGGTTGAACTAAGGTAACCATAGAAGGCTACAAGGCCCAATTGAGGAGCCTACAATTAGTCTGGTCTATCCTTGATAGATATGAATCTATCTCTTCCAATTTGACAAGCACTCCTCCCATACATTTCATACTCTCCAATTGCCATCCAAGGCAATATAATTCATTTCCTATTTCAATTTCTTTTTGTATGTCTCTTAGTTCACCATTAAAGGTATTGTTAAATTCTTTCGAGAACACCTTGCTTTTTAGAGTTTCCATTTTCTATATTTTGTTTTGTTTCCACCAAATCTGATGCGCAGAAAGACTACCCCTGTTTCTACTGAAATTTTGTCAAACAGTTTGCATTCAATCTGATTTCTCTAAGTTTAGTTGAACCTAGTGCCTTTTTATTTTGCGGGCGGGGGGGGGGGGGGAATTCGCAATTGAATAAGCATTCATTCAGATTCAAAACATAAATACCCGTGCCTTCAACTATTCACACACTCCAATTCACTTGGAAAAGCATTGAGACCCTCAGGAAAATATTAAAAGAACACTGAATATTTACAAATTGCAGATTCTAAACAGATTATTAGAAATTCTGACCTCTTTAACAGATCTGGACAATTTTAACAGCCTCTATGTTGCTCAGAACTGGTTAACGTATACACTCAGAAGTCTGTAATCATATAATCTTTAGGCTTGGACATCTAGATGTTTCCTGGGACTCAGTAGTGATAGAATTTCTGGTTACTCAAAATCACCAACCCGTAATTGAGAATCTATAGCAGTCCGTTCAATCCATTTAATATGAGTTAGGGAATAATTTTCTGAGTATGATTGACTGCACCAACAATGGCTCCTCAACTCTTAGCAACCTCCCGCACCCTCAATCTTCCTTGTATTATTGTAGTGGCCATGTAATGAATATATGTGCATCTCGTGAACTTCCTAATCTCCAGTGATGAGCCATTAATCTTCTGTCATCCGTAGGAAAGAGATTGTCGGTGACTTTCTTCTTTGCATGACTTTCGGGTTGCTACAGACAAAAAGGTTCTACCAATGAAGACGGCTTTTTAATCATTCCCCATTGCAGTTACAGTACTTGACGAAAAAAAACTTGGAATAGCTGCGCAATAAAAAGATCGGGCAACTAACTCTTCACTGCACAAACATTAGAAAGTTGATGTTTATTGGCAAATATTTGTTCATGACAAACTCCATGTAGTTATCAATTAATTCCTCTGTCCCAGTCTAATCTCATGGCAACATATATTTACCAAGCATCCAATATTATCATCGGCTCCACAAGCAATTTAGGCTCAACCAGTATTTCCTTCCTAATAAATTTGACTCGAGTGCTCCGCTCAAACCACAGATGAGGATATCAACTCCGCTCGTTGCAACCGGTAACTGCTATATACACAAGCTTCTGTCTTATGCGGCAATTCCAGATTCAAAATGTTCTCGGTACCCACACCAAGACTCGATACTCTTTGTGTCAAGAGAGAATCTTAAACGGTAATGGAGTCTTGAAGCAGCTATGTCCCAGTGATGCCAAACCAAAAAGAAACGCACAAAAAATTGATCATAACCAATGTCATTGCTTCACATGTAATGGCTAAGGCTCTTATGAAATGACACTCCTGATTTTACAGAAACGACTCAAACCTAGTTGCCCACCACTTGTTCTGCACCGTGTAACGCAAAGAAAACATTAATCCATCCATCGTAAAAATAAGCGAGACCAAGGCCAAGAAATCACAATTAATTCCTTCTGACTCCTTGATTAATCACGACAAGCTTATTTATCGAAAATCTCAAATTCCACATTAAACTATAGCTTACGAAAAGCTTCGGCAAAAATAGCAATTGATTTTATTATTTCCATGACAACATAAGATTTGTCCATATATTATTATTATTATTATCTTTGTCTCAAAACCTTTGCATTATTCTTGAAACATTTGCTTTCCCGCACCTATAGTCTTGCTTAATATATATGCTTATGGTGCGCGACACATATATCTTCATCGTTTGTTTGTTCAAATTTATTTTTAAAACCTTGCGCCTTATAACAAAACCCACGAGAATGGCCAAATAAATATAATCTGACAGATGCTGCTAGAATCGAGGCTTAATATTTCAAGGAAAACTCCTCAAAGTAATAATCTAGAAGCTCCGACAAAGCACTTTAAATCTCAAAATATTTAATAAAACAAGCTTAATATCACCAATAATGTATTTTGCCCGTCAAGCAAATAAGAAGCCATCGAATCTTATAAGTTGTGCTCATCATTAAACCAAAATATACTTCTTTAAGCTTTTGAAAGCCCTTTAAAGTGGTGCCCAATTTAAACCCATAGAAGGCCGACAATATGCTCCATGTCTTGCGTAATTAATAAAGCCTTCATATTATTTAGCTCTTTTGAGAAAATGAATCGCACCAATAAGAAACTTCGGCATATATCAACATCCACGACAAAAGCCCAGTCTTCAAGATTACAGAAAACTTTGCTCATAGTAGTATTTCTCTTCAGAACAAAATTTTCTTTATTTTCCAATATCAGATATAAATACCACTAAGCTGCACTTCTATCACTGATGAAACCTCACAGGCTGGTAGGAGAACCAACTTTGATACCACTGAAATATCCTGGGTGGGATATTGTTTTCACAACAACTCTAAATAATTTCCAGAATTTATTTAATAATGAAATTTGCGACAAATACAGAGATTCCAATAATAAACCAGCAATTTATCAAACTAAAGCCTCAGAAATAACCATTATTGAATTTTACATCAGCAATACAATAACTAAGAAAATAATCCAAACTTATAAACTGAAAACTCAATGGTGAATTCTAATGTGAATCCACTCTGTTGATGAACTGGGGCTACGTCCAATCCACCTTTAAGCCAAAAGGGTTTCCGTCCTCAAGGCTGGAAAGAAACTGAAGCTGAGAGCTTCCAATCTCCAAGAGACAATTCCAAAATCAATAACCAAGCATGCCCAAATGAGTCTTCTTTCTCTCTTTAAAGCAACAAGCTGTGACTCTTCACCTTCCCATTTCTGTCTTTCATCTTCTAGCCCTTTTGTCTCTTATTAACTCTCCTTATAATATTAAATTGACTTTTATAATCTCCCTTTTGAAGTCCCCTTAAGTCATTTAATTTATTATAAGGTTGGCCAATGAATTCTCTAATGTCCCAAAAAAAGGGGACATTACAATTACCCTAACTCACCAAAGTGCTAGTTTAGTGAGGAGGTGCAAGGGTTGATTGGTCCCTTGGGGATTTTTTCAATCTCGAGGGTGGAAATTTCCCTTCTCTACTTTTTGGTGAATCCAACGTGAATGCAAGTTCTGCTCCATTTCTCTTTAGAGAGACCCTTTGAATGTTGTGAACCTCTTCTATGAACTTCATGACTCAAACCGCTTTAGGAATTATTGTAAGAAGATCCTTGAGGCTGAGTATTCCTCTAGACTAGTATACTCCAACTAGACCGGGCCCAATGTTTGCAATGAATGTTGAACCTAATGACCCTTTCGGATCACATTCTTTTAGCGGTCCAATATTGGGGCTTAACACTTTTCTAGATCTAGTTCCAAGAATTCTACTCTGATGAATTCTCCTCCCACAGTAGACAACAAATGTTCTCTTATTATTCAGTTTGACCATATTTAGTCTTTTGAGGAGAACTCGAGAGATTTTGAAGGTTTTCTCAACACGGAGGATGTATGTTCAAAGGATAGGTCTGCTATTAGCAATTTGAGAGAGATGCTAAGTTCAAATAAGAAAGGCCTTGAGGTGCTAATGGAAATAGGACAGATTGTAGGTATGCATGCATCTCTCGCTACACCTATCCCTCAAGATACTCAATCTAACATCACTGGTGCACGAATTGGCATCATTATGCCTGGGGTGTCTTTGCATATGGTAGACCCAACTCTTAACATCGACCCCTTGTCTAGCAATATGGGACCTAGTGCCACTGTGAACAAGGTTCCCTTGGGGTACAATACACAAAATACTAGCGCTAATGTTGAAATTGGCCCAGGTGCTAGCACTAGTGGATCCTCTGCTCACCCTAGTGGCACAAGTAATTCACCTCCACCTTCCTTTCCTCATAATCTTTCTCATTACCATATTATAGAATATGGGTCAATTGCAACAACTTGCCAATATTTCCACTATGACTAATCAGAGCCTTCGTGCTCCATATTATTGTTGCAATTTTCTCTCTATGCAAGTTCTCAACACTTCGTTGCTCCAAGGTGTTGAATCCCTAAAGTTTGATAGGTATAATGGTGATGGGGATCCTCATCCCCACATTGATTCCTTTCTTATTCTGTGTAGCGATTATCATAACTTGGATTATGTTCTGCTCAGGCTATCCTCCTGGTCCCTCAAAGGAACTATGACAAAATGGTATAGCTCTCTTCTAGATTATTCCATCTAGACTTTTGATTAGTTAATGGATGATTTCCTCGTCCAGTTCAAGGAAAACATAGGTAATAAGGTTACCATAGCTGACCTTGTTCATCACAAGAAAAAGTCAAATGAGAAGGTGACCGACTTCATCTCAAGGTACTAGTCCATATCTACAAAAGTCCCCTATGCCTTGCTGAATAGTGACCTTCAAAGGTTGTTCATAGGGTACTTGCAGCTGACATTAAGGGAGAAACTTTTCTTGAGCTAATACCCTAACTTTTCCAGTCTCTACAGTGCTTTAACAAATTATCAGCACATCATCGCCCAGTTTGGAGAATCCTCTTGAAATGCCAATGGAGGTGCATCTTCCTCCAACGGGTCTCGAAAATATAAGGTTGTGGACAGTGTAATCACACTCCCATACACCATATAAAAAAAACTAATTCTCTATGGAACCTCAATGAAATCGGGTCCTTACCAAGTCAATTGATTCCTATGCAAGCATCCTACATTAGTTATTAAAGGACAACCTAGTGACTCTTTCAAAGTTTCAACCTCTTCCTAACAATCACCCATACCCTCATTGGTATGACAGTCCAATGTTTGTTAATTTCATCACATGCCCACTCATGACAACAAACTTTGTATATGTCTTAGACATCTTGTCCAAGACCACATAGACAACGATGCCATCTAGGTCAATGAAAGTGTTGGTTCCCAAATCAACAGATTCGAAATCCTATGAGCTTGCCTACTCAATGCTTGGATTTTCCAACTGACTTGGCCAACTAATAGGAGTGATTGATTATGATCCTCCTCCCCTGCACTTTAGGCTCTGCAGGACCAAGGCATCTATACCTCAACCTCAATTTGTTGGTTGGAGGCTTTTTATAGCAGATAAAGATGCAAATAGAACTTGGGTGATCTCTAAAGATGGCAAGAGAATTCTCTAGACTGACCAGATCATGAATATCACAACTATTAGATAACTTTACGATTGATTGCTTATACAAAATATATTGTATAAAAGTTGTGAATTATAAATACAATGCTCAATTAGGAATGCCCTGGAAATACTTGATTAAACCACCTTAAAACAGTATAAGAACAATGCCTTTATCTTCCTTATAATATTATAATTCAATTAAAGTGATCCTATGTATAACCCTGTGAGACGATTTTAATAACTTGCTTTTAAAGCAAGATCATCACCTCAAAGGCTTCTATATGCACAATAATTCAGATCTTTGTTGTTACAGTTAGTCTTATGGATTTTAACTTCTTTAAGAAAGACCAATAAGATAGAATGAAGTTTGACAATCAATCCTTCAAACTAATGATCAAACTGAAACAAATTCAAATTGTTATGTCATAATATTGTACATTGAAGCATCTAAATTAATTAGATTATCACAGAGAACTGATCAAATTAAATGAAAAGATGAATATCAGCAGGAACTACGGAACAACTGAAATTATACTGAAATAAGAATGGTGAAACCAAACCGAATACAAACTTTGTTATGGTTCATTTCCAGTCGTATACCTCGAGTGAACAAACCAAAATGTTTGCATAATAACTTGTGTCGTAAATCCTTATCGTTCAACATGATCCCTTATATATAGACGAGGATTCAGCTTGGATGAAAAGGCACACTCTTTCATAAAGACTTGTTACATCTTAACTGACAATTAATCAAATCAACATAACAAACTGATAACATTAAGTCTGCTCCAGACAACATTGTGAATCATTATGGCACAATGAATAATTTCCAATAGCTTGTTACATCCAGGGGCCTAAGTATCTGAATTGTGGGTAGTATATATGATTGTGATCTCCAATTGATGATTCATTCCATCTGCGACATTTGCATCCTCTCATCCCGCGAACCCGTCCATTGTATCTGCCGCTAACCAGATCCTGCACAAACAAAAAAAAGTTAATCCTGTATTAATTTATGGAAAATAAAAGCTTACATGTCCGCCATGTGAAAGCATTTGACCATTCAAAGATTCAACTCTTCGGAGTTTCCGAGATTTCACTTCCTCACTGCCTTTTCCGGCGTATCCGATAGTGAAGGTTAGTCGATATGACGTCATCCTTCAGACTTTACTTCTTTCAAATAAATTTTGTGTTGCTTCATCCTTACTGGGCTATTCGACATAGGATTTTATTCGATGCTTCATGCAAAATAGCCCCCATCTTACTTCGAACAATTTCATCCACCATTAATCAACTTGCGAACTTACTCAATAACAATTTTATTCGATGTTGCTGGGTCCCAGTTGTTGACTTCTTTCTATCGAGTATCTCCTTCCATCAGAAGCTCCAACATGGCTCTATCTTAGTGCCATGTGTCACATAATCGCTAACTCGCGACCTGAATGCTTGACCGCTTACTTAACCCGCGAACTAGCGACTGACAACCGTCTCCAACTCGCTAATTGAATATGTCCAAGCTTTAAACCTTCGCGAGATGGCGACCAAAGCACTCAAACCGTCCATCGCCAACTCTTGGCTTATAACACTAATTGCCATGCATAAGCACAACTGGCAACTAGACAAGAAACTTAACCACTCGTTAGCTCGCTAGCCTTTTATGCTATCTTCATTAACTGGCGCGAGTTGGTGACAACCATTGATCATTCACATCCTGGACAAGTGGCAATCATGCGCTAATTCTCCAACTGACACATTGGTTCAACCTTTTGACAGCTGAGCATACGTGCCAGGATCTTGCTAATTCTCCAACTGACAGCACTTAGCTGCTCATTACCTAGTGACCTAGCAACTAACCGTTATCGCTAGCTGTCCACATTCTTCATTAACTGCCGTTTTAACCATCGAGCTCATGACTAGCTGTTGTCACTAGCTCTCGGCATTTTATGTTAACCATTATTAACTGCCGCGACCTAGCGATTATCCTTTGTCGCCAACTCTCGGCTCCTTTCACTAACCGCCACTTTAACCCGCGAGCTGGCGACTAACTGCTATCTCCAGCTCGTGACTTTATTTCGAATTGCTTCCTTCATCCTACGAGTTAGCGACTGAATACCACGTGGCACATTCTGATTTGTCCAGCTGTCTTGGTCCACCAAACTCGCCTGCACGGGCCCAGAAAATTCCCTCTGCCATTCGCCAACTCGAGCGCTCAACCTGCCAAAAGCCTGCTGCCTTAGGCAACTTAACATGCGTGCGTTCACATATAAAAACACCCCTTTACTCCTCAACATAGGCTATGTGGGATAAGTGCGTTATAAAAGATCTGCTATAGCAACCTTCATAGAGTATTCATTCTTTCATAGCCATAACAACTCGCGTGCCTCGTGCATTTTCCATTTCTCATAACATCGCTTGATCAACCCTACACATGAAAAAACCCGCAGTAACTATTCTTATGATGAAATGCATGGGAAATATCAAGGAGAATACATAATTTCTGTAATAAAACAAGCTTAAGGGAACATAAATTAAATTGAAAATTTATGTTCTAACAAAATGGAAGCAAAAAGAAAACAAGTCATTGTAGAAGACAAACAATAAACTTCAGATTTACATTGATCCTTTTCCACCACATTTTGCAAATTGCATTTTTGCATCCTCATCTCCCCCTCCATCCACAGATAGCCCATTTGTCAATATGGTGACCATCACACCCATCTTGCCAGCCAATTAGAGGATGCATAATATAGAGATATTGTGTACCCCTCTAGATGCCCCCTAGAACAGAGAACCTTCTCCCTTGTATATCCCAACATAGGTAAATGAAACACTGTAAGAGGCATGATGGTTAACCCTGCATGTAGAGTGGATGTCATCACGAAGGAGACACTCTTCATAAATGGGGTAAATTGTGTATGATATGACAAGTGTCAAGCAATCATTTGGACTCACAATGGACTTGTTACCATAGTTTCACTATGCAGTTCTAAATGGTAAGGCTATTATCAGCCCTAATATTTCTGGAGAAAAGAAGGTTATTTTGAGTTAAAAGGTTGACGGGTTTAAATGTTCAAAGTTGCTGTTGCATTCTGGTTCATTTTAAAATCTCAGAAAATTTGAAGTTTGTTGTCCTAGATTATCAAAAAGGTGCAGATTTTTTGCAAAGTACAGATGTTTATTGAATTCATAATGGAAAAATGCTTTGCTTATTTCAAACAAACAGAAGAACAACATTTAAAATAACCACACAAGCAGTGGTTCCTTTCAAAACTATAGAACTTGAAAATGTAATTCAATGATAAACAAAGGATCTTTTCATTAAAAGATATTCAAAATGAAATACATTTTATACAAGCAACCATACTACCCGTGGTTTTAGGATAGTGCAAACATGCATACTAAATCAGAAATGCAGACAAATGGAAGAACTGATTTTCATTTTCATAAATGAAAAGAAGTCAACATAAGAGGAATAAGGGTTAGGGCCCCCATTGCCTGGTATGGTTGTTGTACTTCCGAAGGTTGCTGTAGTTCCGAGCCCATGAGTCCGCGTTCGAAAGATGCCTGCATCAGAGAGAGAAGGAGAAAGAAGTCAGTTCGTATGAACTGAGCAATGAAGGAACTAACGTTTTATCCTATTATGCTAATCTCTATTCATTGACAAAATGCGAAAAACAACAATGCAAAGAGATGTTCAGAATGGCACATGGAAAGAAGGGAAGATGTTCTATTAATGTTGTTTGCTTCATGTATAGGTACAGGTATGAAGACTAAGTAGGTTGTCGAAGGGACATGCAGTCGCTACGTGCATGAAACCTTCCAACTGAAGTTATGAAGAGGCAAAGACTGAAGAATGGAGGAGGCTGTTGAAGGGGCATGCATAAGTTTCAAAGCATGGGACCTTCTGGGTGAATCATGAAGTTGTTTATACACTTATGTTGTTGAAGGGATGTGTGTTTACATACATAAAACCTTCCAACATTCATCAATTCAGATTAATTTGAAAGAAGCTACTGGTTTTACAAGTTCAGACTCAGCTGTTCAAAGCATCAACAAAAGGTGAATGGAGCCATAAGAGGTCATCCATGAAGGAGTACATATGCATCTCAGCATTAATTACAACAAGGATATTCAGACTTTCAATTTGCAGTTTTCATTACAAGTGAGGTGAGTAACATTTTCTGTGTCATACATGCATTAAAGAAAAGCATCATGCTAATAAGGAAGCATCATTTGAGCAGTCCTAACTAAAAGGCAGCATTCATTCTGATATCAGAATCTGAGAACATATCACAATCATATCATGTTATAGAAAGCAGCTATGTACTACAAGAAAGGATGCCAAGAAATTCATTCAAGTTGCCAAGAAACGGATGCATAATGCTGTCACATGGTGTTATTAAGAAAAGCTAAGTGTTACAGTTTTAAGTAAAAGCTAAGTGTTTTGCATATATACACTTTAGTCTTGTTTGGTGCTAAAGAAAGAATTAGATTTGTATTCAAGAATGCATGTTATGTCAAAAAGAACCATGAAGCAAGCTGCCATTATGAGATATATAGAAATGATATCTATGTAAAGACAAGGATAGAAAAATCAAATGAAGTCAATCTCAGCTGATATCAAGCAATGATAGCACAATTAGAAGTCATCTTAGTGAACATTACTAACCAAATGCAGCATTATTAATCAAGAACCAATATGAGACAGTCAAGGAGCTTTGAAGAATGGAAAAATCACCATAGCATTGACAAAAAATATGTATTAGATGCATGCCATGACAGAAATGTTTGGATGACAGCATAATAGAAATCCAAGAGCATCAGACAACAACTTTGCATGATATAAGTTTGCATAGAAAAATGACTGTCAAAAACTATGTAGAACAGTATAAGAGCAGTGAATATGCATGAAAGAACAATCATTGTGAAGCATTTATGAAGTCATAAACAGTGACTTGTGACATGGTTCGCCCTATGAAAGGACTGTCATATGTTAATCATTCATAATTCATTAAAGTAGGCAGTCCAAATCTCATAGACATGTTCAAAGTCTCATAGGACTAAAGACATGGATTCAAGGGTTTTGAGTTCGAATAAGTTCAAAGGATCAATGCTTCAATTTTTAAAATGAAAATGATTATAAGTGGCATTCTTTAGGATTACAGGGACTGTTATGAACAATGTAGAACTCAGGAAGAGGTTGCTGTTTTAAAAAAGTATGTTGGTATTGAAATATAGGACAAAATATCATCTCCATGCTAGATAGTATCCTTTTGTGGTTGGTGTGGATTTCTAAGGTTGGTACTTCTGCCAGAAAAGGGAATGAGGACAGTCATGCCTCAATACAAAATAGTACTTTTATAAACTATGTTTTTCCATGATTATAAAATGCATCTTGCTTGAAAATATTGGTTGTGCAATCATACAAAGCAAGGATTGTATTAGATGAAAATGTGTTATTTCTAGATGAAGGTTGTGACAGTTAGCAGAGCAGCTTTCACTCAAAGATATGGCACGCAGGCAGAGAGAGAAGCATTTAACCCCCAAAAACAGTTACAGAAACATCAAAGGGAAAGCATCATAAGAGCATGATGTGTCAAGAGAAAACAGTTTCCAGCATTTATACTTTCTAAAAAGGCCATTTTCGAAGGAGAACAATTTTAAATCTGCAGTCAGAGAAAAGAAAACCCAGATTTCTTTTAAAAAGCAGCAGAGAAGTCACGGAAAGGTAGTTTCAATAGATTCAGTATTCTTCCTCCATCATAAAGCAGCAAACAGAATACCCAGAATGGCTAAATAACAGAAACAAAACCCTCATGACAGGAAGCCCTTCATTTTTATATTAGAGATTTCAAGAGGTTCTTTATTCTTTAGAATATGCTCAGACTAACATTTTTTAAATCACGGCTGGAGGAGCCCAAATATCTGAATGAAAGTGTGTGATCTATTATAGGAGCCTTCAGAGTCTGGGAGAAGTCCGCACAAAACTCCATAAGAGAACAAAATGGTGGCGCTAAAGCCAAGACAGCAGGAGCACGGAAAGAGTCGAGACCTCCAGCAACAATATTAAGCAGTTTGATGTAGGTGTCATTCCGTGTTAGCAGCAGTAGTCATCATTTTCTCAGCTCCAAACCCTCATATCAAAGTGGTGGCCAGCACAGGGAAAAAATGATAGAAAGGGAGAAAAGGATGGCTTCCACCAACAGCAAGAAAGGAAGCATTTTCACCTTGCTGTGTCATAGAGCATGGCGGCACACAGCAGCACTTTCTTTCTTCCAAACCCTACTCTCAACAGCTGCCGACAGAGCTTCCCCAAATCGCATCAAAATACAAATGTAAAATGAAAGATATGTTGAGATTAGGGTTCGGTCCTTAGGTTATAGGCCAGATTTCAATTTTCTTTAAATTGAATTGAATGTCAAATGGTAGCCTTTCGACATGTTTCACTTTACTTCATCTTTATGTATGAAGATTTGTTTACATTTCCCTTTTAATTTAAATTTTAAACAATAGATGTTATATATTATTCTTAAATTATATTTAATAGATAAGATTATTATCTATTAAATTTAAAATGAGAAATAAATTATAATATATATTGTTAAAATCTAAATTTTTATTTAATATGTTTAATATTAAGTAAATTCCATTATTTACAAAATATTAGATATATTAAATACGATCAAGGAAAATATAAACAAACCTTTTACATAATGTGGTAGTATAAATATATGTCTTTAGAGTTTATACGTTTATTTATTAATAATAACTCTAATATTAAAGATATCTAATTTTAGAGTGGATAAGTGTATTATTCGTTCTAGAATCAAATATATCTTATATTAAAATTATTATTAATAAATAAATATATTTCTTTTGGAAGTGGTTATTTATTTATTAATTAAGTATTAATGAATGTATCACGATATATTTAATGTTTTAAAACGAATATTTATCTTATTCATTTTAAGAGATTAAATATATTAAAATATAATCAAATAATAGTTAAATAATAAATAAATAGTCTAGGGAGGAGGGTTTGCACATCTTTTTGTGGATAATAATAATAGTTTGCTAATATTATAAAGCAAATATTGTTAATTGTCCAAGGTGTTTTGGAGGGTGGCTGTTTAGAAGGTCTAGTCTAGGGTTGTGCCTTGCTTATGTCACCTTTACTTGAGTTGACTAGCAGTTGATTATCCCATCTCATGCTCATGTCTAGGGGAAGTTTCTGTTCACTTTCAGTTTTGCTGCTGTTATGGCTTGGTCATAGCTCTGGGGGTCCTTTTGAGGTGTTTTTGGAATTATCATGCAGTTGTTATCAGTTGGGAAGCTGTTTTGGGGCGGTTTGGGCATAGTTTATAGAGTTATATCCCTATTTTTATGGGATTTCTCCTCACATCCGACCCCCTACAGTTTTGCATGATTTTGGGAGGTGAGGAGCAGTTGGAGGGTCAGTTTGAGTTGATTTTCAGTGATACTTGGCTTGGAGGAGTTCTTACAGTAGTTATACTCCAGTTTCCATCAGTTTGATGCCTCTTTTGGTGGGTTTTTTTCATGCATCCGACCCATTTTGGTTTCTTTGGGCTATATCTTGTACTTTGATCTCATTCTTTGGACTTCCTTCTTTTTGACCTCTTTTTGCACATTGCAGAAAGTAGGCATTATTGTAAGGGAGCAGTTTGTAGCAGATCCATGGAGTTTTATATAGAGTTCTGATACCTTTTCCAGCTATTTTTCTGTGTAATGGTTTGATTGTGAGTAGTTGATTTCATCATTGTGTTTATTACCTTTGTTGAATCAGTTTTCCTTCAAGTCTTAATGCAGAATATGATGTCTCATAGTGCAGATTTATGATTGTGTTATTAATGATTTTAAGTTATTAAATTGTGAAAACGTTATTGTTTTCCTCTTTATTGCTGATTAAGGAGCCTTTCATAGAGTCATTATTGCAGAGTTCGTCTGGCTGATAATTGTGTTCCACCTATCTATTTTATCTCCTAAAGTTTGTTGAAACATCAATTTTGGTGAATCACCTCAGTAGTATAGTTTTGTTTAGCAAGAATATCCTTCTCCCCTTTTCCTCGTCAAGAAATAGTTTAGGCGATCACAAGGAGGTAGCCGACCTATGATTCGGCGATTCGTTCCCTTTCCCAACAACGGGAACGTTTCCATGTTTCAACAGGATTGCGAGGTTTCACACTTTGCATCACGGATGCAATCCTGATTGACAACAGGACTATCGCTTCCCTCTTTAGGGTCAACCACCTTGATTGCCCTTGTGGAACCCAAGGAAGTTTCTACAACTTTTCTTGTTATCCCTAAGTTGAACCTCTTCCAAGTGAAGTTGAGTATCCCCAAGCTGATCTCTATGGGGGCAGTCTCCTTGGTGCTCCATAAATGCTTTAAGTTCTCCAACAAGGGTACTATTCATACTATCCAGGACAATGGATATCAACCCTTGGTATCTAGTAGGAGCTTCTTGTTGGATTATTTATGACCTACTCCATTAGGGTCCTTGCTTCCCCAACAGGATCTGTCATTCATAGCTTATAACAAGTATAAGGCCTAAGAACTCTCTTACAAATCTGTAGTGCCTATTGCCCCTCCCATTTTCATCCCTTCGTCTCAGCCCATCTTTGTGGTTTCGAATGCTTTGTCCTCTATTCCCTCTTCATCGAGGGCCTAAACCAAGCATGTATATGAGGGGAAGCCTCTGTGCCTGCTGAGGACTTCATAGACTCCTCTGGCATCTTTCGTTTCTGCGTCTACATCTAGTGTAGACAAGAGAAAGGCACTGTTGCTACCAAAGTATAAGGCTTGCCCTTAGTTCAAGATTTCATCTTAGTAGACATCCCTCACCTTTCTATCTACACTAAGGGTTAAGAGATCACCACAGGCTTCATCGTCTCCTTTGGCACTTGCTCCCCAATCTTTGAGGGTGCCTTTTGGTCCCTCCAACCACTCATATCTAGAGTGAAACAAGGAAGGGCACCTGTGACTGAGTCCTTAGTTGCTCTATTGGTAGCACCTCGTACTTCATCGAGAGGTCCCTCTTGTTAGTCACGAGATCGACAACGTCCTCGATAGAGTAGGATGTTACCGAACCTTTGTAGGCTTCTCATCTTGGCCCGCACCTTTGTTGTATCCAACTTGTGTGCCAACGCAAGCATTGGCAATGGGTTAGGGCCCTAGAACGTGAGGCCACCACAAAGTAGGAGACGAGTCCTCGACTCTTGTGTCCTTGTCACCTAGTCTTTGTCCTTCTGCACCTAGTCATATCCTCTATTTTGCTTCTTCCTGTTCTAGGAGTGACTATTGGTCCTCATGCTAAGAAGGTCCAAGTTTTCATCTCCCCTTCCTAGGAACCTTTGTTGATCACCTCGCATCCTTATATCCCTTCGTTTCCTAAACCCATAAACATGCTACATACACAGGTGGTGTCAAGTGCGGTCATGTTTACCTAGCTTGTGCCATCTTCTTATCACCATCCGAGCTTTATTTGGGTTCTCAAGCCTACTACAATGGATTAGAGGGGATCTCCTCCATCCTTAAAGAGAAAGTTTGAGCAAGGCCTCGTGCCTAAGTTCCAACACTAGGAGTTTTCTCCCACAGGTTGTCTGTTTGTTTCTGTTCTTAGAGTGGAGTTGGTCTTGTCTTCTCCCAAATTTATCACCACCCCTTTTACAGAGGGTGGTGATGTGTCTCCTCTCTTGCCTCAAGTTGAATTACCAACATCTTATGAGGCATGTATGTATGTTCAATTCACTTGAGATTCTAGCATTGACAACAATTTGCACACAATCCTTCACACTTGCTTTAGGTGAGGTGTTGGATAAGAACATCAAGGCAACTTCATCCTTGGCTTTAGCTATTGGTGAGGTGCATGGAGTTGTCTTAGCAGTTGTTCCACTTCAATCTCGACCTCCCTCCCCATATGATCAAGTCCTGGAGGACGATGCCTTGTTAGTGGATGATCTGTGAGGTAGTTCCCGCTTCTACATCTGTAGATTAGAGTGTGCCTGTTTGTGTTCCCCATGCTTGTGTTTAAATGTTTTGGTGTAGGACCCAAGTTACCGAATTGGTACTTGGAGATAGAGTGTGATATGTCATGCACTTCCTCTATTTTTTATCATGTTCTATTTTTCGTATATTGAATTTTGACATTCAAGGATGATGCAAAGTGTTGGGAGCATTTAGGCATTCTTCCATGTTGGCTCAAATTTTTATTTTTGTTTGTCTTCATGTGCTCTTTTTCAAATCTGGAGACCTTGACCCTAATGAAATACTCATATGCATTCATATAGCAAATATATTATTACTCTGATGGATTCTGACACCGAATAATCAAATACCCCCATCTTTACTTGCTTGTCTTGATGTTGTCGATATCACGTCACTCGTTGTGGGGTGACATTCCATGGAAATATCTAGTCATGTTGATATGCCACAATGTCTCTTTTCTCCTTAAAATGTATCACATTCCTTGGTGTGCAACACATTGCATTCTAAGGGAGTCTATAATATCTTGTTATCTATATTATAGTTTTTTCAAAATATCTAAAAAACCTTAATCTATTGTATTTGCCTTCGTGAGGGCCAATCCACCTATCAAATCTTTTTCCTTATTGTACAACCATCTAGGCTTGCTACCCATAACTGACATATATCTTTCTTCCTATCGTATGACCATCTAGCATTTCTACTTGTAACAGCGTTGTCAAAACCTCTCGCTCTATTGTACGACTATCTAGCCTTTGCTACTCGTACTCACATGATCAAAGTCACTTTATCATATGACTATTTGGCCTTTGTTACTCCTATCGACATAGTCAAAATTGCCCTATTGTATGGATAACTAGCATAACACAATTTTCTAACCATACCAACATGCTATTAGTGATCACTATCTCATCATCTCTTTATCTAACATGCTTGTCTGTCTTGCATGCTACGATGCAGTCTTGTGAAATTTAGGTCTTTTCCCTAGGGGCAACTGTATGTGGACAAAAGACTCAAATAAGCTTTTTCTGATTTAGTTCACATCTACACTAATGATATGCTCGCTAAATTGGGGGGAAAATGTAGTGTCATAAATTGCATAATACCTCTACCTTAGCCAAAAAATAAAATTCTATGTAAGCCTTCGTATCACTCCACCCACTTTGTTACCTTTCTTGTCTGAATTCTAAACCACGCAGCCTGTTTGGCTAAGGATGCATGCACATTGTGAAGATGTCCACATGATGTGTACTTGTCCTACAAATCTACAAATGCGTTCGTTGGCGTTGGGACATTATAACTGTTGTTTCAACAATATAATGCCTTTTCACAAATTGGCATCATTTGTCACTCTTCTTGGTGATTTGAACTTCTTGTCCCTTGGCAATCTTCTTCAACATCTTGGATGCTTTTCACAGATCTATGGCACTTTCACATTGCAGCTCTACTACCTTTGTTACTCAACCACTCAATCTCATCTTCATCCCATCAAACTCCAACTTTGTGGCTTTGAAGGGGAGTTCTCTCACACTCATCTCATTTCATTTTTCGTAGCATATCATAGTGTCTTGATCACTTTCTTTTTTATCTACTATCATTTATCATTTATCGATTATTCATTATCTATTTGTCTATCTTGGCTCTCAGTGGAGGTGGAAACACAAAAGCAATAGTCTGACTATGGTAGACCTCTCAATCAAGTAGCCCCAACATTTTTCTCTCTATCCGTGTGTAGGTTTTGAAGGAGGTAGTGAGTGATCTTGGGATCTAGTTGTAAGTGTTCATTTTCTCCCGTGTTCTTTGTAATAGTTGTTTTTTAGCTTAGTCGTACTTCCTCTTTCTCATAGTTAGTCTAGATTTAATTTATGTTTAGTTAGTTATTAGTCTTGTACCTTTTTGTACCCCTTCTATATAGGACAAACTCATGTCGTGCTAGTATCATGCATCCGTGTTGGAGTCCTAGACTTGTGCAAGTATCCTTGACAATGACCTTATGGAGCCAGGCAGTCGGTCTTGGCAATTTTCTTTCCTTCTTTCAGTTGTCCAAATATTTGTATATGTTAGTATTATAGTGTTATTCCAGTTACTTTAATTTACCTTGCGTTCATTTAACTTTCAAGTCCTAGTCAATCAATTAATCTTCTTGATCACCCTAGCTCACCAGAGTGCTAGTTTAGTGAAGTGACACAAGTCTCGATTGATCCCTTGGGATATTATTAATCTTGAGGGTGGTGAATTTCCTTCTCCACACTTTATAATACAAATGTGTGACTAGTATTACATGCAACACTAAACAATTAGGACCAAATTTATTCCTAAGGTTCCCGATGTTGAAACCCCACTCTAATATCAAATGTAATATAAAAGGACATCTTTAAATAATCCTTCAGGTGTGATGTCCCCTTCTAGCTAGAGACATCATTCTAGCTATTGGTTAGCCTATCATTGGACTTTCGTAGGCTAATAGAGATGGATAGGGGGTCAGCTTGAGCACAGGAGAGTTTGGTTGTCCGGTGATTCAACATTTGCAGAGCTCAGTGCCTTTGATTTGGGTTAGAAAGATGATTTAGACTTCATTTTTGTTGAGTTTTCTATTTTTAGCAGTTGCTATTTTTAGCAAGATTATTGTTACCCAAATTTCACCCCCGGTTCAATTCAGGTAGAGCCATAGGCATTTCAAGGGGAAAATGAATTGTTACTAAATTTTCACTCTAATTGTAATTTAGTGATAAAAGCAAGTGCATCAGGCATAAGGTACGTATCTTGTGGAAAACCTTATTCATTATTTTCAGTTTTAAAGGATTACAGCTACATGGAATAAATTTCAATTTTTGAAATGCATTCAATAAAAGATTTACATCTTTTATACAATTGATATGACTAAGGAATGTGAGCAGCTGAATAATTGTTTCTCTCACACAAGACCATGAGAGTGATCTCTACTTTTCTATCCAAATAAGAAACATGCAAGGTTTAAAATACAAGTGCATAGAACAAGGGATAGAAGGGAACCAGCCATTGCCTAGGGGTATATGGCTGGCGTAGGTTTGCTTTTGCTGGCGTAGGTCTTCTACCTCGGTGTGTCCTAGTCTCCAAGTGTCTCTTTGTCCTAAAAAATGAAAGAAAAGAATGGGTTAGATCCAATGGATCTAAGCAATGACTGATTGACTCCTAAAACATGCCTATGCATCTATCATAATCAATCATGAACCTTATTTGAATAGGAAAATAAACATCAGAACCAGAAAAAGGATCATACACATTGTTTCAAATAAAAAAGACATTCTTTATTGCTAACTATTTGTTCCATGTGCAGGTCTGAATATTTCTAACTTTGGTATGTGGATGGAAATGGGCTCCCATGAGGGTTTGAACCCAGCATACCAAAATTACATGGATTCTGGTGCAGAGGCAGCATATTATTGAAAAGAATCAAATATGCATTGTAAATAAAAGCTACAGAGTTTTCAAAAACCGACTATGTAAAAGATATTCAATAACAAAATCAAAAGAGGAGAGCAGTTTTAGCAGCAACGGTTATTTTCTTACCATGGTACGCACTTTGTCAAGGAACATTTAATAAATCAGCTGAAGGGTATCAGAGAAACAAGTAATTCTTACACATAATACCATTTGGGAAAAGGCAGCCATGACAAATTTCATCGATTACAACATGTAGATCATACCAAATTTTAAAAGAGAGCATGATTGTCAGTATTATGCAAAGAAGAATGTTTCAGTGGTCTCTCAGAGTATTAGGTTGCAGATTTAAACAGCTCGTACAGTGACAAATGCATGATTAACATTAACCAAAGCTATTTCTTGTGCTATTGCAGAGCAGTGATTTACGCGCCATCAATATCATATGAGGGTTCATGCTGATTAACAGAACAATTTAGTTATTTCAAGAGGCTAGGCAGTCCAGAGGTGTTAGAAATTTTCAGATTGCAATAACTTTGAGGCACAGTAAAGTTTATTCATAGAAAATCCTTTGTGTATTTTGCATGGTTGGCGTACAGATTTTTGCAGGTATGTGATGGCTATCAAGAAGGGTACACAATATTGTTTTAATTTGTGCTCGTGCAAACGGTCTGTAAGTGCAGGTATGTCACGACCAGCAAGGAGTGCGTATGGTTTTAAAAAAATCCGTGAAAGATGCTGCAAGTAATATGATACACAGGCAGTGTTTTAACACACAGATAGTGTAAGCCATGCATACAATGAAAGAACTGAAAAAATGAACAACTAGCAGATAAGAACAAGTCATACTCGTAAAAGAGAAACTGTTTTTGTAGTCAAAACCCATAAATTCCTCAATAAGGGCCACGAAAAGAAATCTGCGATTTCATTAATATCAAATCCTCAGCAAGCTGTGAGTTACAATAAGGAAGTGAATGCCAGAACTACATCTCTTCTCCATATTTCTCTCAGCGTCAGCATAGGGTTTCAAAACCCTATTCAAAGCGAACAACTCTCATTTTTTCCCAAAGTGCCAAATGCGAATGACAAGCAGATGTCATCGTTTTGTTTTAGGGTTAAAACTTCATTGTTTTTAAATGCTTTTGAAGTCCGACGGTTGTGTAATATGTTGGCCTAGTATATTAAATAGATTCATTGATATATATTAAGTGATATAACAATATATTACTTAAGTTAAGTAGTATATTGTTATATTACCTAATTTATATTTATGAATTTATTTAATATCTCTATTTTATTATATTTTCATTATATTTGTAATTAATAATATTTAATTGATGACTCTTACAAATCAATTAAGTACTATTAAAATGAAAATATTAATAATAAGTCCCTAAATTGTTCTTTTGAATTCGATGAGATAAGGGATGAAAAGTCCAAATAGGACTTATGTAGCATTAATGCCAGATGGGGACTGTTTTGATCTGGACTCTTTTTGTGAGTCATTTGAGTCTTTTAAGGAGGGCTATTATGACAGACTTTAAGTTGTAATCAGTTATACTTGGACAAATAGGTCTTTTAGACTATTTGGACTTCTTAGGTGGAAGTTTTGGGTCCACTTTTTCAGGGATTTTTCTCACATCTGATCCCTGTATTTTGAAATATAGTTTCCTCATTTCAGGGGTTTTGGGTGAGACTTTTCCTTTATATCCTTTCTCCTTGTTCATTGTGGGAGGTGAGTGGATTTTTGGGAAGAGCATATTTATGCACTTGTGACTTTCTGTCCTTGGCATTTTTCTCCTCATTTTTTGATCTACTCATGTGTTGATACACTGTTCTGTTGCCTTTGAGCATAATACATATACACAGGACCTGTTTTGGAGAGCTATTTGATTGCAGAATTGGTGATTGATGTTATTTGATGTGTTGTTTTATGACCTTAAGTTCTGTCTCATTTCTGTATTTCCAAGCAATAGTTATGTTGTTCATAGGTTGAGTTATACACCTGATTGATAAATTTTGAATGTGGCCAAAATCCTTTCATTTTTAGCCTTTAAGAGTTTTCTCATGAGATATTTATATGAATAGCAGTTCATTCATAGATTTGTGTCCAGATTGTATCGGTTTCAGTTGTTCATTGTGTGAGGATAGAGCATTATTCTTCATTATTATTTGGTGTATCACCTCCTTTTTTCAAGTTTTCATCCAAGTTGTTTTACCTTAAGTCTTTCTTATCCCTTTTCCATCAAGTTTTCAGTTTTCTTAGATTAGGTTAAATACCAAGTTATATTTAAAAGGAGCCGGCCTAGTATCCGGAGGTTCAGTCACCCTTATAGTTTACCCACAAGCTTGTGATTGTTCCCATGTTACTCCAAAATTGCTTAAGTTTCAGAACTTAGCATTTGGGTGCAAAATTGTGGAGCTAACAATTATTTTGGTCACATGGGAAATAGTTACTCCGACTCTTGTTTCAGACGGCATGGCCAGATTCTCAATTTTGAGTGAGTTATTTCATTTTTAGTGGATCCAACATTAATTAATGATTAATGATTTAATATTAAAGTTTTAAAATAACTTTATATTAAATCACTTAAGTGAAGGGTCAATTTCTCATCGAATGGGGCCAAATGAATTTATTAATCGGGTGTGAAATATTAAAGGGAGTTTCCTAAGTCTAAATCATTAAATTTAATTAATGATTATTTTTCCAATGAATTTAAGAAAAGAAATCGCAGCTTTAGAGTGAAATTGCGGTTTAGGGTTTTGGAACTTATTTATGCTTGCATTGGAAAAAAGAGAAGGCAACCATTGTTATTGTTATTTGATCTTTAAATTGTCTTGAGCTCTGAGAAGGGTTTCCAGCTTCTGCCATTGGAGAACACAGTTCTTCTGTGTGTCTCCATTTGAGCGGGTGAAATATCCAGTGAATTTGGAATATCAGAATGTTTCATTTAGAGACTTTGTTTGTGCTTCAACAATATTGGTTTTTCAGCAGTTAGAGAGAAAGAGTACAGTATTAACATTGCAGAATAAGGAGGAATAAGTTGCAGCGATTGGTCATCATTCTAAGTTGCAGCCATAAAGAGAATTTGCAGCCTCCAGGCAAATTGGCACAAATCCCAAGAAGCTGCGATTTGGCAAGAAAACAATCAAATAAAATTCATGAGGGTTGAGACCGATGGTTTGAGGGTTTGAAAGTGCATTTGCATCCAATGTTTGAGCATACCAGTTTATATTAGCATTTTGTGAATAAAAATCAGGTTCTTTATGGTTAAAAATTTGCTTTTTACTAGTACTTTCATTAAAAATTAGCATTCATTGTATTTGACAATTTACAACGAATTAAATTCAAAATTGTAGTAGTCTTTTAATTTGTTTCAGAATTTTAGATTATGGTATATTTGTTTTTAATTCTAAAACTCTTGAAAATCCCCCAAAAAATTATAAACTTTCAAAACAAATGTTGAGACAATACAGTTCAGGAGTTAGAGCCTATGAAGGGTTCCTACATTGGTATTAGAGCCAAATCCTGCCATCCTGAGGGTTAGGGATTTTACATACAGCCAGAGGAAGTTGGTCCTCACAGGTATTAGACACGCAGGAGAGCCTTCCTTGAAGGTGAACAGGTTGTAGACAGGCAGCCGGTCACCATGGGTGACAGGCAAGATGGCAGCCCACCTAGGGTAAACAGGAACAATGAAGATCAGGACACTAGAGAGTTCTTTAGAGCTATGGTTATAGGGCAGCAGCAGGTAGCTCAGGTGTTACAGGCTCTTACCACTATGGTTGAGCATATGAATCCACTGGCAAGGCCGAATCTGGATCAGGAGGATAATACGAGTGTTCACGGTCTTTCACATGTAGAAAGGACACATTCTAGGACAACAGACAAACCTACATGTCCCACCTTTGTTAGAGAGGAACCAATTCAGGAGCCAGTAGAGGAAGCTGGGGATGAGATGTTGGCAGACATCCTTATGGCTTCTAATGATGAATGGGAACTATTGGTACCACAGGTGTAAGAGAGGATGAATTTTGAGAGGTTTGTGAACCAAAGAAGGGAACACTACCATGTCGTTAGACAGAATAGGAGACCTAGGGGACAGAATAAGGAGTTGAAGCGTGCTACAGGCAAGCTTTCATTGACTACTATTGACAGTAGTGGCAGAATGATAGCTCAAGCTTGGATTCACAATCTTGATACCTTTTTAGCTCTGCGGCCTATGTCAGAGGTGGAAGCAATAAAGTATGCCACCTTGCATTTGGAGGGAGTTGCACATGATTGGTGGTACCATGGGTTGATCACTCTTCAGCACAATCAGGTGACTGCATACCAGGACTTTGTGGACAGACTGGTGGAGAGGTTTGACAAGAAAGATCCAGAGGTCTACTTTAGAGATTTGGCTCAATTAAAGCAAACAGGAAGCTTGGATCCTTTTATTAATGAATACCAACGGTTGTCAGTTATGGTGCCAGACATATCTGACAGGAGATTGATAGTCTTGTTCATGGAAGGGTTATCCGAACCACTCAAAGGTTGGGTAAAGGCTTTTGATCCTTTCACTTTGCAGGAGGCTATGAAGAAAGCCAGAGATATGGAACATGCAGCTCTGGTCAATAAATTTCAGCACAAGAGAGCATCCTCCAACAAGGACAATAAACCATTCTTTAGGAAACCAGAGAGGACTGAATTTAAAACTGAGAATAAAGATAAATCTTTTGCACCACTTGATAGGGAAACACTTAATGATTTACGGAAGAAGAAATTGTGTTTCTATTGCAAAGGGCATTATGACATAAGCCATGACTGTCATTTACGACCCAAGGGCAAAGCAAACAGGGTTATGTGGGCTTATTATGAGGATTCTGATTCTGAAAATTCGCACCAGCAATCTAAAAATGAGGAATCAAATGAAGAAAAGGAAAGCACAGATGATGAAAAGTTGAACAAAATGGCTTCAAGAGATGAGAAGACTAAGGGTAGAATTAAGAAGGCCCATCTCATCAGTGTATAGCAGGAGGGATCATTCACGATGAGAGGGAGTATTGGCAGGCAAGCGAGTTATCACTTTGCTCTATACAGGTGCCACTCAATTTTATTGATTCCAGGCTGGTTGAGAGGTGTGGGATTCAGACAGAGAAGTTCGAGGGTCTGAGAGTGAGGCTAGCTGATGGCTACGTCCTCAAATGTGATAGGAAGATTACAGGTCTACCCCTGAAGATTAATAACTTTGACTTCAAAGCTGAATTTTATGTTGTAAACATGGGTGACACAGATTTGGTGCTTGGTATGACTTGGTTGTACGACATTGGAGTGTTTACTCTCGATTTGAAGATATGGAGATGAAGTTTCAGTAGGATGGAAAGACTCACATACTTAAGGCCATCCGTGACAGTGAGTTTAGGATGATGTCTTGCAAACATATGGAGAGCTTGTTGGGACATGACCAGGTTGAGTGGGCAGCCCGTTGCACTTTGATGCCATCACAGGGGCAGAAAAAATCAGAATATCACCCAGACATACAAGAGATGAGAATCAAGCATTATAAGGTGTTCAGTGATATTCCACCTGGTAGACCTCCGGATAGAGGTATTGAGCACATTATTGAGTTGGAGGGGGCCAAACCCATTATGATTACACCATACAGGCATCCAAAATATTAAAGGATGAAATAGAAAAGGTTGTCAAGGAGTTATTTGCCATGGGCCATATTAGACCAACTAAATCTCCTTTCGCTTCTTCAGTGGTATTAGTGAAGAAGAAAGATGGCACGCTCAGGATGTGCATTGATTACAAGGTTTTGAATAGAAAAACCATTAAAAACAGGTCCCCTATCCCACGGATTAATGAGTTGATCGATGAGCTCCATGGTGCTTGTTTCTTTTTGAAGATTGATTTGAGATCAGGGTACCATCAGATCAGAGTGAGGGAACGGGATGTAGAGAAGACTGCCTTAAGATGTCATTGTGGTCATTTTGAGTTTGTAGTTATGCCATTTGGTCTAACTAATGCTCCTGCTACCTTTCAGTCCAAATGAACAGGGTTTTCCAACCTCAATTGAGGAAATTTGTACTTTTCTTTGATGACATCCTTGTTTACAGTAAAACATGGGATAAGCAAATCAGAAGAGGACTGAGCAGACTTTTGAGGTAGGGGATATGGTCTATTTGATGTTCCATCCTTATCGCCAGTCCACTCTCAAAAAGAGTGGTGCCGAGAAACTTAAGCCACGATACTATGGACCCTTCAAGGTGATTAGGTGAGTTGGTGAGGTGGCTTATGAGTTAGATTTGTTGGCGGAAAGTAGAGTCCATAATGTTTTTCATGTGTCACGTCTCAAAAAGGAATCAGGACACTAGATTGTTCCTTCTACAGTGCGGATGATGAGGGGAAGTTAGTTTTAGTGCCAAAGGCTATCATTGAGTTTAGAGAGAGGAATTTGAGGCAGTGTACTATCAGGGGGTACCTGTTGAAATGGAAGGATATGCCGGTTGAGAATGCTACTTGGGAGAGTGAGGAGATTTTACAACGTCCAGAGTTGAGATGCTTGAAGACAAGCATTTCAAGAAGGCGGACTGTGATGTCCCCTTCTAGCTAGAGAAATCATTCGAGCTATTGGTTAGCCTACCATTGGACCCTCGTAGGCTAATAGAGATGGATAGGGGGTTAGCTTGAGCACATGAGAGTTTGGTTGTCCGGTGATTCAATGTCTACAGAGCTTAGTGCCTTTGATTTGGGCTAGAGATATGATTTAGACTTCATTTTTGTTGAGTTTGCTATTTTTAGCAGTTGCTATTTTAAGCAAGATTATTTTGGTCACATGGGAAATAGTTATTCCGACTCTTGTTTCAGACGCCATGGCCAGATTCTCAATTTTGAGTGATTTATTGTATTTTCAGTGGATCGAACATTAATTAGTGATTAATGATTTAATATTAAAGTTTTAAAATAACTTTATATTAAACCACTTAAGTGAAGGGTCAATTTCTCATCGAATGGGGCCAAATGAATTTATTAATCGGGGGTGAAATTTTAAAGGGAGTTCCTAAGTCTAAATCATTAAATTTAATCAATGATTATTTTTTCAATGAATTTAAGAAAAGAAATTGCAGCTTTAGGGTGAAATTGTGATTTAGGGCTTTGGAGCTTATTTATGCTTGTATTGGAAAAAAGAGAAGGCAGCCAGTGTTATTGTTATTTGATCATTGAATTGTCTTGAGCTCTAAGAAGGGTTTCCGGCTTCTGCCATTGGAGAACGTAGTTCTTCTGTGTGTCTCCATTTGAGCTGGTTAAATATCCAGTGAATTTGGAATATCAGAGAGTTTCATTCAGAGACTTTGTTTATGCTTCAACAGTATTGGTTTTTCAGCGGTCAAAGAGAAAGAAGACAGTATTAACATTGCAGAATAAGGAGGAATAAAATGCAGCGATTGGTCATCATTCTAAGTTGCAGCCACAAAGAGAATTTGCAGTCTGTAGGCTAATTGGTGCGAATCCCAAGAAGCTGCGATTTGGCAAGAAAACAATCAAATAAAATTCATGAGGGTCGAGACTAATGGTTTGAGGGTTTGAAAGCGCATTTGCATCCAATGTTTGAGCATACCAGTTTATATCAGCATCCTGTGAATGAAAATCAGGTTCTTTTTTATGGTTAAAAATTTGCTTTTTACCAGTACTTTCATTAAAAATAAGCATTCATTGTATTTGACAATTTACAGTGAATTAAATTCAAAATTGTAGCAGTCTTTCAATTTGTTTCAGAATTTCAGATTATGGTATATTTTCCTTTTGTTCTAAAACTCTTGAAAATCCCCAAAACAATTATAAACTTTCAAAACAAATATTGAGACAATACAGTTCAGCAGTTAGAGCTTGTGAAGGGTTCCTACATCAGGCATGTCAATAAATCATCTACTTGAGCTAGTATATAATGCTAATCTCTAGGTGAAGCCTCACTTTGTTAGGTCAAATTGATATGTAGAAAGCTTTATGATCAATTGTAGTGGACTTTGAAAATTCTTTATGGTGGTGTATAGAATTTGTATAGATACATAAAGAAAAACCAACTAATACTTCATTATAATCGAAACATTATAAATTAGGTAATCTCTAGAGGTGATCAATAGTTAATTTGTTAACATTGTTTAGTTTCGTAGAGTTCTAATATAATATAAACCAGTATTTTTCTAGTAATTTATTTTCATTAATATGTGATTTATAATTTATACAAGGATAATTTATAGTTTATATTATTTATGTTTTAAATTTAAGCTTTGGGTATATGTCATATTTGACTTAAATGTTTAATGAAAGTGAGTTAATGGGCAATTTTCATAAGGGTATAGTTAAAATATTTTATATTACTTTATAGTGAAATATTTTATATATAAAATATAGTAAATTACAAATAAGCTTTAACATTTCTTATCCTTCAATTTCTTTATTGGGTAAAAACATATTTCAAAACTCCTTTTACAAATGGTTAATATTACAATGTTTCATGAGGATGATTGGCATAGCGGTCATAATTTGTGCTCTGGTGTAAGAGCTTCGTCTCTCAGCCTCATCTTGTATCGCACCAAGGAGTGTTAACTCCGTTGGGGGCTCCCTCCCTCAAATCCCTTTATGCGCTCTGTCGCAAACCCCCACAAAGTGCATTGCTCCTCAACCCCATTGGCAAATCCACCCTATTACCTCTTAAAAGGTTGATGCTCATCAACCTCACTAGAATATCAACCCCCAAACCTTGAACATTCATTGTTGTTGTTCAATGCAATCACTACAATGTGTTTATTGGTTTACTTGTATGCCAAAGTTTCATTTCTAATTTGTATGCTTATGCCTTAAACATATTTTCATAACCAAATTTTCAAGTAGTGTATTTATTTGCACCACACCCTTGTGGTCATCCATAAATTTAAGCCCTTGATCCCCATGTCCTTGAAACTTCTCCCCTCATCCCGTCAACAAGAAACTTTGTGGAACATAACTAATATATACATCCAATAATATGGGCTTATCTTTTTTAGATCATATTTATTCATTTAAAAGAAGATTTAACTCTATCCATGGTACCCGACCTTAATTGTGAGATGTACTATTATGTGCTTATTATTCACACACAAAAAGAAGATAATTGACGTAAAAATAATTGTTCCATGTTGGATCATTATTTTCTTTTTTGAAAAAAGACATGCCTACATGTTTAAACAACTAAAAAATCAAATAATATATAGAATAAATTTAAAACAAAATTAATTATCATTAATAGAAAGTTACAACATTAGAATATTGTAGCTTGAACTAAATATCAGCTACATACAGTTTTTCTATAAAAAATACTTAGTGGGATAGGTGTTTGTTTGATCTCTTGAATAGTTTATGATTACAAGATAGAAATAAATTAACAGTAGGATATCACTATATTAGAGCCTCGTGTATAATTTGATTCCATAATATCTTCCAATCACTCTATCATATGGTGAATAATAGGAAACATAAATTATCACAATCATTCGTATTCTTCTCATAACTGTACAACGCTTGCTTGGTAATTTAAATTTGTGTGCTACAATAGATAACCAAGAACAATCCTTAAACAATTAGATGATAGTGCTTAGCATTCCAAGTAAATTTATCTCTATTCTATATTTTATCCAATGACACACTCAACTTCTCATAGGGGAAAAGACCCATTAATCGTTAGGGGGTAATAACCGTGACCTTTTTGTCATCTTGACCCCGCAATTACTAATACTAAAGGAGCCCCAAAAATGATATCACATGTACCAATAGCCGATCACACATGTACTAATAGCCATTCATTTTTTACCTTTTTTAGTTGGTAATTGACCCATTTGTGCACCACTATTGGGACATTTTGTAACGACTACTGGGAAATTTGGCCACAAGTACTGACATTTTTGAGTAAACGACTATTGGTGCAAGAACATAGCAGGTATTGAGCGACACTTTGATAAGGCCAATTTTTGACCACTCTATGTTCGACGTTCTTTATAGAGAGATCTGTGAATACCTAGAAGCTGAAACCTTAGCTTTAAGTAGTTAACTCACATACGACGACATACTGAAAAAATCGTCGAAATCTGACATACGGTTTGGGATCTGTAGGTGCGCGAAGTTAGGGTGTGCAGGTATTGGGTCCTTTACCCTATTTCATAAAAGACATACAAAATTCAATAATTAGATTTAATTTTTTGCTCCTCATCACCTACCTTCTATTTAATCCAATGATTGGACCTATGTTTCTTCATATGATCCTATCAACAAAATTATTTTGATTGATTTGTTTATAAATTATCCATTATTAGACCAAGTTTTCGATACAAGGATCTCACCTATCCGCATATAGATTGTGCAAACTAAATTGTAATTGAAAATTTTAAAATTGCTAACATTTAGTTATTATTATTATTTTTTGCTCGATAATAGGCCTAGGCCTTGGATATTTTATTAATTAATAAAAAAATTCAATTCTCCATTCAAAACAGGCACTGGTTTAAAGAACAGAGCAAAGAAAACCTCCAGTCTTACCCGGGGACCAAGGTCCACTCAAGAAGAATACAGATAAGATAAATAGGGGCATACCCCTATGTACAAAGGAATTGAGGGCATGCCCTCAGTTTGTATATTTGATAATTTTCTTTATATTGTACATTTTACAATTTTATACATTTATACAACTTGTGCTTCTCTTGCCCTGCTCAGAAGGTCGGCTTGGATTCATATCTGCATGGTTGCCTGTCAGATGGTCCTTTTAGCTGATGGATTCAACTTGACTCTTGTCTTTTTCGAAGAAGAGCAGTGTATAAACTGGATCTTATTTCCTGCATCTTTATTTTGGCTAAGATCGAGGTTAGATCATATGGAATAAATATGTTAAAGAAAGAAAACTGTCTACTTAAGACTTTTCTTTGGGGATTCCCTATTTACCCGTTGGTCTGTGTTGGTCCTTACCATACTTCTTGTCATAAAAGGTTAGTATCATACAATTCAACTGACATAGGCATTCATCAAGTTAGAGATTCTAACATGTTACTTGAATATGAAAATGTTGGATCAGGACTAAGGAAGTATATTAGAACTTTGTTTCCACATTTTCCTTTACTTGTGATAAGTGGTTGAGACTAAGTTTCCTTATTATTCCATACTGATTAATAGTAACTTTGAACCATCGTGGGTCTCCATGTTATACCTTCAAGATTGATAAGAGTGCCAATGTCAGCATTCATGTAAACCTCAAGGTAAGGAATTTCATTATTGTCATTGATACTGAAGACCGCTCTTTCCAAGCCATTCAAGATTTTATCTATGAAAATCTTTCTGCATAATTTAATGATGTTGGCTTTAGGGATATCCGCTCAAACCATACAAGCAATTAAAGTTCCTACTAAATCCCCTTTAGACCTCAGAGTGAAACTAAAATCAAAATACTTATCTCCGTATGATTTTATCAGAGCTCTCCTTGACAGGTCGTCCATGGACTTCAATATTCTATTCCATCACTCTGGTGATATAGGTCCCACGAAAGCCATGGTCCGGGTTCCAGAGATATGAAGTGTCTTGATATTAGTTTCCATAATTTGAGCAGTAATAGCATTGGCTGCCAAAGCAAATGTGCAGGCAAGAGCGTGAAGGATGGGATAAATAGCCTAGCCAAATAATGCCATGATTAAACTGAGACGCTTGGGTATCGAAGAATGATGATCACCATCTTTTCCGTTACTCAAACTTAAAATAAACCTCCTGTGATACCTTTAATCTTGCGGTATTTGAGGTCATGATGAATGTTTTATTAGTAAGTCAAGACTTGCCACGAGGCATTATGGTAATGACTAAGCCACCCCATATTCCTCATCAGGGCAATGATTTGCCCATGAAGCACTTTTGTAATGATTTGCCCCGAAGCACTTTGGTAATGACTGAGCCAGCAAGTACGGAACTGTTTATTTGTAATGATAACCCACGTGACATGAGTCCAGCTCAACACAAACAAAAGTCCCTCCAGGGTATAGATTGGTGTCAATGTATATATTGCTCCGATGGATGAGGTGGCTAACCCATATATAAACATTATTATGTTTTAGTTAACCATCATCATTACTGTGTTTTCCGCCAGTCTGGAGTGGTGGCCTGCCCATAGTTAATCATAGGTATATGTTTAATTCTATATGTAAGTCTAAATGAAAATCACTGTATGTGTATAAGAATTTGTGTTAGAAACACATACACACTTATGTCCATACATGTGAATATATTCATATTTATATATATGAATAAATATATATATGTATGTGTAATTGTGCATGAAGGGCAGAGCTGAAATAATTAAACCCTTCCCCACTGGGTGAATATAGCTTAATGCTGATATTTTCCTACAATAATAATGTTCATATATGGATAAAACTATAGCTAGTTTATGCTGCCAAAGAAGCCTGCATCAATCATTGGGTGTCAATGAATTCCCTTACCAACATTATTGCTAGATGCAAATCCATTGTCACAAAGAGAGTATATAGGATGGGGTAAAAGCTGAGATTTCCTTCATATGGGCAAATTTATAAAAAATATGAGTATGAAATGATTGCCTTCATAAAATTTTATAAATGTCCATATAATGTCTTCCCACCTTTATACCCATCTAGATGCTTACTTTTTGTCATGACTTTGCATTTGATGATAATATTGTAAGTGAACATAGATGGATTTATATTTTCTTAAAGTGCTTCTGTTTGAGATATTGATGTTTTAAAGGGAAAGTTATGAGGTTTAAGGGGATGAGTTATTGGTTTAAAGGCTAAAGACAGTCCCATCCGCTCCTAAATTTGCCAACTCATCCGCTCTGTGATTGCCCTATCTGTAGATGTGATTGAAATTGACAGAAGGGAATCTCCGTGTGATAGTGAGAGCTTGTTCGAGTAATGCATTAAGTTTCCAGTTGGGGGTTGATTCCTTTCTTAGTGCATTAATGATATTGGCCGAGTCACCTTCTATATCAAGATTAGATATTTTCAATTTAAGGCAATGTTTGAGGCCTTCAACTAGGGCTTCCATTTCAGCCAGGTTATTGGTAGTTGAGCCCAAGGGTTTTGCTAGGGCTGCTACCTCAATGCCGTTGGATTCATGAATGGCGCATCCAATCCCTACTTGGCCTACCCCTGGAGGCACCATCAAAATTAAGTTTAAACCTTCCATGTTGGGGAGGGGACCAAACACATTCATTTCTGGCTTTAGATTTCTCTTTAGAATCGTTGTTTGCAAAGGTGGGCAGTTTGAGACCCATCCAATGGTGTCTCATTTGTCCATCCCATAATGTCATTTGTTTATCAGTGCATGGATGATTTAGGAGTATATTATTTTCTATTTCTATTATGATAGCGTTTATCTTCTTCATCAGTTGGGTTGCTGACATTAGTTTTTCCTTAAAGATTCTCCTGTTCTGCTCCTTCCAAATCTCCCATATTAAGATTGAGGGGCAAATCTTCCAAAGAATGTTGTAAATGCTGTCCATGTGGTAGTTTGGCCAGGCTTTGAACAAATCCAGGATATTGTTTGGAGTGGCTGAGATGAGGTTGAGTTTCGAGCAAAGCCAATTCAAACATTGTCTGGAAAAAGGGCAGTTAAGGAGTAGATGATCCACCGTTTCGGCATCCTTTTTGCATAAGGGGCATCTACTTGGGCCTTCGTAACCAATTTTAGTAAAGCATTCTGCAGTGAGGATTTTCTTTTGGAGGGCAAACCATGTAAATAGGCCTGCTTTGGGGAGGCATGCTTTGTCAAAACATAAGTGGAGAGGAAGGTCTGTTTTGGTTCTTGGTTGATTACTGATAATCTAATTGTAACCATCTTTGGTGTTGTAACTGTCGGAATTAGAAGCAATCCACAATAGGTGATCAGGTTTATTACTCATATGGAGGTTAAGGTCATTGAGGATGTTGGTTAATGTTAGTTTATGTAGGTCAGGGATGTCTACATTAGCCAGGAATTTCCAAGTGGGATTTTCAAGAAGGGGATCTGTTGGGGGTATAACACAGTCTTTCACATGCGTGCCCCATAGATCTTGAAGAGTTTGTATGGTATTGCCCCAATCTGCTAAATTTATGATGGGGGGTTGGCCCTCCTATGAGTCCTCCCAGAAGAGAGCGTCTTCCCCTTTGCCGACTTTCCAGGAAAGGTTATTGGATATAATGCTCCTGCATTTAGCCATGAAGTTCCATATTCTAGATCCTTTTGGAAGATTTCTCAATCTGAAAAAGGATACTGGGCTATTGCCATTGAGGTAGTTAAAGCGTAAATTTATTTCCCATTTTAGATCAGGTTTAGTGTATAAGTTCCATACAATTTTTGGCTCCCAAGGCTTTGCTTTTCTCTTTTATATTTTTGAATCCTAACCTTCCATATTCAATGGGGGCACAAATTGTCTCCCAGGCAATAAGGGGTAATTTTTTAACGTCGCTTGCACCTTGCCAAAAGAAGTTCCTGAATAATTTATTAATTTCAACCCTTTTGTTTGTGGGGAGGTGACTGCAGGGCATTTGGTAGATAGGGATAGAGAACAAAACTGATTTTAACATTACCTTTTTACCAGCCGATGACAACCATTTTCCATTTCATGATGCTGATTTCTTTCTAATTTTAGTCCTAGTGGGATCCCACTGGTTTATGGATTTCAGTCCTTTATCCAAAGTTAGGACCAAGTATTCACAAGGGAGTTCACTTTTCCTGAAGTTAAGGATGTTGCAGATATTGAGTTCAGAAGCTTGATCAGTATTGAGAAAAAAGATTTCTGAATTAGATTATAACTTGTCTTGATGCACTAGAGTATGCATGGAGGATCTCTTTGAACTTATTTGCCTCCGAGATAGAGCTCTTCCCGAACAACGTTGTATCATCTACAAATTGTTGGTGCGTAAAGGGATCCAAGTTTGAAGTTATTTTAATACCTTCTAACTGATTTTCATCCCTAACTTTCGTGATGGATCTCCCTAAAGCTTCAGACATAATAATAAATAAGAAAGGTGAGAGAGGGTCATCTTGTCTAATTCCTCTGGAGGAATCAAAGAATCCTTCAGGTGATCCATTAAGCATAATGGAAAATTTGGGGGTTGAGATACATTCAAAGATTAGATGAATCCATTGCTTTTCAAACCCAAATTTTTCCAGGATTTTACATAGAAATCTCCAATCCACTTTATTGTAGGATTTGTTGATGTCAAGTTTAATGAACATACATAGTTTTTTATTTTGTTGGACTGAGTGAATTGCTTCCTAAGCAATAATGACCCCGTCATATATGGAGCGATCTTGGACAAAACCTGTTTGTTCTTCGCTAATCATAAGAGATAGTAATTTTTGAATTCTATTAGCCAGTGTTTTGGATAGTATTTTGTATATAGTATTGCATAAGGCAATAGGTCTAAGGTCATTGAATCCTTCAATGTTGTCTTTTTTAGGGATTAACGCCAAGAAAGTATTATTGATTTCCTTAAGGAGATTACCTAAGTTCCTTATCCCTTCAAGCGCATCCACCACTTCGTTATCCAAGAAGTGCCAACATTTTTGGAAGAACATTGTTGGGAATCCGTCAGGTTTGGGTGCTTTGTCTAGTTGCATTTGTCTTAGCACATGTTTGATTTACTCTTTTGATAATTTGGCTTTAAGAATTTTATTCCGTTCTTGATTTATAATTTTGGGAATATTATTGACAAGTTCTTGGTGCTTTAAATTTAAAGTTTCGTAATTGTTAAGAGTGTTCTGGAAGTAAGTAATTGCTTCGTTAGCTATTGCTATTGGTTCTTCGATTGGGGCTCCATTCGAGTCTATGATTTTTGTGATTTTATTAATGTTTTTTCTTGCTTTGGTACTATTATGGAAGAACTTCATGTTTTTATCTCCTACTTCTAGCCTAGTTTCTCTTGACTTTTGTCTCCAGAATAGTTCTTCCTTAGCAAGAATATCCTCAAGTTCTATTTTGAGGGCCTTTTCTTTTTGGTAAATGTCCTAGTTCATACCTTGATTTATAATTAATTTATTAAGGGTTTCCAATTCTGATTCTATTCTTTCTTTATTTTCAAAAATGTTTCCGAACCATTCTTTATTCCATGTTATTAATTTACTTTTAATTTTCTTTAATTTGTTTACCAGAATGAATATTTTGGATCCTTTAATGTTAATGTCTTCCCACCATTGTTGAATGAGTGGTAAGAGTCTTTCAACTTTGAGCCACATTTGGTCAAATCTAAATGGCACCCATGTGTTCTGGGGTCATCAAAGATGCTTGGTAGAATTGGATAGTGGTCGGATCCGGAAAAGGAAAGTAGATCAGCTTTAAGGGAGAAGGGAAAATCTGACCAATTACCCTTGAAAAGAAATCTGTCAAGTTTTTCTGCCACACATTCTTCCCCTTGTCTTTTATTGGACCATGTGAAAACTCCATCTTCGGTTTTGAGATCCATGAGGTGGTTAGTATTCACCCATTCCCCAAATTCTTCGATGGTTCTAGTGTTGGCATTTCTACCACCATTTTTTTTCCCTCTGGATATAATATAGTGTTAAAATCACCTCCTATGAAAAATGTTTGTTGGGATGGTTATTAAAGTTTATGATGAGTTCATTCCAAACCAATCGTTTTTCTAGCCTTTGGATGGGGCCATAAACATTGATTACAAAAATGGTTAAATTAGATCTAAGATTTTTTTATCTTACCTAACATCCAATATTTGTTATTGCTGATGGGTGTGTATAAAAATTTCCTGGGATCCGCCGTTATGACTAGTCCACCTGAGGCACCTTCAGCTGGAACTCCAAATATTTTCCATACCCCAAACTTTTTCTTCAGATTATCTAGTTCATTTATACTTAGTTTAGTTTCTTGTATTAATAAATTTTAGGCTTGAATTTATTTATATAGCGTGTTAACATACGCTGTTTGTTAGGGGCATTACAGCCCCTAACATTCCATGATAAGACTTTCATTGTCCCTTGGGAGGGTACTTCCCCCTCCCTGCATGAAACAAGGTAGTAATTTTAGTTTGATTTCCAAAGTTACCATCTTTGCTTCTTAGCTTTGAAAGAGATTTTTTACCCCCTTTTTGGGTGTTTTTGTGCAGTCAGGGATTACCTCTAAGTCAGATGTTGTTGCAATCCCCATAATCCTTGTCTCTGGATTATTCTCAATATTATTTAATTCAACTAATTCTTCTTCCAAGAATTGTTTAGCACTTTCTTTTTCTTCAAGCTCAAGGATTTTGTTAATCAAGAATTCTCTTTCTTTATTGATGGCTTCCATATCAATGAACTCGCTGACAGCCTCATTCAGATTTTCATCCAATTACTCCTCACATATTTTTTCACTCTGTTCATTAGATATGGCACGTAGTGGTTTCTCAGAATCTATTGGGCAAATCAATTGACCAGATGGTTCCACATTTCGATTTACTATTAAGTTAGATGGATCCTTAGCCGAGTTCAGAGAGTTATCCGAAGGAGAGGAGGATGGAATTAATTCTAACAAGGCTAGTTCTATTTCTTGGTGGGTTTGCATAGATGTATCCCGGTTTCAGGCATTGGGCTCTTCAAAGTTTAGGTCAATGAGGGGTTCAAGCTCGGGAATAATAGGGGAAGGGCTAGGTGTGGAAATGAGAGAATCTTTCTGTTTTGTATCCTTGACCAACAGATGCTTATCTATGATTTCTTTGCCCTCCTTTTCCCTATTTTCCATGGGTTCTCCTAGGGAGGCTTTGAATTCACCATCCTCGAGGTCATCCACCTGGAATGAGGGGCAAATATCTTGTTATCTGCTGCTACCTGGGCTAGGGGATGAAGTCGGGGTGAATCTATGGCTAGCGGGAGATGGAGGGTGAGAAAAATGCTCAGAACAATTCTCGAAATCAGGGGCAATGAATGGTTCGAGGCGTTGAAAAAGGTCTGTGGTATTGAGAATGTGGGTGAATTGGTCAGTTGAATCATCCTTGAAGAAAGCAATATCACCTATAGGGCCATGGTAAATTTCTGGATAAAATTTATAGATAGAATGGTTGGTTATAATTTTAATAGGATTAATTCGTTGTTTGTTGTTTTTAATTAGAAATTTAACCGTAGACTCGACAAGGAAGAACTTTTTAATTCCTATCAAGTCTCCTATTAGATTCCCGATTCTTCTTAGAATATTATGATGGAGAAGCTCGACCGGGAAATTTTTTATACATACCTATATTCTTCTGGGCTAGGGTATCAGAGGTTTTGTTTCCATTTATGAAAACTTACATGGAAACCCTTGTAAAAAATATCATTGTTGTGAAGTAATTCATTAACTAACTCTGAAGAGGAACAATCCAAGAATAAGAAGTTGTTTTCAAGGATAGTTATACTTACCTGCTAGCCAAGGGTGATTTTGATCCAATCGGCAATAGAAGAGATGGATTCAGAACTCCCATACCAGTGAGCAAAAACACCATTAAAACCGCATCTTTCCCACATGCCATTTGAATAATAATCGCTGATGATCGCAATGGAGCCGTCTTCTCTGTTTGTGGAAGGATACGACCAAGGGGCAGAGGGTTTATTCGTTTTTTTAACAAAGGTTTTTGTTGGCTTGTGTAAACTCGGGTTTGCCCCATAGCCTAATGGAATGGTATTTGCTCTAGTAGCGAAACTTGGGATTTTCGTGGAAAGAGGGATGACCCATATCTTCTGCAGGTTCCTAGGTGTCGTTGTTGCTGGGATGGGTTTCCTTCTCCTTCTGTGATTTATAATTTTCCATTTTGAGGTTGGATCTGGAAGCCCTAGAAGTCGTGGGGCCTCAATATATTTAGGCTAACATTTAGTTATTATTTATGCATTGTGCAATGCAATATAATTGGTCATAAGAACATATGAATGACACAAATCTATATTCAATTCATAGACTAAACTCTTGATTTTATTTATTCTTCGTATATCTATACTATTGAAATGCCTTAAAATTTTTAAAACAAGTTTTTATCCCTTTTTTAACATGTTTCAAATACAATTTTTTCCTGTTTAATTCCTAATTTATGAAACAAATAATTATATCTCTTTCTAATATCGCTTTCAAATTTGTAATGTGAATTTATGATCTTATGATTAAGGAGAATTTGATTGGGTAGTTACATGGATGTATTAGGTAGTAGATGACATTTTGGATAATGCAGGAAGATAGGTGAGAGTGACCAATACAACACATGACATTTGTTAGAGTTTTGAAGATCAAAGTTTTGACACACCTTAGAACTCATACCTTCATTTATTTAGGATTGTTCATTTGCTACTATAAATCTAATATCCATATTCAAGAAATAGAAATCTATTTGAAAGTGATATTGCTTATTTTCACCTAAACAAATCTTATTAATTAAATGGGAAACATGTTATATCTAAACTATGCATGCTTGTGTTGTTTTGTCTTTTAATGAAAAACACTCAAACGATTTTAGTAGCTTGCTTACAATTATGTTCAGTTATGGTTGGACATGAGACCTTATTTGTGCTAGTCTTAAAAATAATTCTATGCAGGTTCATTTACGACGATTGGCTTACCCCACATACTTCAGCAAGGTTGAAGTTTCCATACTTTTGGGATGTTGATGGCCTGAAAAGTGACTTAAATGATACCTACACATTTGATGAATTATGATGAGGGGCTGTGTGTAGCTCACTATTCACTATTGAGGATGTGCATCCAAATTTCAAGGGTTATTTCCCTCTTTCGTGCATATGGTAATTGTTTTGCACATAAAAAATGAACTTCCTTAGATCATCTAGATAAGGCCATTGTGAAAAAGTTAAAAACTTCTATAATAAGTTCATAACTTATATTATTTCAGAAAATATCAATAGTGACTTTTGATTATGGGCTTGATATTTTTTATATCAACCCAAGTTCATAACTTTTATTATTTCAGAAAATATCAATAGTGACTTTTGCTGTAAATTCTGTTCTGAATTTAATGATTGAAATTTGTGAGATTGTAGGAATTTGTCTAACTTTTGAGTATATCTTTTAAACTTAGGTGCATAGCAATACTTTGGTACGTGGCTTTACATTGTATGAGCTGTTTAGATAAAAAAAAAATCATTCATCATGATGGTCAAAGGTTTGACTCTTTAAGAATAAATAAATATTAAATTTGCAACAATAGTTTGTTTATGGAGCAATGTTATTTGATTCTAAAACAAAAACCTGTTTTAGATCCAAGAACCATGAAAACTAGGAGAATCCTATTAAAACCAAGCAAAAAACCTCATAGAAACCATAAGTTCCAATGAGATGTCAAACAAATTTTTTTACAGTCACTATTACTGTATCACCAGGCGATACAAACTGATACCCAAACAAAAATGGTTGAAGCCATTATTCGAAACACCACCCAACCAAATAGTCAACACTATATTGTACTAACATAAGTAAAGCTAAAAAATATAAGAAAGGGTCAAGGCAAGTTATGCAGACCTCAGAATTGCCCATATGCATGAGCTTACAATTCTCACATAGGATATTAGGACTAGAAGGGCTTTTTCTCTACATTATCATCTCTAGCCATACCCCATCACAACAATCCAAGAACATAGGAATCGTGTCCATGGGCAATGCCACCTTCAAATGTAGAGAAATTTCCTCCACTTCTTATTGGAGATAAAGAGGACGACACATTATGGCATGAAGATGCTCTAGGAAACAATCAAAATGGGCCTTCACTTGGAGCATAATGTCAATAGTAACATCATGTTAGAAACTGGCTACCATCAACAACATCGAAACACAAGAGAGATTGAGCAACATAAAAATAATTTTGCCTTATGTATATCCAAGGTTGAGCAATAGTTTAGCCATCATTAAGTAAATAAAAACATTAGTCAAGCCATCTATACTTATTGCTAGGACCCAAATCCTAACCATCCAAAGCCAAATTGTAAGGTCTAAGATTTCCTTTCAGGATTGTCTCCTCCAAGATTTGAGAGGAAGATATGATAATTTCTCTATTTGGAGTTAAGAAATCACTATAAGACCATAGTCTTGATAGTTCCTATATTGCAACAAAAAAAATTCATTTAAAATATTTTATACTATTATTGTTTCATATATTTATTCTAATGTTTTATTTTTAAATTTTCCATAACAATCATACGACTCTTGCAACTAAATTTCTTCCCCTTCTTACTAATACTAGGAAGTGAAGCTTTGTGTTTAAGGTCACCAGGCTCACTTTCAATCACAAGGGGTGTGGGGGTTTATGGGGTCCCGAGCCAGGAAGCAATTTTAGCAACAACCGGGTACCGAATACATTTCTTTTTGCTAGGGCCTAGATTTGTATCTTTCATTTCTCTTCATCTTTGGAATTGAAGTAAGTTGCTTTATTTCCATGGGCTGAGAATTTTTATTCACCCACAATCTTGTTTCTTTTCATTGTCCGTTTGGACTTCTATGATCATTTCATGCTTTGTAAATTTGAATTGTATGGTTTTCATGGTGTTATGCTGCCCATTTTTCCGTATGTTCTCGGAACGAGAATTTTATTAGACGAATGTTGTTGGGTATCTTAGAGAAAATGGGTTTTCTTATTTTCGATTTATTCAAAGTTTTAATTTTTAGTCATTTTTGAAGGATCGTCAATGGTGATGTCCTTCGGGACTGAATTTTAGTCCATGAGCATTTCTTAGATTTTCATGTAATTTGGGATTGGGAATTTATCCTGTTTTTGTGGCCAATGAGTGGTTTCTATTTTTTGATATCAGCTTCACCTTGGAATTTGTGATCCTGACAAAGAGGTCAGGATGAGTGTGCCTTGTGCATGGCCAATTTTCCATTTTCTTCCTTTGACTTTTCTTGATGCTTGATTGTGATCACATATTGATTGGTGATGTCAGTGTTGAGACCACATCATGAGCACAATTGAGTGTTCCTTGTTGGGATCCCGAGGGACCTGTGCTCTTGGTTGAGGCCAATGGAGCTAGATGTAAGAACCTCAATGACTCTTACATTGCCAAACCACTGATTTGTTTCAATTTTGGATGTTTGACATTTTATCAAACACTTTGCATGCAGGTTATGATATCATTGTAAGAACCCCTACAGGTTATAACTCTGCTAAACCACTAATTTGCTATCCAAATGGTATATATGGCTGATTTTTGAAAATAAATATACAATTCCTTGAATTTTTATAAAGTATTGCCAGGCAAGATAATAACTTTGCATTAAAGTAATTTTGAAATAATTTTCCAGTGCATGAAATTCAAGAAATAATTATACCAACTAAGCACAAGGTATTTTTATTTGCTAACAACTAATTTGAAAATATTTACAATGACTAGATCATGCATCTATAAATTATTGAATACAATAACGCTGAAACCTGGAAGTTGATTGCTGATCACAATAGACACCACCAATAAAACTTGGTTTTTCTAGGAAGTGACACCTATGTTGGGAAATGTATGAGAAGCGCCCAAAAATCAAAACAAGCCACCCAAACCCCAAGCGTTGTCCTCTAATAGTGTTCCACTGTTCTATATGACCTGCAGCCAGCAATAACTTAAAACACTAAACCATATATGGGCTGCGATATGCATAAAGTGAAGTCTTCTTCCTTTGCTAACAATTCTGAAATGAAATGGAACTTCTAATCACCAATTTCTTTTAACAGTTGAATCAATCTTCGCCTTTGTATGAAGCCAAAGCATTTGCACAATTTACCGGTATCCTGCAACCAATTCAAAGTGCATAGACCTGGCAGAATTCTCAATTCTCCAAGCTCTTAATATCTGAAACCCTTGTTTCAATTCTTTGTCCACACAACAAAAGAAAATACCAAATCATGAAAGAATTCAATTTCACCAATGAAGCGTTTTATAAATCTCAATTGAAGATTGGCCTGGTAGCTTCAAACAGACACCTCGCATAACTTTAAATCATAACTTAACTTTTTAATATATTGTCTTTTGTTGCAATTCAAATTATAATATTTAATTATAATTCCTCCAAAACTAAGGCGCCAAAGTCACTTTAATGAAATAATAAATAAAGGCACTTTGGCATACTTTATAACGAGCTTTAATTTAATTATTAATCAAGTATAACTTAATTAATAATTATAAAATGAATAACAAGCTTATTAATTCCTCCTGATGATCAACACATTTCTAGATGTTCACTGCCTAAACTTGACGCCTCGATGCCTTGGCAGAAATAGCAATTGCCCAAGATTGACTTACTATAAATAGTAAGTCGCAAACTTGAAGCTCTGTCGAAATCCCCACAACTCCATACTGCTACCAAACTGTTCAGGTGCCCTACTAAATACAATAACCCCAACATTTCAAAAAGAGTCACTTGCTATAAATAGTAAATGTGCCAATCTGACTCAAACGAAGAGAAAACCTAAACATCCCTGACCTTTGGAGTGGGAAAATAGCCTCTGACTCGACCAACTAATACCCTCCAACCAACTGAATGAACCTACAAGGGCCACTAATAGGCTAATCAAAACAAACTTTGATGCTCATGAAAATGGGGACAATAGAGTCTGCCCTCCCTAAGATTGTCCCCAAGCAATCATGACTACAAAGAAACCCCACTGCACTGGAAGTCCAAAGGAAGACTGAGAAATGTCCCACACTGAAACACAACTGCAACACCAACATAACCACAACTGCATAAAAATGAACAACCCATCTGTCCATTCTCTACGCACTGAAATTGTGCATCTGAAACAAATCATGTATATGAGAATTGGTGAACCCAGACTGGGGACCTGATGCACACGAAATATCACACCTACAACTGAAGAGTGTACAACGAAATATACCTGGATCCCAAATCCTAAATAGAAGCCTTCCCTAATCAACATTCCCAAACTTTTGTTGCTCAACGTTGATCCCAACTTCACCATACAAGTTGTGAAGCAATCCAATGGGACCCCTCCAACCTGCAGTACTAACCCTATCACCACTTGGATCCCAGTATAAACGAAACTCACATCCATCCATCATAGGGAGGTGAGAATATATGGAAGCACCTGCTACATCAAATCTCACACAACACTTTGTCAGTCCCCCGTCGATTGGAAACTAACCAAGCCATCATGCCCACTGACACTATAATCACCCTGCAACAATGTATCCGTAAAAAAATCCATGTGGTCTAGAAGTAGAAACCATGTTGGATACATAACAACATGATGGATAACCGCCTTCTGCCCCTGTATGTAATCTTCCTCTAACAAATGAGTCGGGTACTTGCAGCCACTAATTCTATCTTTTGAAGATGTTGAATATCCATTCCACAAAGGATGGTATGACCCCGAAGCCAATCCACACCTATGCATCAAGTCTTCCACACATGGATCAAAAGAAAAATGATGAGCACTCCTCACTGTGTAGTTACGGTAGAAAGCTCCAATCTTCATCAATGACTCATCACTGACAAGTTTGTAATTAGGGGATGACTCCAGTCTCTGACCCGAAACAACTGATTGGGCAGGGCCTCTAGTAACCTTCTCTGCAAACCCAATTACAAAATTTCTATTTGGAAGCATTGTAGTCAGAGTATCTATAATCGCTCCCACCAAATATCGAATGCTTCATGAACCTCAGATGAGAGTATCCTCAGTGCCTCTATATGAACCCTCCTGAAAGTCCAGACTCTCAAGCAGGTATTCTTGTTACTCAAAAAATCACAACATACAAAAGGACAAACACCAACAGAAAAAGATTGCATTTTTTAGGTGTCCAATTGATATTACCTTTCAGGTATTGAGAATTACATTTCATTATTACATTGATTTTCAAATATTACCATTGTACTCTAAGTATTGATCACAGTCCAGAATTTCAAATTTATGATTGATCAATTACATTGTACATTCAAACTGAATGTAATATACAAATATATTTTCATGTATCATATCAATTTAAAGATTACATTTGCAGAATGAAAAAACATGAAAAGTATGGAGTAGGGGTCCCATGCATTGCATTGAGGTGTGTTGGTAGTCAGCTGGTTGAGCAGTCAAGTCCTAGGTCTCCAAGGGTTTCATCTGCATCTTCACGAGGTCTTTAGGGTTTCACTTGCATCATGAGAGAGAAAAATGGGTTAGATCTAGTTGTATCTAAGCAATGCACAAGACACAAACAACATACAATTAGTTCTTCTAAATGCTGCATATCTATTTGACAAAATCAATGCAACAATGAAATATAGATAAACAATAAGGAAAAGATAGTATTAAAGGGACTTGTTTTCTAAACAATGAAACCTTTTACTATAGATTATCATCTTAATGTATGTCATTCTTGTAAAACTGAATGAAAGGGACTTAGCATTTCCATCTGAGAAACCTTTTTCAAAATTTGATCAACCTGTTAGGACAGTACATACAAATGAATTCACCAACATTCATGAATGAGTGTCATCCTGGATGACACTCACCCACAACCATTAATGGATTTATTCTATTTGCTGTCCTAACAAATTGACTGGTGATATTTGTGCAAAAAAGTGATCATATGATTAAATGCGGGAAGCAAAAAAGGAAATACAGTGGATGTCACGAGCCCGTGCTCGAACTTCATATAAACCATTACATGCAAGAAAGATGGTTTACATCTCAGGAGGTTACTGCTCACATGCATAAGAAGGACAAGATGCAGATACATAAAAAGGTTCAAAAGATGCTACAAGAGACACATGAGAAAAGAAGGATGCAGAATTGAGAATATGAAGTTCACTATCTTCATGCAAGTAAAAGTTCAAGAGATGCTATTACAATAGGTATACTAAGTGCAGACAACAATTAAAAGTTCATTTTTGAAGACCAAGATTGAAAACTATATGCCTAGTGATTGTGCATATCTTCTATAATATGAAAAGATGCTGTTATGTTTATTAAACAACTGGATTTGCAAAGAAAATGATGCATAACAAGAAATGTAAAGGCTGCAAGTAAAAATAGAGATCAAGAATTTCAATATCAGCATGTTTTTATGCTAATGAACATACACAGATGATAGATATTATGAACAGAGTACCAACGATTATCCATCTAGAAGGTTCATCAGATACTGTTATAGTTCATGATTTTGAAAGAATACAATTTCGTGCCTTCAGGCAAAGTTTCAAAAGATGTCTTTATGCATGGTATTTTAACAAATGCATCTTATGCTGTTGTTTTGAAATATAATGTACATTCTTAATAACAGTATGGGATAAGCCATGACAAATGATGTTGAATGCATGTTCAAATTAGGATTCCCAGTATGAGTATGGCCCATGGGAGTCACGAGCCCATGCTCGAACCCCATGGGTGAGATCTTATATACATATAAAAGAAACAGTGTGTTTTTACACTAACTGGAATAACATTTCTCAGTGATTTAAACATGTTGTGTTTCTATTATTCCTTCCAATATGCTCTCAGTTTTAATAGTAAAATTAAATGTTGTTAAGTTTTTCTAACACTGTAAGCATACTCGAGAATATCTTGTGTTTTTCAGATAGAACAAAGAGATGATTATCGGCCTGACAAGAAATGTGTTTTGTGCTACCACAAAAATTATGTTAAAAAACATTAAGTGCACATATGCAAGATTTTTGACCAGATACCATGTGGGTATTCTTGTTAAGGCTGGATTTAAAGCAACTAAGTGACAACAAGCAACTAAGTGACTGTAGAGTCTGAGATCAAGTGTTGTTTTATGCTACAATGAAAGTTTCAACAAAGACACAAAGCAAAGAAAGAACCCATTTATTATCGGCTACAGCAGTGCATTAATTTTTTACATTTTGAAAATGCAGTGAGCAAAATAATAATGATAACTTATTTGGAGAAGCCAAGTGTTGTGAATAGGAGACCAGCAGAGGAGTGGTGTCGAGCTGTATTCAAAGATCAAGCAGTGGTGGCCGCGGTCAAAGTGTTTCCTTTCAAACAAGAATCTCAAGCAATAAGCATGTATTTAGCGCCATTTGTCACAGCTTTGAATATTTCAAACTCAAAGTTGAAGTTAACTCATTCTTCCTCATAGAACTAAGTTCGAGCCAAATAGAAGACCAAAAAACCCCAGTATTTTCGAAGGAAAAAACAGCAAGAAGATGCCATGTGTTATGGCGAAACAAAATCAATACTCAGTCTCCCTGATTAAGCTCAAGAATCCCGAGCTCCTTCAACAAGAATGAGTGGATATAGTGCAGAGAAACATGGTTCCCGATTGCAACATGGCGGCGCCACAATGAAGAAAACCTAAATGCAAATAAGCGGATAAACATTATGCATTATGTTTTAGCCGGGTTTTGGAGTCCACTTACAAATGAAGTAAATGCTATGGCAGTTTTCATCTCATCGAAATTCCCTCACAATGCCACGACAATACCTTTTATGCCACGAGTAATGGTGTCGATGGAGTGAGCTGTAATCAAATGCATTATATTGATCAAACATCAAATCCCATAGTGTGGTGTCGACTAGTTGGGGTTAAGGGCTGAGTATAGGTTAAGTTTTATATTGTGTTGGTGGATTATGGTCAACAATCATGCTTTTAGGGTTTTATGCCTTAAGAATTTGAATGTCATGTATTCGAATATTATGTATTAAGGTTGGTATGATGTGCAGAGCTATATATTCTATTTGCCAACTTTAGAGAAGTAGTGGGGCTAAACCTAAGGCTAGATTTAGGGCATTTGTCGAGCCATTTGGCTTAGTATTTTCTATTATGGAGGGCTTTTGGGGGGAAATATTTTCGAAATAAGCCATGTTGGCTATATAGTAGATCCTTTGCTTCATGTTTTATTATTCAGAATTGTAGAGGGAAGAGCTTCTAGTGAACTTTTTGTTCCTATAGCTATCTGTTTATGCTTTTGTATCCATTGTTGGTTCATGTTTATGATATCTATTTTGTGTAAGAGGATGCTTGTGTTCCTTGCCATTATTTTGAGATTCATTCATGTAACTACATACAGATTTTGAAAAGAATATAATTGCCCCATTTTTTCATACATTTTTGGGTGATCATATGTTCAATTCCTATTCAATTTTATGCATTCAAGTGTAATACCTCTATAGCATGGATTAGTGGATTATATCATTTCCTATTCTAGATTACAGAATATAAGCCTTTTGCAGAATATGCATGTTGTTGATAGTAAGATTGCTATTTGTGGTTAAACCCTAGTAGTGACCTTCTAATTAGCCTATGTATTGGGTAGTGAGTGATATTGCAGAGATCATCAGGGTGTGTTAACTGAGTGTCAGTTTGAAACTTTGAGAGATCTGAAACTATTTGGTGTATCACCTTTTCAAGCTTTGTTCATGCAATTTTAGTTAGAGTTTCTCTCTTTCCCTCCCAAAATCAGAAGAAGATAGTATAAAATTGATACCCAAATTCAATAGGAACCGACCTAGAATCCGGAGACTCCTTCTCAATTATAGTCCACCCACAGCTAGAGAAGGTTTCTATTGTTAGGATAGAATACCTATAAAGCCCCAAGGCCTGAGTTGGGGCGGTATTTCTAAACCTCAACAGTTTTTGGCACGCCCGGTGGGACTACGAACTACTTCTCAGTTCTGATTTACTAAGTTCTATGGTTGTTTTGAATTTCAGTTACAGCTCTCAGTGTGGATTTTAATGAGCAGAACTCCAACAAGATCAAACAAGGAGGGATTTGTGTATCAGGAATTACAGTCAAGAAGAAGGGGAGGGAGATCATCCAGAAGTGGAACAACATCACAAGATCCAAGATGTACTATATTGAATTCAAATTTCTCATCATTTGATAACCCCAATTTTGAAAATCAAGCTGCAAATTTAGAGGAACTTGAGATTATTATTGAAGAAATTAGTCTTCCTGAAGATCTAAGTGTTCCTAACCTTTCCAGACCAGAAATTCCAAGTGTTGAAGATTTATTCATAGATAATTATGTTTTTGGAGCCTCTACAAGTGGTACTGCAGCAATCACCCAGAATTTGAAGACTTACCAAAGGAAGGTAGTTTAGCCTACCCAACCCACTTTTGTACCTGTTGTTCAACAACAAGTACCACCAGTTGCAGGAATGGCAAGAAATCTGCCATTTGTCCCTTTTGATCAAGGTAGTCCTCTCCATATTGCAAATCACAACAATATACCTTTGGCTGCCTTGAAAGGTTTTCCATCATTCACCGGAGAAGGTCAAGTGACAGCCATTGAACACATTAGAGATATTGCATCTCTTTGCAATGTCCATCATGTCACGGAGGAAGATGTGGCTTTGAAGCTGTTGGATGCATCACTAAAAGGTAAAGCTCTTGACTGGTTCAGAACTCTTCCAGTAAATTCTATTGCTACTTGGGATGTTTTGCGGGAGAGGCTTTCTAAGTTTTTTGAGGACAAATCTGACAATTTGTCTTTGGTGGAGCAACTAACTACCAGTAAAAGGGCTCCACAAGAAGAACTAAGTGATTTTAATCTCAGATTTCAGAAGACATGGAATAGGATTCCTGCCACGGTAAGACCCTCTGCTGAATATGCATTTTTGTACTTTCTTAAAAGCCTGAATAGTGATATTTTAGTAATGATCCAGTCCATGGGAGGGAATTCTTTACCTCAAGCCTTTGATATTGCAATTAGGGTAGAAAATAGTCTCATTCAGGCAGGGAAGATAGCTCCTAGGCCACCTATGCCTTTCTTTCCCAATATCCAACCCAACATGCCATTAGTTGCTCCACCATTAGCTCCATTGCCATCTTATAAAAGTGAAGAAATAATGCTTGTTGTCCCTTCTAATGAGTTGCAAAGCATAAAAAATAGTCAGCAAAAGATTTAGAGCTTGCTACAAACTTTTGGGAATGAACTAGTAAACCTGAAAAGGCAGCAAAGCCATCCAATAGCCCATACTCAGAGTCAATTTGCTAGCTCTTCATCTCAGCAGCCTAATCAGCCCATTTATCAAGGCAACAAGCAGCAATATCAAGGAAATAGCAATGCCAATAGGCAAAACTAGAACCAAAGGCCTTATAGACCTTACAATCCAACACCCCTTAATGATGTTAGGGATATTGTTCCTAGCCAAAATAACCTTGCTGCAGATTATGAATGGTGCTATCCTTGTAATTAACCTCACAATCAGTCCAAGTGTACTAATGGAGTGCTCTATCAAGCCTTAATGGTTCAAAGTGTGATGGATTCACAACCTACTGTATCTACTGAAGAGGCTCAACAACACTCTGATACAACTGCCCCTGACACTGCATTCCTCAATTGGTAAGAGGAAGAGTTCTGTGGAGTGAATGGTGATTCATCCATATCAGCACACAAGAGCCAAGAAGAGAGCATTCAGCTCTTAGGATTGCTGCTACAAATCAATCATCACCCGTTCCACCAGTTTCAATCCTAAAGGGGGCCTCTACTCATGCAAATAGAGAAACACAATATCAGAAGCAGGCAGATCAGAACATTAGTAAGTCACCTCAGAAGGTACAGTTTGCTATCCCCTATAACATTGTTGATAATATGAAGAAGATGAATGTTTCTATTTCTATGTGGGATTCATTAGCTATTCCAGGGCAAACTGGTTTGTTGAAAGAGGAGCTGTCTAAAGAAACAACAATTCCACATCTAGCTGGACAACATCCTCCGAGAGTGGTCATGGCCAATTCAGAGCCTTCAATGGTGCATGATGAAGTGATTAAAGGAGAAAAGAAGATTGGTAAGGTGCAGCAGCCAGTAGCACAAGTGAATAAAATTATTGCAGATTTGAAGCAATCAACAATATTAGTTGAAAGAAAATCAGCAAATACGCAGAAGATGACAGAAAAGGAAGGTATGAAATCTGCAAATGTTAAGCCTCCTCCTTTTTATGTGACTTTAATTATTGGAAACAAATTAGTGCATAGTTGCATGGTGGACAGTGGTGCAACCAGCACTGTCATGCCAAAGAAGGTAGCTGATTTGTTGGGTTTAAAGTATGAACCCCTAGAGAAAGGAGTTGTCCATCTTGATGGTTCTTCAGTTAAAACCATAGGTGTTGTTAAAAATGCAAGTTTAACCTTACACGCATGTCCAAACTTCTCCATTTCCCAAGATATTTTTGTCATAGATCTACCACCTTACTTTTCTCTATGTTTATCAAGAGACTTCACTGCCAAGATAGATGGTTACTTTTCATCAGACTGGTCTCACCTGTATTTCAAAACTAGATATGGTGCTAAGGTGACCATAAAATTAGAGTTATGGGCCAAAGATCATATTGAGCCTTATAATCCTAGTCCCATAAATGCTAGTTGTGTGATCATGGATCCAGATGAAATTAATGAGAGTTCATCTTATAACACACAAACCGAGGAATATCCTGATATTGTTCTAGATGAATGGGCAGTTAGAAATGATCAAGATGATGATGTGTTTGATGCTGGTTTTGGTAATTATGTAATGTTAGAATCTGATTTAGTTGTGCCTAATCTGGTTAAAGACCAATGTTCTGAATCTGAATTATCTAGCCAAGTATGGGATCTATATTTTGATGGATCTAAGAATAAGGATGGTATTGGTGCAGGAGTTATGTTGGTTTCACCTCATGGTGATAAATTTTATGCTGCTTACAATTTATCCTTTCCATGTTCTAACAATATAGCAGAGTATGAAAGTCTTATTCAGGGCTTGTAATGGGCTAGGAAAAGAGGAATCAAATGCTTGAGAGCATTTGGGGACAGTGAGTTGATAGTAAGACAAGTAAGAGGTATCAATGCTGTTAAAAATGATGTCTTGAAGCTGTATAAATCCATAGTTTCTGATATTTTAGAAAATTTTGGTGCATTTAATTTTATTTCCATACCTAGAAGGAAAAATATGCATGTTGATAAATTGGCTGGTATTGCTGCTCATGTTTCAATTACTGAAAATAAAGGACAGATTTCAGATCATTCACATGTTAAAATTATTGTAAGGCCATCTATCCTAGACAATAATATTAATTGGCAGGTATTTAATACTGATGAACATATTTTGAGCTTTATGACTGAAACAAAAGACTTTTCAGCTCCTAAAAATGATCAGTCCAATCAGCAAATGGAAAATCAGATCATTTAGTTGAAAACTAATAAGCTTCCAAGGGGATTAGTCAGCTTGGAATCAGCTTTTAATTTTGATGATTAATTCAGAAAGAATAAAACTAGCATGTTGATCAAAGAGGATCACTATGAAGAGGTGGAGATATTCAGAGACAAGTGCTTGAAGGTTGGTAACATCAATTCCCCTGAAGAAAAGAAAATGCTTATTGAGTTATTTAGGGAATATAATGATGTGTTTGCATGGGATTATACTGACTTAAAAGGATTTGATCCTCACTTAACTCAGCATACCATAGAATTGGAACCAAATGCTAAGCCCATTAGACAAAGGCAAAGGCCTATCAATCCTAAGCTAGAACCTTTAATGCTGAAAGAATTGAATAAACTTTTGAATGGTGGCATAATATTCCCTATCAAGCATACATCTTGGGTTTCAAATCTTGTTCCTGTGAGAAAGAAAAATGGAGAGATAAGACTTTTGTAGATTTTAGGGACCTCAATAGGGCATCTCTGAAAGATAGACACCCTCTTCCTTCTATGGAACAAATCTTGCAATATGTATCCGGTTCTGAGAGATTCTCTCTTCTTGATGGTTATTCTGGCTATAATCAGGTATTAGTAAGGAATGAAGACCAATTCAAGACTGCCTTCACTACTAAATGGGGTACAATGGCCTATAGGAGAATGCCATTTGGATTGTCAAATGCAGGAGCTACATTCTAGAAGGCAATGGACATGGCCTTCAGGAATTTGATGTATAAATTTGTTCTAGTATACCTTGATGATGTCACAATTTACAACAAGGTTGCAGACCAGCACATAAGCCATTTGAGACAAGTCTTACAAAGATGCAGGGAGTTTGGAATCTCCCTAAACCCCCAAAAATCTATTTTTTCAGTACATGAAGGTAAACTTTTAGGATACCAAGTGTCTAAAGAAGGGACAACAATTGATCCTGAAAGGATTTATGCAATTCTTGAACTATCATTGCCAAAACATAAGAAAGGATTGCAGAGTTTCATTGGAAGGATAAATTTTGTTAGACGTTTTATTCCTAATATTGCAGATTTGTTGAAGCTTTTAACTTCTATGTTAAAAAATAATGTTCCTTTATGTTGGACTGCTGAAGGAAAGAAGAGTTTTGAGCAGATTAAATAGGCTTTGTCTTCAGCCCCTACTTTAGCTAATCCGGATTTCTCTAAAGATTTTGTTTTGTATGCTTATGGTGGTATTGACACTGTTTCAGCAATGCTGGTGCAAAAGAATGAGGAAGGACAGGAGCAACCAGTAGCCTTTTTTAGCAAAGGTATGAATGATTATGAGGGAAAATACATCTTTTTAGAAAAACATGTACTAGCTGTTATAAAAGCTTTAAAAAAGTTTAAACATCTGATTGCTGGGAACAAAATATATCTAATGATTGCACACCCTAGCATTAAAGAGTTTTTATTAAACAAGGATGTCAGTGAGAAAAGGGCAGGGTGGATAACTAGAGTCATGGAGTACGATGTGCAAATCCATGTGACCAAGCTGGTTAGGGGCAAAGGCTTATGTACTCAGATGGCAGAAGGAGAAGATCAAGTTAAAGCCACTGAAGAGGCCATCTTGCCCCAAGGTAATTATGTACTAATTAATGATTCAGTATCCTAGTTATCATATATGACTAGATTTCTACAAACTGGTCAATGTCCAATAAATCTTGATAGAGCCAAAAAAAGGTACTTCAGGCTTCAATCTATTCCTTATGTGCTAATTGATAATATTCTGTATAGGAAAGATCTTGCTGGTATGCTTCTCAAATGCATAGATTATATGGATCGAAGCAAGATTCTATCTAAATTTCATGATGGATCTTGTGGAGGGAATTTCAGCCCCAAAACTACAGCATGGAAGATTCTAAGAGCTGGCTATTATTGGCCAGATTTATTCAAAGATGCTCATTCATGGGCAAGAAGATGCCAAAATTGTGCTATGTTTGCAGGAAAACAAAGGTTGACAGCATTGCCATTGAAACCAGTCATTGTTGATCAACCATTCAACAAGTGGGGAGTAGACTTTATAGGTCCAATGAACCCTAATTCTAGTGCAGGGCATAAATGAATCTTGACTGCCACAGATTATTTTACTAGGTGGACTGAGGCCATTGCACTAAAGGAATCTTCTGGAAATGTTGTTCTGAATTTCTATGATGATATTATAACAAGGTTTGGATTTCCTCAGTCAATAGTATCAGATAATGCCTTAGCTTTTGTTGGATCATCTATAACAGAATGGGCTGTCAAGAATGGTATTTATTTAAATACTTCTTCTAATTACTATCCATAGGGTAATGGTCTTGCAGAGTCTACCAATAAAAAT
>MU224979.1:1744628-1756644 GCA_018584345.1 Thuja plicata | reverse complement strand
AAACATCAGGTACTAATAACCTACCCAGTCCAGATATCCAAGGGTTTGATACAGGGATAGGCTTATCAGAATTCTTGTAAAAATAAGTAAACAGAGAATAACCTGTTGTTCCTGGGGTACTTGCATCTCTGATGTCCTTGAAGTCATCTTTAAAAACACCAGCATCAATCTTTCTATTTTGAGTGGACCCTGGCAGCAGCTGCAGAAATTTGTCAGAGAAGCTAGGTTTTCCTTTGGGATCGTCTCCACTGCCTCCACTGGTTGAAGCCATGCTCATAGCAGTACTCATTTTTTCTAGCACTTAGAATTTCTGGTTGAACGATATTGAAACAAATCTAGGCACAATTTTCTATATCACTTTAGAAATTTCAATCACTCGAGAACACTGCTACAGCTTTGAATATCACCTTTTGCTCTGAAATAATAACTTAGCTCTGAAATCACAAAATACGGTGAATAGGAATGAATGCACACTCATCTGTTTATAGCCACAAGGTTCAGAGTACATGGCTCAAAGTTCAGAAACGTCAGTTCTGCAATTAATTTCATATGCCATGAAACGTTCAAAAACCTAGCCGTAGTTTCTCGAGGTGACAGGAAATCAAATTTAAATGATGAGTATTTTGGCGCAATTAGAAAAATGGTTAAGACAGCTGACATGGCACTCTGTGATTCGTCCTCTATCATACATCTCAGCTACCTTTTGTACACAGTAATAAAAAATCCTTATATCTGATTGGCCGCCGGCTTGATCTTCTCTGTCACGTCATCCACATGGCGCCGCTTTATAGATTCTGTTTATCTGGTGACCTCGCGACCTCATAAAGTCTCTTTGTCGCGAGCATTTTCTCTTAACCATGGTCTGATCATCAGATTTGGCGACCACGTAATTTCTTTACCTCAGGTAACCCAAGCCTTTCCAGCGATCAGGCGACTATGTGAAAATCTTAGTCGCGCAAGGTTAACCTTAACTCAGTTATCATCTCCATACTACGCGACAAGCCGTTATTCTTATTTCATGATTCTTTGGTCGCTTAGTCGAGAGATCCTGTGTGTTTACCTTTAACTTGAAGCACGTGCCTTTTTCTGTTCACAGCGACCTAGCGACATACCTTAATCGCTTAGTCGGAAGGACTTCTTCCCTGGGGCACTTTTATCACGAGACTTAGCGACCATCGTCAGATCTTTTCATTTCTTCATCTAACGGCTGTCTTTTAATCGCTTCAAAATTTCACATACCCTTAAAATATCAAGAGACTTCGCGACTGAGGGTAACATGACTTAAGTCTCCTTATCGCTTTATCCCTTTTCTTTATCTAGCGATCACACGACCACCACTAGCTTTCTGACAGATGTCATCTTTTACTTCGTCCACTTTATGTATTCTGGAAGTCTGACTCATCACTCCTGTTCTGGCGACATCCCGACTGAGGGAAATCACTTAACCTGAAACTGTTAGTCGCTGGGTCGTGACTGTTATCTCTTAACCGTCAAATATCACGAGACCACGCGACTGAAGAAAACCCTTAACTGTTTGAATGTCCTGATCCAGCGATCACGCGACATGAAGGAAGCGCAAGGTCGGGAGACATTTCTTTGACCTATTGATTCTTCACGCGATCACCCGACTGAAGGTGGGTCCCTTTCACTTTAAAAGCTCATAACATGAAAATCAAGCGACAACCCGACCAAAGAAAGATCGCTAAGTCTCGATACACAAATGGAATATTCTGTTTCTTTACGAGACTACGTGACATAAAGGGAAAGCAAAGTCGGGAGATGTTTTGGCATATTCGTTTCTGGTTATGCGATCAAGCGACCTGACTTAATCTTTTATATAGCACATGCCTTTAGTGACTGAAAAAGGTAACAAGGAAATAGAAAGACATGGCTAAGGGTTTCAAAATGCATCGTTTAACACTAGGCCTTAGGGTTTAGCAGGATTTTGACAAGGAATAAGCATGAAAACCTGAAAATTTTCAAAGGACAAGGCAAGAAACAGGGCAAAAAAGCAAAAACATGAAATACAACCAACAGACCCAAGTTTGAACGTAATCCGTTTGGGTCAGATAGTGACGAAGAGATCCTTGAAGATGAATACGAGAAGCTTAAACAAAGTAAAAGAGTCCACAAGCTGTTGGAACGAATAATTGGAGATGACAAGGAAAAATACTTCCTCCATTTAGCATCCACGGGTGTCAAATTACCCAAGGATTACGATGTGCATGATCTCAAAGAAAAGGAAGTACCAAACCCCATATTTATCCTTACCAAACAGCTCAATCAAATGCGAACGGAGCTCACAAACCTCAAACAAGAGAAGGATAAATCGAAAACAAAATACTCTTTGGACGCTATTTGTCCATTTCCTTTCGATAAGAGTATCACAATGGTCCCGTTTCCTCCTAATGTGGCAAGACCAAAATATGACAAGTACACAGGGGAAACCGATCCACATGACCATGTGAGAGAATTTTGTGCTCCTAGCATTGAGTACATGCATGAACCCACTTACCTCATGCGACTATTTCCAGGAAGTCTAGGAGGAAATGCCATCGAGTGGTTTTCAAAATTGAATTCTAAAGTCAAAACATTCGAGGAGTTAATGCAACGGTTCATTCAGCATTACTCCTACAACATTCAACATGACATCACCATGATGGATCTATGTAACACCAAGCAGAAAACTAGAGAATCCTTTACACACTTCCTACAAAGATGGAAGAAGATCTTTGCATGATATTCAAGAGTCATCCCTAAAACAGAAAAGATGGAGATCTTTGTTAATAATCTCATACCTGAATTGAGCTATGCTCTACAAATGCAAGATTCTCCTAGCTTCGATAGGATGATCAAAAATGCCCTCCGTATTGAGGAAGTCATGGTCAAAAAGGGGGAGATCACCCTTCAAAACGAAAACAAAGGCAGTAGCTCCAACTCCAAGCCTAAATGGTGGAAACAAAATAAAAATGTTGTCAATGATGGAGTGGTTGATGCTTCTAACATTAATTCTAAAACCGAAGCATTCAATCTAACCAATGGTATGCAAGCAAGTAAGGAGGCTAAAATAACACCTCCCATTCCCAAAGCCAACAATGATAATGACAAGGGACGAACACAGAATTCAAAACCCCAAAGAACATTCACACCTTTGGGAGAACCTCTTGAGACCATCTTAAAGACGTTGGTGGATAACAAAGTCCTTACAATTCCCGATTCTAAACCTTGGGAACCAATGGTCAAACCTAGATGGTGGGATGATAACTCCAATTGTGTCTTCCACAAGAACAAGGGACACAAGACAAATAATTGTCTCAAGCTCAAACACGTTATCCAGGACCTCATCGAAGGGGATAAGATCAAGGTAGATGGACACACTACGAATGAAGATCACACAACATTTAATAAACCATTCCCTAATTATAATCAAGGAGAAACATCTAAAGGGAAAGGTAATGAGATTAACTACACCTATTCCAAGAATGACAATGTGATCAATATGCTCAGCATTAAAAATGAATCCGTCAACATGGTCACCATCAAAGGAGCCTCATCCTCCACAAACGCTGTAACCCGGAGCCAAGCACAGGTTACGATCAAGGGACCTCCAAAACTGACATCCACACCCAAGGTTCCTATTGTCATTATTCCTAAACCAGGAGCAAAACATGTGGTCACTATTCCTGGAGAAAAATATGACTTGATAGACCAATTGCAAAGAACTTCTTCCAAAATCTCCATCTTTGAATTACTCAAAATATCCACGATGCATAGAGAAATCCTAGAACAAGCTCTACATGCTGCTAATGTTCCAAAGGATATAGATATAGACAAATTCCAAGCGATGGTCAATCACATCTCAGCGCCACATTACCTTTCCTTTTCTGAGGAGGATGACAAGTCATTAACCCATCCACACAATCAACCCCTCCATATCGAAGTTATTATTCATAAATCTTGTGTTAGACGCGTATTGATAGATGGAGGCACCAGATTAAATATCTGTACACTAGATCTTGTTAGGAGGCTAGGCCTCTTAGAGAAAACAATTGACTCTAGAAATAAGATAACCATTAAAGCATAAGATGAGGAAGAAAGATCCTCCAGAGGTATTATTTGTCTACCCATCAGAGTTGGACCGATTGAAAGAGATGTTATATGTCAAGCTATGGATCTACCACTAGCCTACAACATTCTACTAGGGAGACCATGGATCCACGAGATGCAAGTTGTACCGTCCACTTATCATCAATGCATCAAGTTCCCACATAATGGGATAGAGGTGACAATTCCTGCGGATGCCAACTACACTTGCAACAATATCAAGGCAGGTAGCATGATCCCACACAACAAGGAGGCTATGGATGCAGTTACTCCTGAAACTACCAAAGACATGGTCATGAAGGGCTTTAGCAAAACATTGAAACTTCAAGAAACAGGTATGGGAGAATACAAGTTGGACCTGACTCCCTCACTGGCAGAGCTTCCAGTATCACCAAGATCCTATGGAAAACCATCATCAACATTCACGCCTCTCACAGTCCAGGAACCAGAAGTACACAAGGCTACTGGTATGATAAAGGCATCCACGTCTTCTTCAGATGACACAGAAGAACAAGTAGTCTTAAATTGGCTTTACAAAGGAGAACCAGTGGACTCTGAGGTCAAACATGTAAAGATATCTCCAGAACAATATGGAAAGGGATATGATTTCCTCAAACAAATGGGATACAAAGGAAAAGGACCTCTAAATGACACAGGATGAGCGATCATTGAACCCATACCCATGGAGTTTCGCCTCAACAGAGATAAAACAGGATTGGGCTTTAATACTCAATCCAACAAACCTACTTCAAGATAGAGTCCACCTTCTAAAGCTGAGAGTGATAAAACAGATGAAATAGTATCAGAACCATGGTTTTATGAGAGATTGCTACATATTGGAACAGAGAATCCTGAATATCAAGGAGAACGCTACGTACCTAGTTTTGAGGTACCCCAGGATCTTCATACTCCTTTACTAGAACAATCGCCCATTCAAGAGGTAGGAGACACCATAGCTACAATCACTCAAGAGGAACCCCGGCCACATAATTTACATCCTAACTGGGGGCAATTGGTCACCATTACACATGTTCTCGATCTACCTCACTTTGATCTACAAGCAGCTAATCGGGTCCATCAAATAAACGTTGCTGAATATTTGGATAGATCTGATGATGATATCACAGACTCTCATGACTATGAGTGGGATCGGCTATCTATTGCCTCCGAGGAGATTGGGATAGAAACAATTCATATGTTTGCATCTTCCTCAACTCCTAGTAAATGATCGGACATTCCTTTCAATGACACTGATCCTCCTGAAGCAGAAGAAGAGTTCCTCCCTCCAATCATTGACGGAGACACTGGTGAATACATAACTCTAGAAGAATTTCATAGGCTACAAGCAAGAAGCCTTCTTTTACAAAGGGATAATGATGAGATATCTACTGACGAGTCACTAGAGTTCGATCCATATATAACTGACAACGACCCTTTTAACAATGATCTCGCTCTTATTGATCTAAACATCGAAGATATTAACTTAACAGACCATGTCATGTCGGTTAACAGTTTTGATGCTGACATGATGCTATCCTTCCCGGAATGTGACTCGCTAACATTGGTACTTCCAGACCTCACTGATTGGACCGAAACAGATCCTACCACTATCCTCGACTTTCCCAATGACCACTCCCTGGCTTGTTACCTTAATGCTTGTGAACCTCACCCTTCTTCCACCAATACAAGGAGCGAGAACATGTCACAGGAGGATATCAAGTTTCTTAGTCACAAATTGAAAAATAAAAAGAAAAAGTGGACTGATGGTGAAAACCACTCTGTGGCAGTATCAGATCCCAAAATAGTAAAGAAAAAAGACGTATCCAATGGTGAAAACCTCTCAGAGGCGCCAAAGGATAAGATTCTTGATATCCTTCCAGAACACTTTCAGGAAAGATCTTTGGTATTAATTGAACCAACACAGCCAGTGAACCTGGGCACTGTTGAAGATCCTCAGATAGTTCGTCTAGCACAATCCCTATCAGAAGAAGAGAAGGTACAATTCATAGAATTTCTGAAGGAGAAAAATATCAACTTCGCCTGGTCCTACACTGATATGCTAGGGCTAGATCCCAATCTCATTATGCACCACTTATCTATAGCTCCTGGGATCAAGCCTGTGAAACAAAAACTCAGAAAAATGCATCCTCATGTTGCATTACTGGTGAAAGCAGAATTAGAAAAGTTGCTAAAAGCTAGATTTATTCGAGTCATCGCCTATGCAGCATGGATATCCAATGTGGTCCCTGTTTCTAAATTTGATAAATCTATTAGGATCTGCACAGACTTCAGAGACCTCAACAAAGCATGTCCGAAAGATGATTTCCCTCTACCAAATATTGACACGATCATAGACCTTACAGCTAGCTACCAGATGTATTCATTAATGGATGGATTCTCGGGTTATAATCAAATCAAGATTGCCCCTGAGGATCAAGAGAAAATTGCATTCACATGTGCATGGGGCACATTTTGCTGGAACGTCATGCCATTTGGGCTAAAGAAAGCCGGAGCAACATATCAGAGAGCTATGACAACAATATTCCATGACATGATGCACAAAAACATGGAGGACTATGTCGATGACACACTAGCTAAATCCAAAGAAAGACGTACTCATATTGTTGATTTAGGAAAGATATTGGATCAAACGGAACAGTTCCAACTCAGGCTCAATCCAAAGAAATGTGCCTTTGGGGTTCAATCAAGCAAGCTCCTAGGATTCATAGTATTGGCAAAGGGAATCAAGGTAGATCTGGCAAAGGTAAAATCTATTCTAGAAATGACTCCTCCATGAAATATCAGTCAAATGAGGACACTACAAGGGAGGCTCCAGTCTATCAGAAGATTTATGTCCCAACTTGCTGATAAGGCACAACCCTTTACTATGCTACTACATAAAGGAGTTGCGTTCAACTGGGATGAACACTATGAAGCCAACTTCAGAGAATTAAAAGGGTACCTAGCTGCTCCACCTATTCTTATGGCTCCTATTCATGGCAAGCCCTTACTCCTATACATTTCAGCTACAGCTACATCCCTGGGAGTATTACTAGCACAAGAGGATGAAACAAAGAAAGAGCGAGCTATCTACTACATTAGTAGAACTTTAGTCGCTTATGAGCTCAATTATAGCATTATTGAGAAAGCATGCTTAGCAGTTGTCTTCGCATCACAGAAATTAAGACACTACATGCTCTCTCACACAGTCAAGCTCATTGCTAAGATCGATCCTCTGAAGTATCTTTTAAGCAGAACAGCATTAATAGGCCGTTTGGCAAAATGGGTCCTCATTCTAAGTGAGTTTGACATTGAGTATGTTGAACGAAGAGCTATCAAGGGACAAGTACTTGCAGATCAATTGGCTGATTCACCGCTCCAGGATGATGCACCATTGCTAATTGAATTTCCTGATGAAACAATCATGCATCTCACCAAACATCCATGGAAGATGTACTTTGACAGGTCATTTACTCAACAAGGATCTAGAGTAGGGGTTCTCTTTATTACTCCACAAGGATATAAGATTCCTAAATCTTACAAATTAATGTTTCCATGCACCAACAATATCTCATAATATGAAGCATTGGTCAATGGCCTCAAGCTCGCCATGGAATGGAAGGTCATTGAGTTACACATATATGGTGACTCCCAACTAGTTATCAGTCAAATCAATGGGGAATATCAAACAAGAGATGAAAAGTTGATGCCCTACAAGCAACTAGTTGATGATTTGAAGAAATACTTTGTCTTCGTCACCTTCCAACAGATACCAAGATCAGAGAATAAAGCTGTAGATGCTATGGCTACCTTGGCGTCCATGTTACAACTAGAGGAACATCAATTCCGCTATGACTTCTTGGTGGAAGAAATATCCTATCCCGCCTTTGCTAATCCTAAATACCAGGTAATATGTGCCTTAAAAACCCCAGATCAATCCCGATATGCCAATATCATTGCCTATCTTTCTGACCAAACCATTCCCGCCAATCTATCTAGAAACGAGAAAAGATCCCTAATTAGGACAGCATCGTGTTACGTCCTCAGAACTAACAACATATATCGACGTAGTCTTGACGGTACACTTCTTCGGTGTTTAAAACTAGAAGAGTCCAATCTAGCTTTAAAAGACGTCCATGAAGGTGTATGTGGATCACACTCGAACGACTTTTCATTAGCTAAAAAACTTCTTAGAGTAGGCTATTATTGGCCTACCATGGAGAAAGATGCTATTCAATTTTCCAAAGCATGTCTTAAATGCCAGACACATGGAAACCTCATCCATGCTCCTGCCAGAGAACTCATACCTTTTATAACACATTGGCCATTTCAGCAATGGGCCTTTGACTTGGTTGGACAGATATATCCCAATTCTTCAAATGGACACAAGTTCATCATTACGGCCATTGAGTATTTCACAAAGTGGGTCGAAGTCGTGCCGCTAATCAAAGCCACTGGCAAATAGGTGGCTATGTTCATTCTGAACTACATTATTTGTAGATATGGGATACCCTCTTCAACTGTGACAGAAAATGGGGGCCAATTTAAAAACCAAGACATTGATGACCTCTGTGAACAGTTTCACATTACTCAACATTGCTCTTCGGTTTATTATCCTCAAGGTAATGGACAGGCTGAGGCGTCAAACAAAAACATTCTCGAAATCCTACATAGAACTGTGAGCAAGTCTAGCAGAGACTGGCATTTACAACTGAATCCGGCACTATGGGCCTACAGAACAAGCATCCGAACACCAACTGGAGCCACGCCATTTGCTCTAGTCTATGGCACTGAGGCAGTACTACCTATTGAGGTTGAAATCCCATCTTTGCGGATCTCTTTACAAGGACTGTTATTGATGAACAGTACCGCATAGATAGGATAAATTCTCTGGACTTACTAGATGAGCGCCGGCAACAAGCGTTCGATCACCTCAAAGTGTACCAAGCAAGAATGTCCAAAGGTTACAATAAGAAAGTTAAACCATGCAAGTTTGAAGTGGGGGACCTTGTCCTGAAAGAGAATCCTAATAACCAGCCTAACAGAGAGCAGAAAGGAAAATTTGAACCCAACTGGCTTGGACCTTATGTTATTACTGCTACTTTCGGGACTAGAGCTTATTAATTAGCTACACCTGAGGGAGATGTTCTTCCAGATCCTATCAACACTCTACATTTGAAGCGGTTCTACGCTTAATGTTTGGCTAGCAGAGCCTGTACAGCAAAAAGTTCTTGCAAAATATCAAAAACATTCAGAAAATTGATCCTGAAGAAATCCCAAAACAGTGGAAAAAGTCCTACAAAATGGGTATCCTTGGTGAAAACCTGGTAAACAGGCGCCTTGATACTACAAAAACATTCAAAAAAACAAAAATAGCAAAAAAAATGAAAGAGAAAAGTGCCTTGATGAACACGTGGTAAAACAGGCATCTTGGTAGCAAAAAAAAAGAAAAAGATCTTGCCAAGTGGTGAAAACCTGGCAATCAGGCGTCACTTGTGTTCTGTGCTCCATCTATCAATGCACTACTGATACTAGGCTTTCATAATTTTTCTTGTGCTCATACGCTGACTTCATTTTCCTACAAGACTCTCTTATCCTCGCTTGGGATTTGTCTATCTTTACATCCTAGGAATAAGTCATTCTGCACTGGGGGCATCTTTGTTGGCATAGTCAGCTGCGGTTGCTCGATTTCTCTAGGATGGTTCGCTTCACAAACACAATGTTTCTGGACACATGCAAAACAATGTCACCTTTTCAAAACAAGGGTGTCTTTTCAAAACATGGGACATTGACATTCAAACAGCATTCCTACAAAGCCGTATTGGATTGCAAACAGGCACAGACATGGAACACCATATTGCTTGTATTACAATTTTCTGATTGATGAATCTTTACTGTGTTTGACATATGGATGAACAAAGTACTAATTAACACACAGTTTGATAATGGTTTGATTATGATTCTTTTATGTCCTGATGATGTTTTCAACTAGGGGCATCTAAGTAATTGTGAATTTTATCTGATTGATTCTCAATTGATGATTTGTTATGTCTTCTTAGTTACTCAATGACATCTACGTAAAGACAAAGAGTCACAAGGATTGAGGGCATAATGTTTTCTTGAATTTCTGCGTATGGTGATTGTTTCATATGATCCTATAAATTTCACCTAACTTAGATGTTTATGGTAAGAGCTGCCACTATGGGTGGATGCCGCATATATCTCGATCTTTGTTATGTGTAAACTACAGTGAGTTTGACGTAATTTCCTTGTCTGTTTTCTGATCCAGATTCTCACTAAGGTATATGAATCACAATGTACCCAAGGATATGAATTTTCAAGGTCATTGCGGGTCCAATATCTTGCCTTACTCAGAATCTGGTATATTAAAAGGAAGGTGACTGTTTTGTTATCCTGGCTTCTATGCCTTGATGCTTAAGTCTATTTTTGATATTTCAATAAAACATAGTATTCATATTATCATAATATCAATGGGTATTGGTGATGGTTATACTATCAGGTGGTATCCGTTCCAAAAGTGCCCAATGATGATAAAAATGTTGCAAAAATTGCTAAATCAGTGACAAATCCTAAGAGTCTGCATGTAGCTACATTTAGAGTTTGCATGATGCATTTTTCAACAAAAATATCACCTTAAGGAAATTTAAGCTCAAAAATGGCTTCTATCTTCTTCTAAATCCAAGTTAATTACATAATCAATGATTCCTGAAATCTCTGATCTATCGGGAACAAAATTGAACTCATATTTTCACATAATTAACTTGGTAATCATGTGTTTATTTTTAAACATACCGTCTTATACTCTACTCTTTCTTGCCCTACCATTTCTTGCAAGTGTTATGTTCTTTTCAAACTGAGGGATTTATTCAGTTTCCTTCGATTTTGTTCCCGAGGGGGCATGATCACACTATCATCAATTAAATTTTTGCTCGAAACAACATCAAAATGACTTCGTTATCAAACAAACTAGGGGCATAACAGTTCCTTGACTAAGTCAGATCTGTTGGATAGAAAGCTTTGGTTCTCATGAGATGGATATCTTATGTTTCCTCATTTTAGAAGATTTTTAAAGCTCCTGGCAGCTTCTTACTGATTTTCGACCGACAACCAAGTTCAGAATCAGTATTATCAATTTTTGGACAACCAAGTTCAGAATTGGTATTTTTAAAATCTTTTATTGATCTTTGGACGACAACCAAGTTCAAAATCAATTATATCAGTTTGGTTCAATCAAGTGCGAGACTGATCTCATCAACATTTCGTTCGACAACCAAGAACGGAATTCTCAATCTTTCTGAAGTCAAAATCGAAAACTTTCTTTGAATCAATGCGCTGCTCGCACATCAATTCAAAGAGGGGCAAATGTAACCACTTGAATTTGGTCTGTTCCAACTATGGACCCTATTTTCCCTAAGTGTGATCATACCCTTGATTATGTCCAAACGACCCTGTTACTGCTTGACATAATTCTTCAAATCTATTTAATGTCCCAGGTGATTTTTATCACTGATTTATATTAAGTATTATAGCCATACAATTCAAATCAATTTCGACCAATCAAATTATATTATCAAAATCAAACATGGCTATAATATTTAATTATAAGGGAATTAAATAAATCCCTAAATCAAATATTCACTTGCAATTAATCCATTCCCCTAGCCTATTTAATTTAATTAAAATGGCTATAATCCCCTAATTATTAAAAAATAATCTCATTGTTTAAATAATTAATTTCTATATTTCTAAATGAATTAAATAAGATTATTTCATTTATTAATATTCCCTCAAACCCCAACCTAACCTATCTCAACCACTTCTACCTTGGGTTCTAACCCTTCTCAACCCATTCACCCATGCTAATCTAATCCTAATCCTAAATTCTTCTCTA